>CAWUFW010016051.1:0-328961 GCA_963921515.1 Calotriton arnoldi | reverse complement strand
GCTGGGAACTCAGGGCAGCCTCGTTGAAGTCTGGAAATCTACCTCTTGTGATGCAAAGACTTCGACGTCCAACGGGAACTTCAGCGATGCAGACCAGACAATTGCTTCTTTGGTGCCTGCCAAGCAGGGGAGTCACTCCTTGACCCCAAGGGAGATTCTTCAGTCCTCTAATCTTGAAGTAGAGCATCGAAGGTCCAGGATTCTGTGTCAGAGTTTCATCCAGGTTAATCTAAAGTCCTAAGGACTGGGGTCCCCTACTTATACCAAGGTAGGGGGTTGGACATACTCTGTGGCCCCACCTATGGGAGGGTCAGGGCAGAGGGGTGGCTACACCCCTTTCCCTTTGTCCAGTTTCGCGCCAGAGCAGGGGCTGGAAGCCCCTGAGCCAGTTTGTACTGGGGTATGCACAGGGACACCAAGTGTGCCCCCAGTGCAGGACTTCAAAGCACCCGAGAGTGCTCCCGCCCAGCCCCAATACACACTATCCTGTCTGGGGAGGTGGTCACACCTCCCTGGGACAGGAAACCTATTGTCCAGGCCTCCCCTGCCGGAGTTTCGGTCAGCAGCAGGAGGCCAGACTCGTGTCTGTGGCAGCGGCATCCATTTTGTGATGCCAGGGCTCTGGAAAGTCAGTACCGGGTATACCGGTGTGTACATGTCTTTCCCTCTAGAAGGGTGGAATGCTACCCCGCCGCCAGAACTGGTGGGGGGGTAGTATTCTAAGATGTTTGACACCAAACACGACATGTTTCCGTGCAGCCAGCCCAAAGTTAGCGTTTAACGCGAGGTTATAATGCGCTTAAGAGTATATGGTCAGGCTGCACTACAAACAGCATCAGAGAAGGGTCTCCGAACGCTGCAGAGGGGCCCAGCTCATGCAGGGGCACCCTCTCACATAGGAACCACGCACTCTGCCTTCAGGATTGATAAGGCCTGCCATAGGAGTGACTTATAGGTTTATATGTGTGTATGTATGTAGTGATATAGATAGCCTATATCACAGTAAGGGGTGCATGCACCACCTTACCCAGGCTGCAGTAGCAGACCTGTGGTGTCAGTTTGGATGGCCTTCCAGGGGTGGCACAATACATGCTGCAGCCCCTGGTAGGCCTCTGAGGTACCTATGCCCTGGGTACATAGTATACCATATACTAGGGACTTATAAGGGCACTCCAGATCCCAATCAGAGATGTGCCTAAGGCACATGGAAACCATTTTAAAGAGGAAGCAGCTAGGCTGGGGTTCTGATTAGCAGGGCCCCAGCCAGACTAAGGTCGAAAAACAGTGAAGCATCAGCAAAAAGTGGGGGTACCCATGTGAAGCAGATCCTACTCTCCTACAAACTGGTCAAAACATTAATTAAGAAACTTTTTCCTGTTCCAACTCAACCACTAATGTACAATAGAATAGATTGAAATGACGAACATTTGCATTCTTTTTTACATGGAGGAAACCATGTTCTACCTGTTTTTTGACTTGTAGATATATTTCTTTTTGTTCAATATTTAGTTGTTCCTCTAACCTTTCAAACTGAATAATATCCTGGTGTGCTTGCTGCATTGCAGTTTCTACCTCATTCATGGCTATTGCTGCTTCATTTTCAATAATTAGTTGTCCCAGTGGATCTTCAGTCATTGAAACTGAACTTTGACTGCTTTATGAACTTTCCTAGCTATTTCAGCAGCAATAGTACCTTCTTGTTCAATCTTATCATTTAACATTTGTAAGTAAGTTAGAAAAATCCTACACTGAATGATGTCTATAGTTGCATTAAAAGAATCTTCATAGCAGTCAATCAATCAATTCTTTCTTTATTCGTCCTTCCAAAGACAGGACATAAAAGATACACATGGATAAAAACATCATATAAAATCAAACTTATCTCAGCAAATACAAACTCATTTTCTGTTTAAAAAGAATACATCAGCAAACAAAATACAGTACTATTTTCTCGGGACTAAAGTGGCAATGCAAAGCATTTGGGTTCATAGGTAGCAGCAGGTATTATCCAATAGTGCAAAAAGATCGACTGTAACCAGCAATAGCAGCAAATGTTATCCAAAAATACTTGAATAATAAAATCAGTCCTATAGAGGAGTTAGCAGCAGGGGTAAGCAATTTCGTAGGAATACTAATACAATCCATACAAAAAATGGTAAAATACACTAAAATTAAAACAACATGCTCCTTCTCTTTGCTAGAATACACTTCAAAAAACTCCCAACGGCAAAACAGACATCACGATCATTGAGTTGCTGCAAAAAGTACAACGCCGCTTTGCACTTTGAAAATTTGTGTCTGCGTAGAAGAGGTATTAAAAATTTCCTGGTAAATGGAAGATAAAATTGACAAAAAAATACAAAATGTAAAATGGTTTGACCCGAGTGTTCATCACAAGGGCAAATAGTAATAGATTCCGAAGAATACTGACCCAGGGGGAACCTTATCAACCAACGAAAAGACCCCAGCCTGAATCTAGACAACAAATTCCTTTCATGCACATTATTTACATATAAAAGATACAGGGCAATGTAGGGAGGAACTTGTATAAGACAATAATCCCTGACAGTGGGTTTGGCTACTTCAAACAATTCCCTAGACGATTCTTTATGTTTTCGGAAGCTCGCTAAAACCCTCTGTCGGTCCCCTTTACCAATTAGTTCTGGGTGTTCAAACAAAGAAGAACACCCAAGTTCCGTAAGGCAAGTTTTAATGTATTGGAGCCAGGGGATGCAAAGGCCTCGAGTACAGTTTAAACAATCTCTAATAATTGCCCGATTAAAATCAGCTTCTTCATTTGTCCAAATGGAACACCAGGTAGCTAGTGGTGCAGCCTTTATGGTATCTTGGACATACTCGAGACCCAGCTCCAAATGGAGGGAAAATGTGGCGAGGAAGGGGGCACTCCTAAAACTCTACGGCAAAATCTATTCTCCTCCAGCTGCATGGCAAGTACGTCCCTGCATCCCCAGATCCCCATACCATATGTTAAAATCGGAATACATTTACGCTTATAAATCTCTAAAATTGGGGCTATGGGCTTTTTACCTATAGACATTGCAAGCGAATAAGTAGTACCAACTGCGCGTGTAAATCTTGTTATTCTATTATTTATGCAGGTATGCCACGTGCAACCTTCATCAAAATCCAGGAAGGAGCTAACCCTTTCCAGCTTTTTACCCTCTATAATCAGACTACAGGACTTAGTGTTTTTGGGGCCACAAATGAGTACAAAAGTTTTCTTATAGTTTGGCTCCAGCCCCAAGTCCTTCATAAAGTTAACATAGCTGGAGATAAGTTTTTTTCGGCCAATCTCAGTCCTTGCCATAAGGACTGCGTCATCCGCATAAAGGAGCGCTGGCACAGCCTTGTTCTCAACCTGCGGCACATCAGCCCCGACTGTGACTAATGTTTTCTCCAGATTGTTTGTATAGAGGAGAAATAAAATTGGGGCAAGGACACATCCTTGACGCACCCCACGCCTAATACTAAACTATTCTGAGCATTCACCAGCATTACCATACCTCATTGAGGCCGAGAGATCGTGGTGGAGGAGCCTCAGAAAGGAGACCAGACCTGCGTCGACACCCATGTTTACTAAAATGTCCCACAGCTTAGAGTGTGAAACATAGTCGAACGTGCTGGTTAAATCCATGAAAGCTAAATGAGTAGGGGTGCCCTTCGCATATTTATATTTAGCCAGAATGAGGTGCAGATTTAGACACTGTTCGATCGTGCCTAGGCCCTTCCTAAACCCATACTGGGTAGGAGCCAAAATATTGTTTGCATTTATCCAGTCCAGGAGGCGATCTAGTACAACTCTCCCGACTATTTTTGCCGAAGAGGCCAAAAGAGATATTGGACGATAGCATTTCGGATCATGCACATCACCCTTTTTAAAAACAGGCACTATCACAGATGAACGCCAAGCTTTTGGGACTCCCTCACTGCAGACTGAATTAAAAACAGCGGTAAGTACCGGGGACCAGAATACTGGATCTTCCTTGAATAAGTCCAAAGGAATTCCATCTGGGCCCGGTGCCTTCTTACCTTTACTGTTAACAATTGCTTTCTGAACTTCCCCTTCATTAAAAACAAGGTTTTGGCATGTTAGATTCAGCTGTGATGGGGCATCCTCTGACGCAAAGTCAGCAGAATAGAGGCCAGCATAGTGGGTCACCCAAGTCTCAGGAGGGATATGGACAGTTACCTTGTCAGCTGGTAGGGTGGGAGATAGAACTGACCGTACAGCCTTCCAAAAGGCCTGAGGATCTTTTGATAGACAGGAGCTCACCACTAAATCCCACTTCTCCTCCTTCAATGCTAACTTTCTTTTTTTTGTGGCAAGCTTATACAGCTTCCTACCTTCCCTTATCACAATCTGGTCTCTAGGATTTTGTTTTAAAGCCCAGCGTAGGGTATTATTAGCCTCTCTACAAGCCTTATCAAACCAGGAATGAGCCTGAATACAGGACTGGGAAATGGGTTTAGAGAGCAGCTGTTTGACTTTATCTAGCAGTGTTACAAAACCTTGTATGATACAAGATGGCTCACACGGTACACAATTACAGCTAGACACCAGAGCAGAGCTAATCGGGATTACCTGCGACATAATACTATTCATGCTCGCTGTGCGCCAGACCACCCTACGCCCAGCATCTTTGGTGGATAGTGTCAGAAGGGTTGAAGGCTTGGGCTTCTGTCCCCTGTAGGGTAACACTATCTTAGCAGAGATAGGATTGTGGTCACTATGCGGCTTGATAAGGACCTCACATTCCTTGATGGAGGAAAACATGCTCCAGGAGACAAATACATAGTCGATAGTGCTTCCTATACCTCGTCCAGTAAAGGTGGGAATATAGTGGTCAGTCAAATTGGGCGCCATATTGACCATACCTCAACCTAACAGGTGGGAAAATAGAACCCGTCCCCTAGCGTCCATCACAATTTGGTCCAGCTCGGAAGCAGCTGGATCAAAGGTGGATTGGGGAAGCAGTAATGAAAACCCCAATTTGGCATTAAAATCCCCCACCACCAACAACTTAAAAGGACGATCCACTCGAGCCTCTCGCTCCGCGAGCATGTCAATCAACACAAAAAGCCCTTCGAAATTGCCTTTAGATGTAAAATTATTATTATAAAAATTTACCAGGTACAACTTAAAAGTATCTTTCCAGGAAAAACAAAAAGCCTGCGCCTCCCCCTGCTCCCGGAATAACTGAGCAATCATGCCAGCAATTTCCACTTTGAACCAGGCTGACAAGCCCCCCTTAGCTCTGCCAGATATAGAAGGAACAGCGGGCAAATTAAAACATGTAAATCCATCAAAAACAATATCCTTACACTCCCACGTTTCTTGAAAAAAAACTATATCATAGGTCATAATAAAAGACCGCCATCCCTCCAATACGATCTTTGAGGCTATACCTGCTATATTCCAATTTAGAATTTTCAGACAAGCATTATCTATATGTCCTTTATCAATAGTTGTACTCACACTTACCCCATTGGGGGGAGAAAACAGTAAGGGACCGGGGGGCAAGTAGGAAAAAGAAGTTAAATTAGTGGAATCCTCCAGACTAGTCCCAGTACAAGGTCCTACCCGAAGATAGTCATACGGTAGAATGTTGTTCATTTGTACACTAGGACTGGGATTACAAGAATCCCTGCCCACCTCCTCTGAACCTAACACCAAGAATGCAGGGTTAGGTCGGGGAGAGGAAGGTGTTTGTATAGCAAAAACTGGACTGGCAAGTGATCTGTCCGCCTCCTGAAAAACAGGGTAGGCGGGCACCTCCCCATAACGTCAATCTATTTCTTCCAAACCAGCCAGTGGGGAAAATCTATTAGACAGGTGAAATGGTAGTGAAGGGGAGGACCAGGAAATGCAAAGTCTCTGGTAGGAAGACTACCAGAGGTACCTGATTGACCCACCAAGTGCTGATAAAAAAGCCAAGTGGGACTATCTTGATGGAACTATATTTGACCATTCCCATTCCAGCTTTATACAGTATTTCCTGAACTACCTTTGGCGAACGGAAGTTTACCACAATAACATCTCCACTTTTCCACAAGCCACTACCCCCAATATCTCTCGCCCGCCTGGCCATTAAAATATCTCTTGAAATATCCCAGCTATCAGTAACGTTGTTGTTCAGCCAATGAATAGATTTATTTATTAGGCCTCTTGTAGTTTCCACATTAATTTCTGTTAGCCTGGGCACATTAGTCAGTACTACAACGTATGGAGCCGATGCTGGAGGAAGATCTATCACTGGAAGAATGGCCATGTCTATGGGGCAAGCTGCCGGGCAAATAACAGGAACAGATGTTGGCAAAATTTCAGCTGGCTGGGAGGTATCCTTGCTCTGGTCGATAGAGGTAGAAATGAAATCACTGGCCGAATACTGGGTGCAAGTAGTAGTTGAGGGCCGAAGATCAGATAGCTTTGCTATATTGGATTCAATTATACACAGTCGATCCAGAATGGGGCGTAGCTTGGAGTCCAATAGCTCACTTAAGCATTTGTTCAGAACACCCCATGTATTCTCATTAGGCCCCGCCAGCCCCCCAGTAAAACACCATCTACAGCTTTGTTTTGAAGAAGGGGATTGCTGATTTTGGCAGAACCTCGCGACTTAGAAGTTTTGACAATTTTCCTCCTCCGCTTGGTTCTAGAACCACTTTCCCCTTCCGAGGCACAGGGCTGATCCACGACATCAGGACTTATTGAGCCAGGCACCGGCTCCCCTCCAAGCACAGCCCCCGCGATTACTGGACCTACACTCTCCCTATAGGGCTGGGTCACGGAAGAGGTCAAAGTCCTTAGTGCCTCATAGCAGTCAAAATCTCCAACTAATTTTGTTTCACTACACCAAGGCTTGAACAGTTGCAGAAGTGCTAAATAGAAAAAGTCCCTCTTATCTGCAGTTTCACAACTCAGTTTTCTGTGGTTAATAAGATTACCTTTGACATGTTTCACTAAATATCCATCACATCCAATTACTGCAAATTTTTCTTCTTTTATATTTTCTCTAACATTCTTTGTAAACCTATAATGCTGAAGTATTTCATACAGACATGGGTTTTCAAGATGTGGACTCGTTTTGGGATAATATGTATCCAACATATTAGTTTTGACAATATCAGTACTTTCTGTCTCATACTGTGCTAAGTATTTGATTTCCTGCAAAGATTTCAATACTCTGTTTCATGTGGAGGCTAGACCTAGACTTATCCAAATGATTCCTCTTGACTTTGAATACAAACTGGCTGAGCTCAAGCGATCCGAACATTCGTAGGATTTGATCTCTGTATGGGAAAGCATTTTCAAGCTGAAGCTGTACAATTTCTTGCTAAGGCTCCTTTCTCTGACTTTTTAGATTTTGTAATATATGATATAACATAACGAGCAACCGCAATTGAATTATCTGCAACACACTGAATATCCATGTTTGCATTCCACATTTTCAAAATGACTGGATTTAAGTCATTAATGTACTTTGAAGCTTCTGTTCTTAAGTTGCATGTATTCTTGGGAGATTTTTGAGTTATTGTATGTTTTACTGCTAAGAAAAAAACAATGTACTCTTCCTTTAGAAATTATAGGATGTGGGAATCCAAAACGACATTTTGTATAAAATGTTCCTTTACTTTTATATTTCCGTCTGCAGTATTTCCCACATCTATGACTTTGAAAGCATAAAGCTTGTTGTCTCAAGCTATTTTCTCCTCCTTCTCGTGTAATGGGACATGTAACATACTGTTCGATGAAAGACAAAACAGTTTCATCACTATCTGTTCCACATTTTGGTGCATTCTTTATCCATAATAGCATGTGTATAGGAGGAGCACCTCTGGCTTAGTACTCATTCCGCCAAAAGAAATCAGTTACCTCTCTAAGCGGTGGGACACTTTTATTGCAGATAAACGACATCATAGCTTGAAACCTATGGGTAAAATATCTGCAGACATTTACAGGATCCAAACAACAGAGTTCTCCAGCTGTCTTCAGTTGAATGCTTTTTACATTTGAATTTGCTACTCAAAGGAATTCAAGTAAATCATCCTATGCACAATCAGCACAGCTAGGTGTTAGAAACCATGTAGGTGTACCTAGGTTTCTTGACATGCATTTAAGTTCACCATGACGGCGATACCAATATTCATTGGTGCCACGTTGGCACGCCATCAAATTGATTAACTGTGGTGCGAAACTAGTGATTAACTAGTGTGCAAAAGTATGTTGTATTGAAAACTGTGCCTACCACTGATCCTTACCTTCTAGGGCTTAGAAGTGTTTAGAACCGTTTATTATTGACGAGGTTCTGGCTCGACCTCTTTCACTATTTATTGGCACACCCCCAAGGCTCCCATAGAGGTCAGTGCCTTATGCCCTGTGGCTGTGACTGAGAGTCTCCTCAGGACATGATGCACTTTTTAATGTTTTATACTTTTTATGTTGTACCCAGAAAGTTATTTATTATTCCCATTTTTAAAAATATGGGTTTTAGGAGGGTGAGACCAGCTTTTATGCTTTCACAACTTCTCTCTAGTGACACCGTTTTGCACACTCTTAGTTTTTTACGGGTCGCCATCAGACTTAGGACAAGCTGCAATTAATATCTGTATTGTAAATCATGTACTTTTATCCTGTGTTTTGACTTCCCGGATTTTATAAGATTTGTTAATTTGTAACCTGTATGATGGTATATTGTAGGTCGTTTGACTTTTATGGTTTTATTCTTAAAGCCGAATAAAGTTTGTTGATGATGATGATGATGATTAACTGAGATTCTAAATTTTCATCTCTTTCTTCAACTTTGTCCATGAACTCTTTTGCAGAAACATGTTGAAGATGAACTCCTGTTTTTAATATATGGTTTACTGCATGTGAATTTGCAGACAAATCACTTTCAAACAGAAGATGAATTATATATGGAATG
Organism: Calotriton arnoldi; assembly: GCA_963921515.1. Lineage (NCBI taxonomy): Eukaryota > Metazoa > Chordata > Amphibia > Caudata > Salamandridae > Calotriton > Calotriton arnoldi. The sequence continues at coordinate 320,016 of CAWUFW010016051.1, read as the reverse complement.
CACTGCTGAAACCTTGGATCTTCACAATACATTCTTGTTGATCAGTATTCTGAAGCTGGAATCAGTACAGCTCGTTCATCAAATCGTCAAACTTTCTCCAGTGGGGAATGGCTGTGAAAAACAATGAGCTTCTAAACTTTTTTCCCATACACCCATGGGAGTTCCCTTTGCTTCTTTCATTTGAAATAATTCAATACTGTTTCCTATGATTTCTTTCAAATGCAGAGGATGTATAGTCTAATGTTCATAAATCTCTACACTCCTGGATTTCTCCACTTTTTCAATTTGGCCACTTGAGATTAGTGCTTCATCTTGTAAGCATATTACTTGTTCATCAAGATTTACATTCTTATAATAAATATTATTCTGTACTAGGTATAATGTAGCCTTTCGAAGTTTTTAATATCTACAAACTCTTGCCAGATTTTTCAACTCTTTGTTGGCGCATCATTTACTAGAATAACTACTGGCTCATTTTCCTCTCTCTTGACACCAACAGTTTCAATGTTTTTCTTAAAATCTAAAAGTAAGTACACAACTCTTCCTTTGAGACCTTTTTGTAAATTTGTTGGTGGCAGCTTACCTGTTTTAGGCTCCATGCAAACTATGGCTTGAAACGGGTGTACAGATTGAATAAGAATAGACTCATATACATTTAAATCTGCCAGTTCCTTAGGAATGGGTACCAACTCTAAGTTGTTATGGACTGCTCTAGCTGGCATTTTGTTTTCTTTTAATTTGTTGTAACAGTACTTATAAATAACTTGATCACTAGCCAACTCAAACTGACCTTCTAAAAACAAATAAAGACAAAATTGCTGTCACTTATCATTGTTTTCTTTTTCACTTTTTAAATATAAATCAACCTTCCTAGTTTGACTTCTATAGTGAGTACGTCGACAACAAATACAAATAGAGTTTGGTTTTTCAGACAAAACTGTGTTAAACTTTATAATTTCTTCTGCAAACTCATCAATACTAATCTCTTTCTCATGTTCTCCAACACCTACACTTATCAACCTCTCAGTTTCTCTACACTCCTCTTCTGAACCGAAAAAATGAAACTGTATATCATCACAAACTTTCTGTACATCTGATACAGAACAGTGCAAAAGAGTTGTGTTCAATTCACTTAGACATAATGCAGGAGTTTTTACATAGTAGAGTCTCCTTACTAACTACCGCATTTCCCAGTGGTGTACAGCTAACATTCTTAAATGATGTAAAGTACTTTGGCACACTATTCTTGAAAGACAAGCCAGAGAATGACCTTGCAACTTAGTATATTTTCTTATATTACATGGATCTAGTCCTTGTAACATCTTAATCTTCTGTTTAACACTTTTTTGGCATATTCTAGTAAAAACATTTGTAATATGTCTATAGATTCCTGTCAAATACTGCAAATACTACTATAATCGAAGTTATATACAAGAGCTTGTGTACGACTCCCTTGAACATCTTCAGCTGTTACTTTTTCCACATTACTAGGAACAATTTTTTCCTTTGGAATAGGAGAACCATCTTTCACCTTATAGCATCAACCACTACTATTAACTGCATGTACTAATGTGTTCTCTTAAAAATAGCTTTATTCATCAAAGAAAGGCCCAGTACTGGAAGTGTGCATCCATTCACCAGTAAAAGTTTTGCAAAAGTTACTTCTATAAAAAGTCTTTTTCTTTTTCTTTTCTCCTTCATAAATACCATTTTTTATCCAATGTTCTCATTGTCTTCAATATTAATATAAATAATTTTTGTTTTATTTCAAAAGCTTTATCTGCTACACTTTTAATCTGTTGCTTTTTCTTATAAGTTGCAGATCTTTTTTTATATTTTTTTACAATTTTTAAAGAAATTTTGAATTACTCTACTTTTAAACATTCTTCTTCTTATACCCAAGGAGCCGCTTACACACCAACAGACAGACTGATACAGACATTCACACAGTTTAGTCACTAACCCATGCATTCAATAAGACACGTTTAATCACTCACTTATACAGTCAGTCATACACCTACTAAATCATCCATTCAGACAGTCATATACCCACTCATTCTTCAATACACCTTGGCCTATATATATATATATATATATATATATATATAAACATATTTAAACTTTACAGAAACACACAGTCACTGGATGATGTCATCAGTGATGTCATCAGTGATGTCATTTGAGATGTCATCAGTGATGTCATCAGTGATATCACTGACCATGTCATGAGTGATGTAATATGTGACGTCATCAGCAGTGCATTGCGTGGCGCAAGTTATAGTTACCTCAACTAACTATAACAGCTGAATTTCTCTGGTTTTGTACTAGTGAAATGTAAAACTAACTATAAAGTCCCTGAAACCTGTGGTTTTTTCAGTGAATTTCTAAGGTTTTTTAAATGCTAATTTCTGACTATAACGTCCCTGAAACCTATGGTTTTTTCAGTGAATTTCAAAGGTTTTTTAAATGCTAATTTCTAATCATAACGTCCCTGAAACCTATGGTTTTTTCAGTGAATTTCAAAGGTTTTTTAAATGCTAATTTCTAACTATAACGTCCCTGAAACCTGTGGTTTTTTCAGTGAATTTCAAAGGTTTTTTAAATGCTAATTTATAACTATGCCTACAGACGTAGGACATGTGCAGAAAGAGGAAGAAAGGCGCAGAAAGAAGCAAGAGAAATGCAGAAAGAGGCAACAGAAGTCCAGAAAGACGAAGAAAGGTGCAGAAAGAAGCAATAGATATGCAGAAAGAACCAACAGAGGTGCAGAAAGAGGCCTTGTTGCAAAGTCATCCTGTGCCCCCACCCTTTTGCTGACTGGTACTGGTGGTACCTGCATACACTAGGGTACACTATGGGTTGGGGTACCCCTGTGATTGGCATGACCTCCCCTGTAATGCCCTAGTACATAATAGGGCAGGGGGATTAAAACTACCTCTAAGTCAGAGGTGCAGAAAGAAGCAAGAGCATTGCAGAAAGAACCAACAGAGGTGCTTAAAGAGGCAAGAGGGGTGCAGAAAGAGGTAGGAGAGGTGCACAAAGAGGCAAGAGAGGTACAGAAAGAAGCAAGAGAAGTGCAGAAAGAGGCAACAGAGGTACAGAAAGAGGCAAGAGAGGTACAGAAAGGTATAGAAAGAGGGAACAGGGGTGCAGGAAGACGTAGTAGAGGTACAGAAAGAGAAAAGAGGGGTGCAAAAAGAGGCAAGAGGGGTGCAGAAAGTAGCAAGTGAGGTACAGAAAGAGGCAACAGAGGTGCAGAAAGACGCAAGAGAGGTGCAGAAACAAGCAAGAGAAGTGCAGAAAGAAGCAAGAGAATTGCTGAAAGAAGCAGCAGAGGTGTGGAAAGAAGCAAGAGAAGTGCAGAAAGAGGCAAGTGAGGTGTAGAAAGAGGCAAGAGAGGTGCAGAAAATTAAAAAAGAACAGCAGAAAGAGGCAAGAGGGATGCAAGAAAGGGAAGAAGGGTGCAGAAAGAAGCAATAGAGGTGCAGAAAGAAGCAAGAGAAGTGCAGAAAGAAGCAAGAGAGGTGCAGAAAGAGGGAAGACGAGTGCAGAAAGAGACAACAGGGGTGCAGAAAGAGACAACAGGTGTGCAGAAAGAAGCAAGAGAGGTGCAGAAAGAGGCAACCGAAGTGCAGAAAGAGGCAAGCGAGGTGCAGAAGGAGGCAAGAGAACTGCAGAAAGAGGTAAGAGAGTTGCAGAAACAGGCAAAGGGTTGCAGAAAGAGGGAACATGTGTGCAGACAGGCAAGAGAGGTGCAGAAAGGGGGAAGAGGGGGTATAGAAAGAAACAACAGAGGTGCTGAAAGAGACAAGAAGGGTGCAGAAAGAGGTAGGAGAGGTGCACAAAGAGGCAAGAGGGGTACAGAAAGAGGCAAAAGAGGTGCAGAAAGAAGGAAGAGAAGTGCAGAAAGAAGCAACAAAGGTGCTGAAAGAGACAAGAAGGGTGGAGCAAGAGGTAGGAGAGGTGCACAAAGAGACAAGAGGGGTACAGAAAGAGGCAAGAGGGGTGCAGAAAGAAGGAAGAGAAGTGCAGAAAAAAGCAACAGAGGTGCTGAAAGAGACAAGAAGGGTGGAGCAAGAGAAGTGCAGAAAGAAGTAACAGAGGTACAGAAAGAGGCAAGAGAGGTGCAGAAACAGGCAGGAAAGGTGAAGAAAGAGGGAACAGGGGTGCAGAAAGACGCAAGAGAGGTGCTGAAAGAGGCGCGAAGGGTGGAGCAAGAGAAGTACAGACAGAAGCAACAGAGGTACAGAAAGAGGCAAGAGAGGTGCAGAAACAGGAAGTAAAGGTGCAGAAAGAGGGAACAGGGATGCAGAAAGACGCAAGAGAGGTACACAAAGAGAAAAGAAGGTTGCAAAAAGAGGGAAGAAGGGTGCAGAAAGAAGCAAGTGAGGTGCAGAAAGAGGCAACAGAGGTGCAGAAAGACTCAAGAGAGGTGTAGAAACAAGCAAGAGAAGTGTAGAAAGAGGTAAGAGATTTGCTGAAAGAAGCAACAGAGGTGTGGAAAGAAGCTAGATAAGTGCAGAAAGATGCAAGTGAGGTGCAGAAAGAGGCAAGAGAGGTGCAGAAAATTACAAGAGAACAGCAGAAAGAGGCAGGAGGGATGCAAAAAAGGGAAGAAGGGTGCAGAAAGAAGCAAGAAAGGTGCAGAAAGAAGCAAGAGAAGTGCAGAAAGAAGCAAGAGAGGGGCAAAAAGAGGGAAGACGAGTGCAGAAAGAGATAACAGGGGTGCAGAAAAAGACAACAGGGGTGCAGAAAGAAGCAAGAGAGGTGCAGAAAGAGGCAACAGAAGTGCAGAAAGAGGCAAGTGAGGTGCAGAAGGAGGCAAGAGAACTGCAGAAAGAGGTAAGAGAGTTGCAGAAACAGGCAAAAGGGGTGCAGAAAGAGGGAACATGTGTGCAGACAGAGGCAAGAGAGGTGCAGAAAGGGGGAAGAGGGGTATAGAAAGAGGCAGGAGGGATGCCGAAATTTGCAAAAGAGGTGCAGAAAGAAGCAAGAGCAGTGCAGAAAGACCCATTAGAGGTGCAGAAAGAGGCAAGAGGGGTGCAGAAAGAGGCAAGTGAGGTGCAGAAGGAGGCAAATGAACTGCAGAACAAGGTAAGAGAGTTGCAGAAACAGGCAAAAGGGGTGCAGTAAGAGGGAACAGGTGTGCAGACAGAGGCAAGAGAGGTGCAGAAATTTGCAAAAGAGGTGCAGAAAGAAGCAAGAGCAGTGCAGAAAGAACCAATAGAGGTGCAGAAAGAGGCAAGAGGGGTGCAGAAAGAGGTGAGAGAGGTGCACAAAGAGGCAAGAGGGGTACAGAAGGAGGTAGGAGGGGTGCAGAAAGAAGGAAGAGAAGTGCAGAAAGAAGCTACAGAGGTGCTGAAAGAGACAAGAAGGGTGCAGAAAAAGGCAAGAGAATTGCTGAAAGAAGCAACAGAGGTATAGAAAGAAGCAAGAGAAGTGCAGAAAGAGGCAAGTAAGGTGCAGAAAGAAGCAAGATCAGTGCAGAAAGAACCAACAGAGGTTCAGAAATAGGCAAGAGGGGTGCAGAAAGAGGTAGGAGAGGTGCACAAAGAGGCAAGACAAGTACAGAAAGAGGCAGGAGGGGTGCAGAAAGAAGGAAGAAAAGTGCAGAAAGAAGCAACAGAGGTGCTGAAAGAGGCGCAAAGGGTGCAGAAAGAGCAAGAGAAGTGCAGAAAGAACCAACAGAGGTGCACAGAGAGGCAAGAGAGGTACAGAAAGAGGCAGGAGGGGTGCAAAGAGAAGGAAGAGAAGTACAGAAAAAAGCAACAGAGGTGCTGAAAGAGGGGCAAAAGGTGCAGAAAGAGCAAGAGAAGTGCAGAAAAAAGCAACAGAGGTACAGAAAGAGGCAAGAGAGGGGCAGAAACAGGCAAGAAAGGTGCAGAAAGAGGGAACAGGGGTGCAGAAAGAGGCAAGAGGGGTGCAGAAAGAAGCAAGTGAGGTGCAGAAAGAGGCAAGAGAATTGCTGAAAGAAGCAACAGAGGTGTAGAAAGAAGCAAGAGAAGTGCTTAAAGAGGCACGTGAGGTGCAGAAAGAAGCAAGAGCAGTGCAGAAAGAACCAACAGAGGTTCAAAAAGAGGCAAGAGGGGTGCAGAAAGAGGCAAGAGAAGTGCAGAAAGAGGCACTTGAGGCACAGAAAGAGGCAAGAGAGGTACAGAAAGAGGCTTGAGAAGTGCAGAAAGAGGCAAGAGAAGTGCAGAAAGAGGCAAGAGAAGTGCAGAAGGAAGAGAGTGAGGTGCAGAAAGAGGCAAGTGAGGTGCAGAAAGAGGCAAGAGAGGTACAGAAAGAGGCAAGGGAACTGCAGAAACAGGCAAGAGAAATGCACAAAGAGGCAAGAGAAGAGCAGAAAGAAGCAATACAGGTGTAGAAAGAAGCAAGAGAAGTGCAGAAAGAGGCAAGTGAGGTGCAGAAAGAGGCAAGGGAGGTACAGAAAGAGGCAAGAAAAGTTCAGAAAGAGGCAAGTGAAGTGAAGAAAGAAGACAATGAGGTGCAGAAAGAGGAAGAAAGGTGCAGAAAGAAGCAAGAGAAATGCAGAAAGAGGCAAGAGAGACACAAAAAGAAGAGAGGTTTGTGCACCATTAGTACCAGTTTAACACTCACATTTTACAATAAGTAACACGTGACCATTCCAGCTTTGCAAAGGGCCTTCCACCACGCTGTAACACATGACGCTGCATTTTTGGAAACATTTGAGCCGTTTGAGCTAGAAACAAGGCTTTTTTTGTTCAAATCTCCAGATTAGGGAGCAGATGATGAATTATGAGGCTAATGCGGAAAATGTATAATTGTGCGAAAGTTAGCGCAGCCAAACAGTCGCATAATTCCAGTGGCCCTGCTCATACCTCTGATTAGGTCCACAAGTGCTCCTCAGTGATTCCTTTTTTTTTGTCTCACTGAGTTCATAGTTGAGCTTCTATGGAAACGAGGAAGACTAAACCTGAGGTTACCACTTCACAACACAGACTACCATACCACATAATTACTCTCCATAACACATAATCCCACTCTACATAATTCCTATAAAATAAATACCACATACTTTCTATCCACATAATTTCACTGCACAACTTACCACATAATTCCACTACACACAACGTACATCCACTCCACTCCAAAAAACATTATTAATAAACGTTTACATTTACAACGCCAATGGCTCTAACTCTTGCAAATGCGAAACCTATTACATTGCAAACACTTCTTTAACTAGTAGTCGCGTTTTCAGAGTGGTGGAGAAAGGGTGCTGGGCCTCCAACCAGCGCTCAGGAATTCCACTGCGTAGGACTTACAGGAGGTACCAGGAGGGTTTCTTGGCCCCCAAAGTCCCTCAGGAGTAAATTGGACTTCATCCCCATCCCGTAGTCTGCCAGGAGGCACGTTTGCAGAGTGGTGGAGAAAGGGGGGCATGGTCTCCAAAGACGTCTTAGTCAATCCCACTGTGTGGTACTTACTGGAGGTAACAAGAGGGGTAGTTGGCCCCCAAGGACATCCTTGGGGGACAACTACTCCTCCTATTACCTCCAGTAAGTCCCACACAGCAGAATTGCTAAGTTCTCATAGCGGACCATGCCCCCTTTCCCCACCACTCTGCAAACGTATATCCTGGCGTGCTCTTGGATGGGGATTGAAGTACCCTTCACTGCTGGGGGTCCTTAAGGGTCAACTAGCCTACCTCTTACCTCCAGTAAGCCCCACACAGTGGGATTGCTGAGAGGTGGACACAGGCCACACCCCTTTTCTCCACCACTCTGCAAATGCACCTCCTGGCGCGCTCTTGGTTGGGGAATGAAGTCTCCTTTCCTCATGAGGGTCCCTGGGGGCCAACTAGCCCACCAGGTACCTCCAGTAAGCCACACACAGCTGGATTGCTGAGAGTGGTCCAAGGCCACATCCACTTTTTACACCACTCTGCAAACACACCTCCTGGCGCACTGCTGCTCGGGGGATGAAGTCCACTTGTGTCCTGAGGTCCTCAGGACACAAGAGGACCTGATCGCCCCACCATCAGTGCGCCAAGAGGCTAGAAATGTTATAAACAAAATATAACTATTACACCCAAGATGGAGGCCGGAATGTTGTATTCAACCAGGACGGCATAGTCTTCTTTCTTGCCTCTATACCATTCTCCAGTAGGAACACTCATTGGATTTTAAAAGTGAATTATCCAATCATGCATGTATCAGATTTGTAGCAATTGAAAAAGGCATAAAGCCGAAACGCGTCTTGCTTAATAAATGGATGAATACAGAAACGTGCCAGTGTGTTCCTGTTACCTTCTCTGTTGCAGGGGGATTGTTGTGGTGATACAAATGTGAGCCCATTCCTCACTTACGGAGAACCCACCCATGAAGTGTTCGACAGTTACAAGGATGGACTTTGTTATACATTCCAAGGGGATACCGCCAGAACCACCGCACCTTGAAGGACTGGCCCATGAAAGTCATGGATGGTAATCTCAGATTTGCTGGAGTTTTCTGCATTTGCCAGAACCACCGCATCTGGTTATGCGACTCATGGGGGTCATGGATTACAAATTAGGTATGCGGCTGAGGTGAGGACACGTTTCTGAATAACTATCATCGTTTTGAACTGCATGAGTAAAAACGGGCCTGCGGGACTGAATGCGGGATGCCCAGAACATAATGAGTTTTACAATGAATGGTAATAAAAGACAATGGCGAGGCAGCTCATTCAGAGTGTTATTACAAGAGGACTATAATATTGAATTTACCTGGGGTGAAAGATTAGAAATGTTATAAACAAAATATCACTATTACACCCAAGATGGAGGCCGGACTGTGGTATTCAACCAAGACGGCATAGTCCTCTTTCTTGCCTCTATACCATTCTCTAATAGGAAAACTCATTGGATTTTAAAAGCAAATTATCCAATCATGCATGTATCAGATTTGTAGCAATTGAAAAAGTCATAAAGCCGAAATGCGTCTTGCTTAATAAATGGATGAATACAGAAACGAGCCAGTGTGTTCCTGTTACCTTCTCTGTCGCAGGGGGATTGTAGTGGTGATATATATATATACATATATATATATATATATATATATATATATATATATATATATATATATATATATAAATATATATATATATATATATATATATATTCACTGAAAAAACCATAGGTTTTAGGGACAGTTATAGTTACTTGGACATTGCACTCGTACAAAACCCGTGAAATTCCCCCGTTATAGTTAGTTCAGCTAACTATAACTCGCGCCCCCGCAATGCACTGCTGATGACGTCACATATTACATCACTCATGACATGGTCAGTGACATCACTGATGACATCACTGATGACATCTCAAATGACATCACTGATGACATCATCCAGTGACTGTGTGTTTCTGTAAAGTTTAAATATTTTTAATATATATAGGAAAAGACCTATTGAAGAATGAGTGGGTGTGTAAGTGTCTGTATGGATGATTTAGTAGGTGCGTGACTGACTCTATAAGTGAGTGATTTAACGTATCTTACTGAATGCATGGGTTAGTGACTAAACTGGGTGAATGTCTGTATCCGTCTGTCTGTTGCTGTGTAAGTGGCTGCATGTGTTTGTGAATAGCTAAATGAGTGTCTATATGAGTTATTGAATGCTTGTCTGAGTATCTGTATGGGTGCCTGAGTGTTTGCGTTGGAGGGGTGTGTGCAACTCTGTGCATAGATGTGTGAGTGGGTGATTCACTGGGTGGATGGTTTCAAGAGTGCATCTGTGATAGACTGTATGGGTGGGTAAGTGTGTGTAAGAGTGTGTTAGTGAGTGAATGTATGTCCCAGTGGTACATGTGTGAGTAACTACATAAGTGAAAGGCAGTATTTATGTGTGTTGGAGTATATAAATAGCTATAAGCAAGAGTGAGTGATTGTGATAGTGGCTGTATGGATGAGTGTGTGCTTGTATCAGTGATTGTATAAGAGCGTAACAATGTGCTACTATTTGTATGAGTAAGTGAGCTGGTGTGTGTATAACTGTATAGGTGAGTAAATGGCAGTGTGTTTAATTATTTGCATGACTGACTAGGTGTCTGAGTATCTCTATGGATGAGTGGCGTTGTTTGAGTGTCTATATAGGAGTAAGAGTGCATATGATAGTCCTGTACTGAGTGACCGTAAGTATGAGTGACTGTACGGGTGAGTGAGTGGATGTGTGTGTGTAGACCTAAGAATCAGTGAGTGGGTATGTAGTTATTGGTGTTGGAGTGTCTATGGTTTTGCGAATGGCAGTCTGTAATTTAGAGTGGGTGTATCAAAGATTATATTAGGGTGTGAGGAGGTGCATCAGATTATCACGTGGATGATGTCATCAGTGATGTCATTTGAGATGTCATCAGTGATGTCATCAGTGATGTCACTGACCATGTCATGAGTGATGTAATATGTGACGTCATCAGCAGTGCATTGCGGAGGCGCGAGTTATAGTTAGCTGAACTAACTATAACGGGGAATTTCACGGGTTTTGTACGAGTGCAATGTCCAAGTAACTATAACTGTCCCTAAAACCTATGGTCTTTTCAGTGAATTTCAAAGGTTTTTAAATGCTAATTTGTAACTATAACGTGTCTGAAACCTATGGTTTTTTCAGTGAATTTCAAAGGTTTTTTAAATGCTAATTTGTAACTATAACGTGTCTGAAACCTATGGTTTTTTCAGTGAATTTCAAAGGTTTTTTAAATGCTAATTTCTAACTATAACGTGCCTGAAACCTACGGTTTTTTCAGTGAATTTCAAAGGTTTTGTAAATGACAATTTTTAAATGTATTAATTGTTATATTAATTTTTTCATACTGATTTACTACATTTTTAGAAACAATTTTTTTTTACAGATTTTATTTTTTAAATTACATTGTAATTACATTATACATTACATTACAAAAAATACTTTCTCAGAATGAATTACTTTAGTTTAAATACTTTGCACATAGGCAATAGACTTTTAAGTACAGTAGTTACAGTTGTTGCAATGGGCAACACATTTTCAAACACAATGCAACATTCAGCTCAATGTGAATTTCTAGTTAAATGCAATTAGTTACTTTATGGATTACTTTTCTAACCACAGGACTGGATCCTAGATTCAGTCCTGGTACATCTCCTGTAAACAGTTGAGTAAAAGCGTTTTGGTTACAGTCGTGATTTTTAAGGAATATTATTGTATTTTAAAAGTTGACACTTAGAAACTTTTTCTCATAGAATCACCAATGTTATCCTATGGAAGGAAATTCACTTAGCAGGTAAAAACTGTTATCGTTACTTTTTCTTACTCAGTGTTGGATCCTGGATCCAGCACTGGTGCATCTCCTGTAAACAGTTGAAAGAATGCGTTTAAGTCATACAGGTGATTTTTAAGGAATATTTGTAGTTTGTAAAAATCAACACTTTGAAACTTTTTGCTGAAAACCAGACAATGGATTCCTATGGAAGAAAATATAAGTTACTGGTAAGTACGGTTAAAATTACTTTTCAGGATTAGTACTGGGCTGAAAGATGCAGCACTGAGGTCTCTCCTGATAACAGGTGAGTAAATCGGAATTCGTATTTCGGCTGATTTTAGAGGAATATTTGTATGTTTCAAAAATCAACACTTAGAAACTTTTTCAGCAAAAAGCAGGCAATGATATCCTATGGAAGGAAATTCAAGTTACTGGTAAGTACGGTTAAAATTACTTTTGAGGATCAGTACTGGGCTGAAAGATGCAGCACTGAGGTCTCTCCTGATAACAGGTGAGTAAATCGGAATTCGTATTTCGGCTGATTTTAGAGGAATATTTTAAAGTTCCAAAACTCCACACTTAGAAGAATTTCCAAGTGAAACCAGTCAATGTTAGCCTATGAAGGAAATTCAAGTTACCGGTAAGTACGGTTAAAATTACTTTTCAGGACCAGTACTGGGCTGAAAGATACAGCACTGAGGTCTCTCCTGATAACAGGTGAGTAAATCGGAATTCGTATTTCGGATGATTTTAGAAGAATATTTGCACAATGGTGAAGGGAGGGGCGGGGCCTGAGGTGACATCTGTGCAAACGCGCCCGTGGGGGATTAAGTCCCCTTGAATCCTGAGGGTCCCTAGGGGCCAACTAGCCCACCAGGAACCTCCAATATGCGCCAGGGGCTGCGTTGCAGAGACGTGTAGAGAGGCCACACCCCTTTTACACCTCTCTGCAACGCAGCTCTGTGGCGCTTTCTGGATGTACCTGTTGGGCTAGTTGGCCCCCAGAGGACCCTCAGGATTGAAGGGATTTAATTCCCCATCTTAAAACGCGCCACGGGGCCTGTTTGCACACATGTCACCTGAAGCCCCGCCCCTCCCTTCACCACTGTGCAAACGGGCCCCGTGGCGCGTTTTAAGCTGGGGATTAAGTCCCCTTGAATCCTGAGGGTCCCGAGTCCAACTAACCCACCATATACCTCCAAAAGCGCCACAGAGCTGCGTTGCAGAGAGTTGTAAAGGGGTGTGGCCTCTCTACACATCTCTGCAACGCAGCCCCTGGCGCATATTGGCGGTTCCTGGTGGGCTAGTTGGCCCCCAGGGACCCCCAGTATTCAAGGGGATTCGTTCCCCTCTGCAAACGCGCCAGGGCGCGTTTGCAGAGTGGTGAAGGAAGGGGCGGGGCCTGCGGGCCCGATCGTTTTTAAATTTTTTTTGTCCCCTGAAGGAGGGCTGTGTGGCCCCCTTCCTTTTTCCTGTTTTTGGGCCCTGGGGACCCCATCCCCCAGGGCCTTACCCACTTTTAAAATTTAATTTAAAAAAAAAAAAACGGGAAGGGGCCGCGTGGCCCCCTTCCCTGGGCCTGTATTGGCCCGGGGACCCCATCCCGGGGCATGGCCTTTTTATTTTCTTGGGAGGGGGCTGCGTGGCCCCCTCCTCAGGCCATTTAAGGTCCCGGGGACCCCATCCCCCGGGGCCGGCCTTTCAATTTTTTTTTTTTTTTAATTTTTTTCTTTTTTGGGGCCACTACTTGCCCCGGGACCCCATCCCCGGGGCTGGCCCTCTCCGTTGGGGACTGTGGGGGTCCCCAATCCCCCACAGTCCCGCCGGCTCCCCACGTCCCTTGGGAGCCGGCATTGCTGTTCCACATGGGGAGCAGCTGACATGCTGCTCCCTATGTGGAAAAGCAATGTGCTTTGGATATTGGAAGAGAGGCAGGTTTCCCTGCTCTCTCTCCAATATCCAAAGCAGTTTGCTATGGCAGGACGGGAGCCGCGAGGCTCCCGTCCTGCCATAGCAAACTACAGTGTCCCGGGGTAGGCACCCCGGGACACTGCAGGAGCCGGCCTGGGGGTGGCGGTCCCCAGGGCCATCAAGGGCTCAGGAGGGGGCCGCGCGGCCCCCTCCCTACATCAGCACAGCCCGGGGAGGTGGTGGTCCCCGGGGCTCGGGGGTCCAAACGGACCCCCATTTTAATTTGTTAGTGCCCCGGGAGGTGGCGGTCCCGGGCGTGTGGGGGCTGGAGCCCCCACACAGGTTGTTCAATTCATTAAAAAAGCCCCGGGGAGGTGGTGGTCCCGGGGCTGCGGGAGGGCTCAGAGCCCTCCCGCACCATTTTTAAAAGCCCCGGGGGTGGCGGTCCCGGGGCTTGAGGAGGCCCTTTGAGGCCCCCACACATAAAATTAAACCCCCACCATGCCCCCGGGACTTGGGCCACCCGGAGGCAAATATACATCGAGCGCGGGAGACCGCGCAGTTTATTTTTTCGGCAGGATCCGCGCACCCTGAGCGCATCCTGCCGATTTAAAAATTTATTTTATTTTTGCCCAGGGGGTCCTTGTGGGACCCCTGAGCAAACCTAGGGGGTCAGGGTGTTTCTACCCTGCCCCCTGTGTGCGCTTTGCGCACTTGTTTCTGTCCCTCGGTTCTACCGAGGGACAAAATAGCTGCCAACATTTCCTGAATCGGAATGTTGACAGCCAGCTGACAACCAATTAACATGCAGCGCGTGATCGGGAGAGTACGCGGACCCTACTCGGCCATAGATATCACTATCTTTTTACTTTTGATTTTCTCAGGAACTACTGAACGGATTTACACCATTTAACAAAAAGGGTTCTTTCTGAACCAAGAACTACCTCTTTGCCAAATTTGGTGTAATTCCGTTCAGCAGTTCGAGCTGTAGCCGTGTCTAAAGTTTGCTATGGACAAATGCAGGGGAAAACGCGTTTTGGGACCCCCTTTTTCTCGGCCCCCGCTAGCGAATCCCCCGAGACTTTCAGGGTAGGAGCGGACCGGAGCGGGCCACAAAGTTTGAAAATTTCGCGAAGATACGTCAACCGGCAAGAGAGTTATTTCAAATAGAATGTCGCGGATTTCCTATGGATAATAGGTTGTAACTATAACTATCTACTGGCGACCGCCAGTAGATAATATAAATATATATATATATATAAATATATATATATATATATATATATATATATATATATATGTATATATATATATATATCATATATCCACACCAGTAGTTGAATAGACCACCAAAAACGAGTGCACTCACAGGAATTTATAAAGCAAAGTTATACCAGCAACTACGAGGGACTGATATGGGCACGTGCTTCACCCCCAGCTATGCAAATTTGTTTGTGGGCTCTTGGGAGAAGCACGTGGTTTCGGCAGAGGATTCCCATGATTTCGTCAATTATGTGACATTATGGGCCCGATATATTGATGATTTATTCATTGTGTGGAGGGGCAGTCGGGCTTCCGCCGAAACATACATAGCCTCCCTTAACTGCAATGACCTGAATATTGCATTTACTGAACATATAAGCGATACTACTGTCTTTTATCTAGATCTGGAGGTATACGTAGAAAATGACAGATTATCAACTAAACTGTATAGGAAACCTACAGCAGGGAATTTACTGTTACATGCAGTTAACCATCATCCCAGAAGTCTCATTAGAAATATCCCCTATGGTAAACTGTTGCGGATTAAACATAACTGTTCGGATAACATGAAATACCAGAAAGCAAAAAACTTAGACACTTGAATGCTTAAAGATTAGGGGATATTCCACTGATATTCTGAATGAGGCAGTGAAAAGGGTACAGAGTGTGAAGAGACCAGAACTTCTAGTAACTAATTGTGCTACAGAGTATAAACTTGGGAGTACAGGGGTACCTGTGAGGATGATTACTGAGTACCGTGAGAAATCTCAACACGTGGTATGGATTTTCAAAAAGAATTGCCACATCCTACAAACAGATAATGAATTAGGAAGGATTATCAGTGCTCAACCATTGATTACATACAGAAAGAGTATGTCGATACGTGATCACATTGTTCACAGTCATCTTCGAACTACCCCTCAAAAGGTTGAGAGTATTACGGGTTTTTTCTCCTGCATGAAGTGCAAGGCTTGTAAATATAGTAGTACAGTTACCAACTTTAGTGTGGAAGGACAGGGCTCCAAAAAAGTTAATAGAATAAACAAATTGTTGAACTGTAATTCAGAGTTCACTGTATACTGCTTGGAGTGACCTTGCCGTAAACGCTACATTGGGAGTACGATCCATCCGGCCAAAAGGAAAATTTTAGAGCACATGAGGGCCATTACTAGAAAGGATTCTAGTTACCCTGTGGCACGTCATTTTGAAACCTTCCATAACAGTAATCATGACTTTCTTAGATTTGTCTGCATGGATCAGGTCCCAAAAGATGAAAGAGGGGAGACAGGGTCAAAAGATTGAGAGTGTTGGAGTAAAAATATATTATCGACCTCCAAACGAAGATTGCTTTATGTCTTAATAATGAAGAGGAATTATGAGTCCATTTATAACTTCATGAAATTTAGGATAGGACCGATGACCTTGAATCACACTGGCTTTTTAACCCCGTTTTTAGCTTCTTTTCCGCTCTGTCTAAATGATTCTCCCTGGTGGTAAATCTTATGAATATAACTGCCCATTCAGGGCAATAACATTGGATTCATGCTGGGATGTTTAAAATATGAGCATTGATCAACCCATTCCTGTAGATTGATTCCTTTCCCTTATTATGCCATGTGTTTTGTTGATCGTCCATTCAGGGCATGATTGTAGGACAAGGGGAATATATATCATGTGAATACTATAATCATAATGAACCAATGGGGTATTCATTAGGTGCAATATGAACTACAATATGATATTCCTGTGAGAATCCCCTTTGATGATGGTTTCCGCTTTTGTCCCCCTTTTGTTATTTTGATAAACACATGTACTATGTTGTTTGCATGTTCTAAGATGGCCGCCGCAAAAATCTGGAAGTCAGAAGTATATTCTGGCCTTTCTTAGTTTTGATGAAATGATGCTATGTATTTTTTGCTTTATATTGGTTGTGTTTATTGTTTTCAACTGACATTGAAGAAGGCGTCTTGCCCAAACGCATCTGTCAGAGCTGTGTGGGGCTCGCACTTTAAAGCACTTTGCTTTATAAATTCCTGAGAGTGCAGTCGTTTTTGGTGGTCTATTCAACTACTGGTGTGGATGCATTGTAAGCAGCTCACCACCGCTGGAGTTTTGCACCAGGGACGTGAGGTGTGGCGGGAGGTGAACTCTGTGTATTGATATATATGCACTTAGCACTTTTTGGAATCTATTTCAGATTCCATAAGGTGACACGTTTGGCACTTTTTCACTTAATCACAGTAGAATATGGAGGAATTAAGACAGCTCACTAAGGGCATAATTAGTGTCAATGGCATAAAACCAATAGTAAACTATTTAGGCACAATGAGGTTTGGGTAGATTTATGATAAAAAAATAGCTAAGTACTTACTTTTAAGCATGGTTTTATCATATTTACTACATCTTTTAGCACATTTTTTAACACTTGTATTTTTATTAATATACATCGTGTTTTAATATTTACAGGTTCAACACGGAATTTTTTTGTATAGAGGACTGTATATAAGGTGCTTCTAGTATTGGCAAAAACATGTTTTTAACTCTTTTAATAATTCTTATTTAAAGAAATATTGATTGATTTAATTTTATTACCCCATAAAAACCGTGTATTTATATTTATACATATGTATATGAACTTTAACCTGTAGTTGGTGCAAAAAATATGTGTTTTATCTCAATTGACGCTAGTAACTCTTCCATGGTCATGAATTAGTCACCTTGGTTAATATGTAATTGTTGCACTGGCACTTTAAATGTATGGGAAGCACAAAGCAGCGCGTCATGTGATCAAGGCCTTTGGAAGGCCGAAACGCGTTATAGGCGGTGGTGCGGGGCAGCAAATAAACTCACCTTTGCACCAGAAACCTCTGGGTCCGTGTCGTCTTTTCCGGGGGAAACTGGATGTTGTTGAGACGAAGCCAATAATATATATATATATAATATATATATATATATATATATATATATATATATATATATATGCACAATGGATCCCTGCAGCAAAAAGCCAGTCTCATCCACACTGACGAGGCTGGTGCGAGAACCGCACTAGCTATTTTGTTTCACTACTGGTAGGGTCCAGCATTTTTCAGCCACTTGGCTTTAATGTGTAGAATATGTTTGCATATGCTCTTCAATATGACTATTTATTATCTCTAATTTGCATTTGGTCTTAATGAGAATGTCACATAAATGCTTTTTTATTGTGCTTATAATATTATTTCCTTTTCAACTGCCATTGAACATGACTCTGAGAATTATCAAGTCAATTTGGGCAAGCCGAGGAACACTACGTTATTGCAATTATTTCCTTTATGTCTATTGCTTTGCATAACCCCTTGTGTTTAAAGGCACTATGCTGCTGTGTAACTAGCCATGATGAAGCCCGAGTGAGGGTGAAACACGTTGCCAAAATAAACTATCTGAAAATCACAACTGTGGAGTGCAAGCTTTACTGGAGTTTCATGCTCTCACCCCAGTTCCTGCCTGAACATATATATATGTAGATATATCTATCTATCTATATATTCACTGAAAAAACCACAGGTTTCAGGGACGTTATAGTTAGTTGGACATTTCACTCGTACAAAACCATAGAAATTCGGCCGTTATAGTGAGTTGAGCTAAGTATAACTTGTGCCCCCGTAATGCACTGCTAATGACATCACATATTACATCACTCATGACATGGTCAGTGACAACACTGATGACATCACTGATGACATCTCAAATGACATCACTGATGACATCACTGATGACATCATCCAGTGACTGTGTGTTTCTGTAAAGTTTAAATATGTTTTTTATATATATATATATATATAGGCCAAGGTGTATTGAAGAATGAGTGGGTGTATGACTGTCTGAATGGATGATTTAGTAGGTGTGTGACTGACTGTATAAGTGAGTGATTAAACGTGTCTTACTGAATGCATGGGTTAGTGACTAAACTGTGTGAATGTCTGTATCAGTCTGTCTGTTGGTGTATAAGCGGTTGCATGGGTTGGTGCGTAGCTACATGAGTGTCTATATGGTTATTGATTGCTTGACTGAGTATCTGTATGGGTGCCTGAGTGTCTGTGTGGGTGGGTGGGGGGTGTGTGACTCACTGCATGGATGTGTGAGTGGGTGATTCTCTGGGTGTAAGGGTTCAAGAGTGTGTCTCTGATGGGATGTATGGGTGGGTGAGTGTGTGTATGGCTGTGTTGGTGAGTGAATGGATGTCTCAGTGGTACATGTGTGAGTAACTACATATGTGAAAGGCAGTATATGTGAGTGTTGGGGTATATAAATGACTCTATGTGAGAGTGAGTGATTGTGAGAGTGGCTGTGTGGATGAGTGTGTGCTTGTGTCAGTGATTGTATAAGAGAGTAAGTATGTGTTAGTATCTGTGTGAATAAGTGAGGTGGTGTGTGTATAACTGTATAGGTGAGTAAATGGGTGTGTGATTGATTCTTTGCATGACTAACTAGCTGTGTAAGTTACTCTATGGGTGAGTGGTGGTGTGTGATTGTCTGTATAGGTGTATGAGTGCATATGATAGTGGCTGTATTGATGAGTGACAGCATGTATGAGTGACTGTATGGGTGAGTGAGTGGATGTGTGTGTAGACCGAAGAATCAGTGAGTGGGTATGTAGTAACTGGTATTGGTGTGTCTATGGTTTCGAGAATGGCAGTCTGTATTTTAGAGTGGGTGTATCAAAGGTTATATTAGGCTGTGAGGAGGTGCATCAGAGGATCACGTGGATGTTGTAATCAGTGATGTCATTTGAGATGTCATCAGTGATGTCATCAGTGATGTCACTGACCATGTCATGAGTGACGTAATATGTGACGTCATCAGCAGTGCATTGCAGGGGCGCGAGTTATACTTAGCTCAACTAACTATAACGGCCAAATTTCTCTGGTTTTGTACGAGTGAAATGTCCAACTAACTATAACGTCATTGAAACCTGTGGTTTTTTCAGTGAATTTCTATGGTTTTTTAAATGCTAATTTCTAACTATAATGTCCCTGAAACCTATGGTTTTTTCAGTGAATTTCAAAGGTTTTTAAATGCTAATTTCTAACTATAATGTCCCTGAAACCTATGGTTTTTTCAGTGAATTTCTAAGGTTTTTTAAATGCTAATTTCTAACTATAACGTCCTTGAAACCTATGGTTTTTTCAGTGAATTTCAAAGGTTTTTAAATGCTAATTTCTAACTATAACGTCCCTGAAACCTATGGTTTTTCAGTGAATTTCAAAGGTTTTTAAATGCTAATTTTTAACTATAATGTCCCTGAAGCCCATGGTTTTTCAGTGAATTTCAAAGGTTTTTTAAATGCTAATTTCTAACAATGCCTACAGAGGTAGGACATGTGCAGAAAGAGGAAGAAAGGCGCAGAAAGAAGCAAAATAAATGCAGAAAGAGGCAACAGAAGACCAGAAAGACGAAGAAAGGTGCATAAAGAAGCAAGAGATATGCAGAAAGAACCAACAGAGGTGCAGAAAGAGGCCTTGTTGCAAAGTCATCCTGTGCCCCCAATTTTTGCTGACTGGTACTGGTGGTAACTAACTCTGACTAACCAGGCCCGGAGCCAGTGCTATGTTGAAAGACACTTAGAATACAGTGAAAACACCTACATACACTAGGGTACACTATGGGTTGGGGTACCCCTGTGATTGGCATGATCTCCCCTGTAAGGCCCTAGTACATAATAGGGCAGGGGGATTAAAACTACCTCTAACTCAGAGGTGCAGAAAGAGGCAAGAGAAGTGCAGAAAGAAGCAACAGAGGTGCCGAAAGAGGCAAGAGAGGTGCAGAAAGAAGCAAGTGAAGTGCAGAAACAGACAAGAGAAGTGCAGAAAGAGGCAAGAGAATTGCTGAAAGAAGCAACAGAGGTGTAGAAAAAAGCAAGAAAAGTGCAGAAAGAGGCATGCGAGATGCAGAAACAGGCAAGAAAGGTACAGAAAGAGGGAAGACAAGTGTAGAAAGAGACAACAAGGGTACAGAAAGAAGCAAGACAGTTGCAGAAAGAAGCATGGAAAGTGCAGAATGAAGCAACAGGGGTGCAGAAAGAGGCAAGAGAAGTGCAGAAAGAAGCAACAGAGGTGCAGAAGGAGGCAAGAGAACTGCAGAAAGAGGCAAGAGAGTTGCAGAAGCAGGCAAAAGAGGTACAGAAAGAGGGAACAGAGGTGCAGACAGAGGCAAGAGAGGTGCAGAAACAGGTACAAGGGGTGCAGTAAGAGGCAAGAGGGGTGCAGAAATTTGCAAGAGAGGTGCAGAAGGAAGCAAGAGCAGTGCAAAAGAACCAACAGAGGTGCAAATAGAGGCAAGTGAAGTGCAGAAGGAGGCAAGAAAACTGCAGAAAGTAGCAAGAGAGTTGCAGAAACAGGCAAAAGGGGTGGAGAAAGAGGGAACAGGTGGGAAGACTGAGACAAGAGAAGTGCAAAAAGAGGGAAGAGGGGTGCAGAAAAAGGCAAGAGGGATGCAGAAGGAACAGAGGTGCAGGAAGAACCAACAGAGGTGCAGAAAGAGGCAAGAGGGGCGCAAAAAGGCATAGGATAGGTGCAGAAAGAAGCAACAGAGGAGCTGAAAGAGGCACGAAGGGTGCAGAAAGAGACAAGACAGGTGAAGAAAGAAGAAACAGAGGTACAGAAACAGGCAAGAGTGGTGCAGAAAGAAGGAAAAGAGGTGTAGAAAGAGGCAAGAGAGTTGCACAAAGAGGGAAGAGGGGTGCAGAAACAGGCAAAAGGGGTGCAGAAAGAAGCAAGTGAGGTTCAGAAAGAGGCAAGAGAGGTGCAGAAAGAGGCAAAAGAATAACAGAAAGAGGCAAGTGAAGTGCAGAAGGAGGCAAGAGAACTGCAGAAAGAGGCAATAGAGGTGCAGAAAAAGGCAAGTGAGGTGCAGGAAGAATAAAGATAAGTACAAAAGAAGCAACAGAAGTGCAGAAAGAGGGAAGAGGGGTGGAGAGAGAGGCAAGAGGGGTGCAGAAAGAAGCGAGACAGGTGCATAAAGAAACAAAAGAGGTGCAGAAAGAAGGAACAGAGGTGCAGAAAGAGGCAAAAAGGGTGCAGAAAGACGTAAGAGGGGTACAGAAAAAGGCAAGAGAGGTGCAGAAAGAGGGAAGAAGGGTGCTGAAAGAGGCAAGAGGGGTAAAGAAAGAAGCAAATGAGGTGCAGAAAGAGTCAACAGACGTGCATAAAGAGGGAAGAGAGGTGCAGAAAGTAGAAGAGATTTGCAGAAAGAGGCAAGAGAAGTGCAGAAAAAGAAAGAAATGTAAAGAAAGAAGCAACAGAAATGCAGAAAGAGGCAAGAGAGGCGCAGAAGGAAGCAAGAGTGGCTTGCACACCATGAGTACCAATTTAACACCCACATTTAGCAATAAGTAACAGGTGACCATTCTAGGTTTGCAAAGGGCCTTCCACCACGCTGTAACACTTGTCGCTACATTTTTGGTAACATTTGAGATGTTTGAGCTAGAAACAAGGCTCTTTTTGTTCAAATCTGTGCAGTCGCATAATTCCAGTGGCCCTACTCATACCTCTGACTAGGTCCACAAGTGCTCCTCAGTGATTCCTTCTTTTTTTGTCTCACTGAGTTCATAGTTGAGCGTCTATGGAAATGTGGAAGACTAAACCTGACGTTAGTGTGAGAAGTTGGCCTGGTATATGCTGTCCACTAATTATAGTGGGCACCTTGCACCAGTCCAAACAACCCCTTATTGGAGATAGGTTATAGACAACCTTTATTGAAAGCTATCCTAATGGTAGCTATGGAGAGCAGCCTTCAGGCTAAGTCTTGAAGGAATGTAAAGCAGCTTGTTTTACCAGCCTATAATCTCTTGAGTGACCAAATGAAAGAGGACCACACCAGGTATATATTCAAAATATATGTATGTATTGCTAAACACACCCCTCTAGTCTCTTTATGAGGCTAGAGTTTGAAGTACATAAGTTATAAGTTAGTTATCAACAGTAATAGCACAAATACACGTTTGAGCCCTAGGGGCGTACCAAACCATATACCAATAAAGTGGTATAAGAATCACGACTGAGCTAGACACAGGGCCTAGAGCCTGTAGAAGTGCTTGGACCACAAGGAACCACCCAAGGTAGTGACACAGGGGACCCACGGGGGACGCGTGCAGTGTGAGAACACAGCCGCGAATCGCCGCTGACTTCTATGGGGAGAGTCGCGGTTGGAATTTTAAAGAAAAGGGACACTTAGAGGAGGACTTGGAGCAAACCCTTTTAGAACTGGGTCGTTCTAGAGTCTATACCCACAGGAGCAGCGGAGTACTCGAGTTATCTCACCCAGGGAAGCCGGGTGCATAGGTGTCTTTCGGGGTCGGGTTTCGTCGTCGTTTTCAATGGCGATCTGCTGCAAAGTGCTGCTGGCGGCCAAGTCGAAAGTGTTCGGGTGGATCCAAAGGTGGATCGAAGATCTGAAGAACCTGAAAGCAGAGGGGACAGAGTCTGGGTCACTAGCCAGTGACCAGGAAGGCGATGAGCAGATGCCCACCGATGTCGAGTGCTTCAGGTAGGTTGACAGTCGTCTTGACTCTTCAGCCACAAGGTCCAGGAGGTGTCGACGATGACCAAGAGCTGGATTCGGGCTGTCCCACGAAGTCTGTCGATAGCTGAGGTGTCGGTGACCAGATTGGACCCAACAAGCCTTGGCAACGGCAAGTCTCGTGGAAATAGAAGAAGGATGGTGGTGCAGACCAGCAAGGTCTGAGGGACTCACCCAGCAAGGGTAAGTCAGGGCACGTCTGGAGCAACTAGGAAGCCCAAGCAAAAGAAGATTGGCCTTCGGGAGGGCCTACTAGCCAATGGACTAGCGACCGCAAAGGAGCCTTGAGTGGACGCACTTGGAGCTGGCTCACGGGACACTTGTGGAGTGGAGGCCAGTGATCTTCGGCGCAGTCGGTGCTGGAGGCGGGGGCTACTCGGAGCCCAAAGCACAACTTCGTGGAATCCCAGGAAGAGGATGCACTTGCAAATGTGCTTGGTGTCCAGGGGTCATGGTTCCACGTTACCCACAACAGCTATGGGCCTCAGCTTTGCTGGGGACTCAGGGCAGCCTCGGGGAAGTCTGGAAATCCACCTCTGGTGATGCAAAAACTTCGGCGTCCGGCGGGAGCTTCAGCGATGCAGACCAGACAATTGCTTCTTTGGTGCCTGCCAAGCAGGGGAGTCACTCCTTGACCCCAAGGGAGATTCTTCAGTCCTCTAATCTTGAAGTAGAGCGTCGAAGGTCCAGGATTCTGTGTCAGAGTTTCGTCCAGGTAAATCTAAAGTCCTAAGGACTGGGGTCCCATACTTATACCAAGTTAGGGGGTTGGACATACTCTGGGGACCCACCTATGGGAGGGTCAGGGCAGAGAGGTGGTTACACCCATTTCCCTTTGTCCAGTTTCGCGCCAGAGCAGGGGCTGGAAGCCCCTGAGACGGTTTGAACTGGGGTATGCACAGGGACACCAAATGTGCCCCCAGTGCAGGACTTCAAAGCACCAGAGAGTGCTCCCGCCCAGCCCCAATACACACTATCCTGTCTGGGGAGGTGGTTACACCTCCCTGGGACAGGAAACCTATTGTCCAGGCCTCCACTGCCGGAGTTTCGGTCAGCAGCAGGAGGCCAGACTCGTGTCTGTGGCAGCGGCATCCATTTTGTGATGCCAGGGCTTGGAAAGAAGTTACCGGGCAGGCCGGTGTGTACATGTCTCTCCCTCTAGAAGGGTGGAATGCTACCTCCGCCGCCAGAACTGGTGGGGGGGTAGTATTCCAAGATGTTTGACACCGAACACGACATGTTTCCGTGCAGCCATCCCAAAGTTAGCATTTAACGCAAGGTTATAATGCGCTTAAGAGTATATGGTCGGGCTGCACTACAAAAGGCATCAGAGAAGGGTCTCCGAACGCTGCAGAGGGGCCCAGCTCATGCAGGGGCACCCTCTCACAAAGGAACCACGCACTCTGCCTTCAGGATTGATAAGGCCTGCCATAGGAGTGACTTATAGGTTTATATGTGTGTATGTATGTAGTGATATAGGTAGTCTATATCACAGTAAGGGGTGCATGCACCACCTTACCCAGGCTGCAGTAGCAGACCTGAGGTGTCCTTTTGGCTGGCCTTCCAGGGGTGGCACAATACATGCTTCAGCCCCTGGCAGGCCTCTGAGGTACTTATGCCCTGGGTACATAGTGTACCATATACTAGGGACTTATAAGGGCACTCCAGATTCCAATCAGAGATGTGCCTAAGGCACATGGAAACCATTTTAGAGAGGAAGCAGCTAGGCTGGGGTTCTGATTAGCAGGGCCCCAGCCAGACTAAAGTCGAAAAACAGTGAAGCATCAGCAAAAGTGGGGTACCCATGTGAAGCAGATCCTACTCTCCTACACAACCCCCCAAACGTAGGGACATTAAACTAACCTTGCCCAGTTAAGTCTTCATGTTCTAAGTGGAAGTACCTAGAGAGTCCATCTGCATTGGCATGGTTACTCCCAGGTCTATGTTCCACTGTGAAGTCCATCCCCTGTAGGGAAATGGACCACCTAAGCAGTTTGGGGTTTTCACCCTTCATTTGTTTTAGCCATAAGAGGGGCTTATGGTCTGTTTGAACAAGGAAGTGAGTACCAAACAAGTATGGCCTCAACTTCTTCAGAGCCCAGACCACAGCAAAGGCCTCCCTCTCAATGGCTGACCAACGTTTCTCTCTAGGGGTCAGCCTTCTGCTAATAAAACCTACTGGCTGATCCTGACCTTCATCATTCAATTGTGACAGTACAGCCCCTACCCCCAATTCAGATGCATCTGTTTGGACAATGAACTTCTTGGAGTAATCAGGACTCTGTAGAATGGGAGCAGTGCACATGGCCTGCTTTAGGTCATCAAATGCCTTTTGACAGCTAACTGTCCACTGAACCTTTTGGGCATTTTCTTGGAAGTTAAGTCATTCAGGGGTGTCACTATTGATCCATACCCCTTGACAAATCTCCTATAGTACCCAGTCAGGCCTAAAAGGCTCTCACCTGAGTCTGGGTAGTTGGAGCAGTCCAGTCCATGATGGTCTGGATCTTGCTCTGCAGTGGTTGAACCTGGCCTCCACCCACAAGGTGGCCCAGGTACACAACCTGACTCTGCCCTATCTGGCACTTGGTGGCCTTGATAGTCAGGCCTGCTTTCTGCAGGGCCTGTAAAACATTTCTGAGGTGGACCAGGTGATCCTCCCAGGTGGAGCTAAAGACAGCAATATCATCTAGATATGCTGCACTATAGGCTTCCAGACCTGTAAGGATTGTATTCACCAATGTCTGAAAAGTGGCAGGTGCATTCTTCAGACCAAAGGGCATCACCACAAATTGATAATGCCCACTAGGGGTTGAGAATGCTGTCTTTGGCTTTGCATCATCAGCTAGTCTGATCTGCCAGTAGCCAGCTGTCAGGTCAAAGGTGCTTAGATACTTGGCTGAGGCCAAAGTGTCTATTAGCTCATCTGCCCTAGGTATTGGATGGGCATCAGTCCTAGTGACTGCATTGAGACCCCTGTAGTCCACACAAAACCTCATCTCTCTTTTCCCACCATTGGTGTGAGGTTTTGGCACAAGGACCACTGGACTAGCCCAAGGGCTATCTGAGGGTTCAATAACTCCCAAATCCAACATCTTCTGGACTTCTGTCCTGATACAGTCCCTGACATGGTCAGGTTGCCTATAAATCTTATTTTTAATAGGCAGACTGTCCCCAGTGTCCACTTCATGAGTGCACCAGGTGGTCTGACTGGGTGTCAGTGAGAATATGTGCCTGAACTGATTGAGCACCTGTCTGCAATCAGTTTGCTGCTGGGCAGTGAGGCTGCCTGCCAAGGCTACACCATCCACTGACCCATCATTAGGGTTCTGTGAGAGCAGGTCAGGGAGTGGGTCACTCTCTTCCTCCTGTCCCTCATCAGTAGCCATGAGCAAGCCCATGTCTGCTCTGTCCACATATGGTTTTAACCTGTTGACATGGAGAACCCTGTGGGGACTCCTGGGTGTTCCTAGGTCTACTAAGTAGGTAACCTCACCCTTCTGTTCAACAATGGTATGGGGTCCACTCCATTTGTCTTGGAGAGCTGCTGGGGCCACTGGCTCCAGCACCCACACCTTCTGTCCTGGCTGGTAAACAGTCAGTACAGCCTTTGGTCATGCCAGGCTTTTTGAAGTTCCTGGCTAGCCTCAAGGTTTTTAGTTGCCTTTATCATGTACTCAGCCATCCTGGAGCGGAGACCAAGTACATAGTCCACTATGTCTTGCTTTGGGGGCTTGAGAGGTAACTCCCATCCTTCCTTCACCAAGCACAATGGACCCCTGACAGGGTGACCAAACAAAAGTTCAAACGGGCTGTAGCCAACCCCTTTTGAGGCACCTCCCTGTATGCAAATAAAAGGCAGGGCAAGAGTATGTCCCATCTTCGCCTAAGCTTTTCTGGGAGCCCTTTAATCATGCCCTTCAAGGTTTTGTTGAATCTCTCAACTAAACCATTGCATTGTGGGTGATAGGGTGTGGTGAACTTGTAAGTCACTCCACACTCCTTCCACATTGCTTTCAAGTATCCAGACATAAAGTTAGCACCCCTGTCTGATACAACCTCCTTAGGGAAGCCCACTCTTGAGAAAATTCCCAGGAGGGCCCTTGCCACCACAGGTGCTGTAGTGGTCCTAAGGGGAATAGCCTCTGGGTACCTGGTGGCATGATCCACTACCACCAGGATAAACCTGTGCCCAGATGCTGTTTGGGGATCCAAGGGACCAACAATGTCAATCCCCACCCTTTCAAAGGGAACCCCCACCACAGGTAGTGGTATCAGGGGGGCCTTTGTAGTGCCACCTGCCTTGCCACTGGCCTGGCAGGTTACACAGGAGCGACAAAACCCCTTGGTGTCTTCAGACATGTGGGGCCAGTGAAAGTGAGGGACAATTCTGTCCCAAGTCTTGTTCTGGCCCAGGTGACCTGCTAAGGGAATGTCAATAGGAAGCCCCTGAACTTCAGAGGTATAACCAACCTCCTGGTGGCACCAGGCTTGGGGTCTCTACACTCTGAGTACAAGAGTCCATCTTCCCAATACACAGTATGGGGACCACTAGCTTTCCCAGCAGCCTCAGCAGTAGCTTGCTGTCTGAGGGGTTCAAGAGAGGGGCAGCTCTGCTGCTCCTGGCTCAGATCTGCCCTGGAAGGGCCCCCTGTCCCCAAGAACTCAACCTGGTCAGGTTCAAGCTCCTCTGGGACAGTTCCTTCCTCAGGACTGAGATCATCCCCCTCAAGAGACTGATCTTCCTTTTGAGCCAAGGGGGAAGGCACTGCCTTTACCCTACTACTCCTCTTCTTGGAGGGCACTTGGTCCATTATTCCAGAATCCAAGGCCTGTTCAGTGTTAGACATTTTGGCTTGTGAGCTGGTCACAGCAAACACATCTGCAGGGATGCCCAGCATTTCTGCATGGGTCCTGAGCTCCACTTCTGCCCAAGCTGAAGTTTCTAAATCATTGCCAAGCAAGCATTCAACTGGTAGGTCTGCACATACCACAACCTTCTTAAGGCCAGTTACCCCTCCCCAGGAGAAGTTAACAACTGCCAGAGTATGGTCTGTTCTGACATTGCTAGCATTGGTCACTTGGTACATTTCACCAAGTATAATCTGCCCAGGATTCACAAGGTCTTGTGTCACCATGGTGACACTTGCCCCTGTGTCCCTAAATGCCAAAGCCTCTTTTCCATTGATTAAGGGATGTTGCCTGTACTTGCCCAGATTACTGGGACTCACAGAGGAGGTCACATCCATGCCTCCATCACAGACTAGGACAGCCTGAGTGAGTTCTCTGACTAGGTCAGAGCTCATCTCTTTACCCAGGGTCAACCCTACTAAACCCTTGGCCTGTGTAGTCCCACCACCAACTGTAACTGCACTAGGGGGAGCAGGTGCCTTAGGGGCATTGGTGGGGGCTGGAGTAGAGTCTTTGGACTTGGTGCAATCACTGGTCCAGTGGGTCTTTGCTTACAGACCTTGCACCATGGTTTCTTTTGGCCTTTCCCTTTGTTAGACTGTGAATCCCCACCTGAAGAAGATTTTTGGGGGCCTTGTGAAGACTTCTGGTCTTTACCCTTCTCCCCACCCTTATCAGAGTTCTTAGAATCTTGCTTCTTTGGGTCACCACCTTGGTTCTGTACCTTCTGCCTCACCCTGGTTCTGACCCATTTGTCTGCCTTCTTTCCCAATTCTTGGGGAGAGGTCAGATCAGAGTCCACCAGGTACTGATGCAACAGCTGATTTTGACAGTTATTGAGAATCTGCTCCCTCATGATAAGATTGTACAATCCTGTGAAGTCACACACCTTACTGCCCATCAACCAACCTTCCAGAGCCTTAGCAGAACAATCCACATAGTCTACCCAGTCTTGAGTCCGTGCTTTTTGGGTGTCTCTGAACTTTAACCTGTATTGTTCAGTTGTTAGGCCAAACCCATCAATCAGAGCACTCTTCAAGACTTTGTAATTGCCAGCATCCTCTTCCCTTACAGTGAGGAGCTTGTCTCTACCTTTGTCTGCAAAGGAGAGCCACAAGATTGCTGCCCACTGCTCCTGAGGGACCCTCTGTACTTTACAGGCCCTCTCCAGAGCAGTTATCCATTTGTGGATGTCATCCCCACTCTGGTAGGGAGGGACAATCTTGCTCAGGTTTCTATGGTCATAAGACCTTTCCCTATCTCTGGGGAAATTGCTGCCACCATGGGACTCTAGTCCCATCTTTTTCTCTCTTTGTAGAGATCTAGGGACTCCTGTCTATAGCCAACTGCTGTTTTCTGAGCTCAAGCTGGGCTTGCTCATACTGAATCAGTCTCTTTCTCCTGTCATGAGAGGATTCTCTCCTATGAGAAGAGACAGAGGTCCCTATTGAGGTGTCAGAGTGGTTAGACTCCTGAGAAGGAGATCTAGACCTTCTGGGCACACTCACAATTCTTCCTGGGGGGACAAAGGGAGGTCATTCTGATCCTCCTCCTCCACAGGAGGAATTGGGTTCTCCAGGTCAAGGTCATTTTCACCTTCCTGGCCAGTTTCAGAGGGGGGCCTGGGTTTCTTCACCCCTGACCCCTTCCTCATCTTCTGCCCCACCCTCTCTGCCTACCCCTTCAGACCCTAGGGTCTGCTGAGATCATCAGCCAGTAACACCTCCCTGAGGTGTTGGGTGCTGGCACTTTTGCCTGCCTTCAGCTTCCTAGTATTGCATAATGCTCTCAATTCCAAGAATGGGAGTTTATCATACTTGGAGAGAAGAAGCCCACTGGCTTCTGGCAAGGACTCACTGGGTCCTGGCTTTGAAGACATTACTAGTGAGGTGTGGTGTATGCACTACCTACTCTAGTGTGGCCTACTAAACTCTCTTGAGTTGTAGAAAGGGTGTGCTATCCCTTAACACACAACTCTAAGTTCAGTAGAACTTACTGTATACTAAGCTTGATTTATATGTACCTAAGGTACCCTTAGTGGTTTTCAGTTGATCAATTCAATTGAGATTATCTGGTAAAACAATAGCAAGCTGGAATCCCACACGCTGCACACCAATGTGAGAAGTTGGCCTGGTATATGCTGTCCACTAATTATAGTGGGCACCTTGCACCAGTCCAAACAACCCCTTATTGGAGATAGGTTAAAGACAACCTTTATTGAAAGCTATCCTAGTGGTAGCTATGGAGAGCAGCCTTCAGGCTAAGTCTTGAAGGAATGTAAAGCAGCTTGTTTTACCAGCCTATAATCTCTTGAGTGACCAAATGAAAGAGGACCACACCAGGTCTCACACACCGCTGTCAGGACAAGATGGCCGCTGAGTAGGAGCCTCCCGGAGGAGCCTCCCGGAGGAGCTCCCGGTTTGGGGATTACCAATTAGGTAGTTATCCCTGTATAAACCGTCTCTCACCGGCCCTCCTACCTGCAAGCCTTTGGATCGGACGGCTCACCCCCACAGAGGCACATAGGTGTATTTGAATCTGTCCTCTACTCACCCGCGGGATCGTTTCGCGGTGACTGCCTGGTCCCTGCCTTTCACTGTCTGGTCACTGGCTCTGAGCGTCCCGGCTCTTGGATCGATCCGTTGCTGCATTGCAGATGTTTCAGGGAAGCGAGGCCTTAGACTCCATTGCGGCCGGCTCCTCCGACCCTCGAACTGCATGCCTGCAAATTTCTGTGTTTTTCTCTGCTGCCGGTCCGACGACTCTTTGGACAGGCGCCATTTTTCACTGACTCTCCTGCTGCCGTCCAGTGGTGTTCCGCAACGTACTACAGGCTGCGACCGTTGATCTCTGTCAATGGGGACCTGATCGGAAACGCGCCTCGGTGAGTGGTCCTCGATCCTCCGCTCCTGAACGGCTGATAGCTCGCCAGTGGGGGGCTAGGAGTGTCGGACTCCATCATTTTTTTTTTTTTTAACTTTATTTGGACCGTAATTCGATAGTGCCGTTTCTGTCGTTCCTGGAGCCAGGCGGCTGGTCTTTGTACTTCCGACCCTTATTGTCCACCGGCATCGGGCGCTGTGCTGTCTCGCTTCGCCTGGGTCCTGCCAGGAATACGATCACCGGAGGATGATGCCACTCGGGGTTGCCTTCATTATTACGAGCTTCTCTGGTCGAGTCTCCTGCCCTAGGACTCCTACTCATTGGTGTGGTGCCATGATCACACGTCCACCGTGTTGCGGTGCCAGTCTGCAGCTTCCTTGACTTCATTTGCCTGATGGTTGTTCTCCGCCTGACTTTAAAATGGCGGAATTAAGAAGACATCCTATTAGCATGCAATTGCCTGACTTTATAATGGCGGCGCTCTGTGTTAACCACTGCCTGTACTTGATTATAAATGCCTGTACTTAGGTTTTTTTTTTTTTTTTTTTTTAATACTCGAGCTCTTTCAGATTGCCTGTACTTGGACTATAAATGCCTGTACTTGGACTATAAATGCTCGAGCTCTTTCAGATATGTCAGTAACAACAGAAAAGGAGCAGAGCAAGCCGGCTCAGCAATGTTTTTGATGCTCAGTAATTAGTGGTGTAGGCAGTTCCATACACTTAATGCGTAACGCCCCTCCACACATTTGACTTCTCCTCGGATTTTCACAATTGTGATCTGTTTCCAAGCACTCAATACCTACTAGTGGCTTTGGTTACTGTTTACATAAGGGGGCTTGATGTGAGGTTTGCACTCCATGAGGAGCATTCCTCCATACCAATGATTTCTTTTCATCACTGGTCTGACCCTTTCTGGTCTCTCGGTCACTAAACTGCAAGTTCCACTGCGAGCCCCCAGGACTGATGTCGGGTTCTCTCACCCCTTGATTCTACTTTTCCGGATCCCCAGTCTTACTTGATCTTTCTTCAGAATGGAAATAAGTCCCGACCCCAATGGCTTCGATGCCTTCATCATTAATTACCCAAATGACCTCTCCAAGAACGCGGCAAAGAAATACAAACATCGCTTACTCAAAGCTAGACCAGAAACGCTAATCTCTGACCACTACTTCTGCACCAACAAAGGTTCTGTGGTTAACGACCTCATCTTCTATACTAGAAAGCGGGCCCGCTGGCGATCTGTGCTCTATTCCATGCTTCGAATAACTGGATCCAAGAAAACCGCACACGGCCTCAAATTAACAACGGCTCCCTCGTCCTTTCTCAAAGCCACCTCAACTATCACCCTCTACAATAATGGAATCATCCTAATCCAAGGCTCTAACTTCAACCTAGCAAAGATAGCGATTATTTTCCCAACTCTCAAGAAAGCGGTCTTCGGTGACTCCTCTGACCCCATTTCAACCTCCACGTCTCCGCTGGGCTTGAACATTACTCTTCCTTTAACAGCAATGAGTACCCCACTCTCCCTAAACCCCTCACCTCCTATTACTGAGTCCATAGCCTCCTTGTCCCCAGTCGGATTACCTCAACTCACTAGAACACCCTCTTTAACTGTCAGGAGTACCCCACTCTCCCTATACCCCACACCTCAGCTGGTTAATCACATAGCCACCGTGCCCCCAGTCGGATCACTTCAACTCATTAGATCGCCTCCTCAATTGGTTGACGGATCTATGGCCTCTATCTCCTCACTGATTGTCAGCTCAATACACGATGACTCCCGAGCGGAGATACCCCCTCAAGTCTTACAGCCCTCCCAGGTAACAGACATTGTACCTCTTTCCAACCCTATAACTCTGCCTCATACTAGATCTGAGTCTGGGCATCGATCCCCCTCACAAGCACCAATGGCCTCATTTTCCTCACCTTCTGTCAGCTTGACACTTGACAACTATAGAGCGGAGTTGCTCCCTCGAGCCCCAATGGCCTCAATCTCATCTCCTACTGTCAATTCGACACAAGAAGACTCTAGAGCAGAGTTGCTCCCTCCAGCCTTACAGTCCTCTCTTATTTCAGATGATGTCCCCCTCCCCTACCCTATAACTCCGCCATACACTAGACATGAGTCTGGGCCTCGATCCCCCCCACAAGCCCCTACAGGCTTTCTCCAAGGTTCCCCGTCACCAATCGCCTTTCCCCCAATCCTTCCTCCCCTCGCCCAACACTCTGACTTGACTGCGCGCCTTGATGATATATCTCTACAGCTACACCTTCTCTCCTCCGAACTACATGAGCTGAAAGCCCTCTCAAATGATCTCTTCCCTATGATCATTTCTCTCCTCACTTCTGCTAACTGGCCTAGAGAGGCCTCTAGGACTACTGATCACATGGTCCAGTCTTTAGCTCCCTCCACCCCGAAATTTACCCCACTACTCAACGCCAACGCCTGTCACAGTGGATCTGAGTCCCACCCTTTGACCACTGATCCACTTGACTCTCACAACTCTAGCATGACCTTGTCTGAAACTATCCCACTACTCAACGCCAACACTTGTCAAAGAGGATCTGAGTCCTACCCTTTGACCACTGATCCACATGATTCCCACAACTCTAGCACGACCTTGTCCGAACCTAACCTTGACCCTCCGAGACAAATTCCTTCCATCCTTTCTAACCCTAACAGGGAACCCCGTCGCAATCTTCGAAGTAGCAATTCTGACAACCTCACTTGTGTGAACGTCACCCAGACGTCTCCCCCCCAAATCCAACCCGTCTTAAATGTGTACTACTTAATTGCAGGTCAGCCAATAAACACGCCACCGACATCTTCGACCTCATCCAACACAATGATTTAGACATTATCATCCTCACTGAAACTTGGCTAAATCCGGCTTCCACTCCTATCTTAGACCTCCTAGTACCCCCCACTCATGACATAATTAGGCTTGACAGAGTTTTGAAACTGGGTGGAGGACTAGCATGTATTCACAGAAACACATTCTCGGTTTCTCACTCAGATTCCTCGACGCATGCCTCCTGTGAATACCTCTGTCTCACTATATCAAGTATGAACCTACCGGTTTGCAAACTTCACACCTTTTACCACCCCCGAGTGACAATCTCCCTTTCACTGAGCAGCTAATGGAAATCATCTCTAGTAATGTCGACTCAGCGGTGTCTCAAATCTTCCTTGGTGATTTCAACCTTCATTGGTCTAGCCCCAACGACCCCGCTGTATCTTGCATTAAATCTTTCTTAATTGATCATGATTTGACTCAGCACTGTGTCCAACCAACTCATAACAAAGGAGAAACGTTAGACCTCATTATTTCTAAAGAGCAGACTATCTCCATAGATTCCATTACCCCTTGTGACTGGTCCGACCACCACTGCATCCTCTTTTATATCAACAGGGAGGTATTGATGAGGAAGGCTCAACCACTAAAATCTAAGATTTGGAAAAGGGACATAAGAGCAATAAACTCTGACGAACTAGCTGCCCATTGTAAATCTGCCCTCTCCTTCCAAGCTGACATAGTTGAGGTACAATCACTCACCGACACCTACAATTCAACCATCTCCAACATCATGGAAAATATTGCTCCACTCCAACAAAAAAATGCTTCAACAAAAATATCCAAACCTTGGTATAATGAAAACTTAAACTCAGAACGCCGTAACCTTAGGTCATTTGAGCGGTCCTGGCGAGTCAATCCCTCCTCTGACCAACTAAAACTCCTTAGAGATGCCAGGAGCCGCTACAACAAACAAATCAAGAGTGCTAAGGCGACTTACTTCAGACACCAACTGGATCAAGCAGCAAACCGCCCCAAGAAACTCTTCGAATTGGTCAAACAACAATCAGTCGTTGAGTCTAACCAATCTGATCCTGGTGGCAACCCACCCTCTTGCGATGATCTTGCCGCCTTCTTCACGGAGAAATCAAGAATCATCTCCATTGACCTCGCCGCTAAGAAGGCTCTACTACCTTCATCCATTGCTGCCTCACCCATTGACTCCTCTGTAAGGCCTAAATCGACCCCCACGAATTCCAAGAACAATGCATCATGGGGCACCTTTACCACATTTAGTGAATATGATATCTTCAAGATTCTTCAGAATATCAACCCTTCCAACCACTTCAGCGACCCGCTGCCCCCTTCTATCTTCAAAGAAATCAAGAATGCACTGATCCCCACATGGACTAGGATTGTAAATGCTTCCCTATCACAAGGCATGATCCCAGAATGCCTAAAAGCAGCTCAGGTATCACCCATTCTAAAAAAAACTAACGCTGACAAATCTGATCTCAATAACTTCCGCCCCATTTCCAATATCCCCACCTTAGCGAAACTACTTGAAAAATGTGTGCAATCCCAACTATGTGCTCACATAGAGAATTACCAACTCTTAGACCAGCATCAATTGGGCTTTAGGAAGGGGCACAGCACCGAATCGGCTCTCACACACGTTTTTGATGACATTTTAATAATGCTCGACCAAAATGAATCCTGCCTCCTGATCCTCCTCGACCTTTCCTCCGCATTTGATACGGTTAATCATGACAATCTCCTATCCATCCTGCAAAATAGGATGGGTTTCTCTGATCAGGTGTTTCAATGGTTCTCATCCTTCCTTCATCACAGAACTCAAAGAGTCAAGGCAAACCACTCTCTCTCCCAGCCCTCTCCAGTACTCATGGGGGTCCCCCAAGGATCCGCTCTATCTCCTATTCTCTTCAACCTTTTCTTGGAACCTCTTGCACATTCTCTAAATTCCTTGGACATTCTCTTCCACATGTATGCGGACGACACGCAACTATATCTGAAAATCTCATCCTCGGAAAACATCATCTCACTCAACACTACCCTAATGTTTACTCAAAACTGGTTAACGGAGAATCATCTCCTGCTCAACACTTCTAAAACGGAATTCCTGCTCATCTCCCCTCCGAACCTCATCCCCAAGCTAAACCTCTGGCTGAGTCACCTCACTGCTTTCAACTGTACTCCTCTCATTGTAGACGCAGCCAAGTCTCTCGGTATCACCATGGACAAGCACCTGAACATGAAAGGTCATATCAGCAATGTATGCAAAGGAGCTAACCACTTGATGAGATCACTCAGAAATATCAAACCTTTCCTTCCTCTAAATGATTTCAAGCAAGTGGTCCAAGCGCTTGTCTTGCCGAGGTTAGATTACGGAAGTGCTACCCTCTGTGGCCTTCCCAAATACGCCCTGGCTCCACTAAGGGCTTCACTTAACTCGGCTGCTAGACTGGTTACAGATACCAAGCTAAAAGATCATATTTCCCCAGTCCTAAGATCCCTCAATTGGTTGCCTTTCGAAGCACGAATTCAACTAAAGATTGCTGTTCTTACACACAAAGCCCTTCACCTTAACACTCCTACGTACCTTGCGCAAAAACTTAAACTATCCTGTGGCGTAAGAGCTTCAAGAAGTGCCTCTACCCTCCTCCTGAAACCACTCATCCTTAATAAAAAGAGAAGTTGTTACCGAGCCTTCTCCGGAGCTGCCCCTAAGATTTGGAACTCTCTTCCACCAGAAGTTCGCAGAATCTCCTCATTGACGGCATTCAAAGTGGAAGCCAAAAGATTCCTAATGAACAAATTTGTACCCTAATATGGTTAGACTCATGGGCCCGTTGTCATTGCTCCTGCTGCCTCTGTTCTTACATTTAATACAGCTCCCCCTTATTGTACACTGTGTCTCACCCTTGCTGCACGCCTACACCTGTTATTGTATTACCCTCCTAGTTTTATTTTGCACTGTATTTTCTTTACCTCCCTTCCTCTTATGGATATTGTTCTAGATATTGCTTTTGTCCTTCCTCCCATCATATTGTAAAGCGCTCTGTTATCCTTCGGGATCTTGTTCGCGTTATATAAAACTTTATAAATAAATAAATAAATAAATAGGTATATATTCAAAATATATGTATTTATTGCTAAACACACCCCTCTAGTCTCTTTATGAGGCTAGAGTTCGAAGTACATAAGTTATAAGTTAGTTATCAACAGTAATAGCACAAATACACGTTTGAGCCCTAGGGGCGTACCAAACCATATACCAATAAAGTGGTATAAGAACCACGACTGAGCTAGACACAGGGCCTAGAGCCTGTAGAAGTGCTTGGACCACAAGGAACCACCCAAGGTAGTGACACAGGGGACCCACGGGGGACGCGTGCAGTGTGAGAACACAGCCGCGAATCGCCGTTGACTTCTATGGGGAGAGTCGCGGTTGGAATTTTAAAGAAAAGGGACACTTAGAGGAGGACTTGGAGCAAACCCTTTTAGAACTGGGTCGTTCTAGAGTCTATACCCACGGGAGCTCCGGAGTACTCGAGTTACCTCACCCAGGGAAGCCGGGTGCATAGGTGTCTTTCGGGGTCGGGTTTCGTCGTCGTTTTCAATGGCGATCTGCTGCAAAGTGCTGCTGGCGGCCAAGTCGAAAGTGTTCGGGTGGATCCAAAGGTGGATCGAAGATCTGAAGAACCTGAAAGCAGAGGGGACAGAGTCTGGGTCACTAGCCAGTGACCAGGAAGGCGATGAGCAGATGCCCACCGATGTCGAGTGCTTCAGGTAGGTTGACAGTCATCTTGACTCTTCAGCCACGAGGTCCAGGAGGCGTTGGCGACAACCAGGAGCTGGATTCGGGCTGTCCCACAACGTCTGTCGATTGCTGAGGTGTCGGTGACCAGATTGGACCCAACAAGCCTTGGCAACGGCAAGTCTTGTGGAAATAGAAGAAGGACGGTGGTGCAGACCAGCAAGGTCTGAGGGACTCACCCAGCGAGGATAAGTCAGGGTACGCCTGGAGCAACCAGAAAGCCCAAGAAGAAGAAGATTGGCCTTCGGGAGGGCCTACTAGCCAACGGACTAGCGACCGCGAAGGAGCCTTGAGTGAACACACTTGGAGCTGGCTCACGGGACACTCGTGGAGTGGAGGCCAGTGATCTTTGGTGCAGTCGGTGCTGGAGGTGGGGGCTACTCGGAGCCCAAAGCACAACTTTGTGAGATCCCAGGAAGAGGATGCACTTGCAAATGTGCTCGGTGTCCAGGGGTCACGGTTCCACGTTACCCACGACAGCTACGGGCCTCAGCTTTGCTGGGGACTCAGTGCAGCCTCGGGGAAGTCTGGAAATCCACCTCTGGTGATGCAAAAACTTCGGCGTCCGGTGGGAGCTTCAGCGATGCAGACCAGACAATTGCTTCTTTGGTGCCTGCCAAGCAGGGGAGTCACTCCTTGACCCCAAGGGAGATTCTTCAGTCCTCTAATCTTGAAGTAGAGTGTTGAAGGTCCAAGATTCTGTGTCAGAGTTTCGTCCAGGTAAATCTAAAGTCCTAAGGACTGGGGTCCCATACTTATACCAAGTTAGGGGGTTGGACATACTCTGGGGACCCACCTATGGGAGGGTCAGGGCAGAGGGGTGGTTACACCCTTTCCCTTTGTCCAGTTTCGTGCCAGAGCAGGGGCTGGAAGCCCCTGAGCCGGTTTGAACTGGGGTATGCACAGGGACACCAAATGTGCCCCCAGTGCAGGACTTCAAAGCACCAGAGAGTGCTCCCGCCCAGCCCCAATACACATTATCCTGTCTGGGGAGGTGGTTACACCTCCCTGGGACAGGAAACCTATTGTCCAGGCCTCCCTGCCGGAGTTTCGGTCAGCAGCAGGAGGCCAGACTCGTGTCTGTGGCAGCGGCATCCATTTTGTGATGCCAGGGCTTGGAAAGAAGTTACCGGGCAGGCCGGTGTGTACATGTCTCTCCCTCTAGAAGGGTGGAATGCTACCCCCGCTGCCAGAACTGGCGGGGGGTAGTATTCCAAGATGTTTGACACCAAACACGACATGTTTCCGTGCAGCCATCCCAAAGTTAGCATTTAACGCGAGGTATAATGCGCTTAAGCGTATATGGTCAGGCTGCACTACAAACAGCATCAGAGAAGGGTCTCCAAATGCTGCAGAGGGGCCCTGCTCATGCAGGGGCACCCTGTCACATAGGAACCACGCACTCTGCCTTCAGGATTGATAAGGCCTGCCATAGGAGTGACTTATAGGTTTATATGTGTGTATGTATGTAGTGATATAGGTAGCCTATATCACAGTAAGGGGTGCATGCACCACCTTACCCAGGTTGCAGTAGCAGACCTGCGGTGTCCTTTTGGCTGGCCTTCCAGGGGTGGCACAATACATGCTTCAGCCCCTGGCAGGCCTCTGAGGTACTTATGCCCTGGGTACATAGTGTACCATATACTAGGGACTTATAAGGGCACTCCAGATTCCAATCAGAGATGTGCCTAAGGCACATGGAAACCATTTTAGAGAGGAAGCAGCTAGGCTGGGGTTCTGATTAGCAGGGCCCCAGCCAGACTAAAGTCGAAAAACAGTGAAGCATCAGCAAAAAATGGGGGTACCCATGTGAAGCAGATCCTACTCTCCTACAGTTAGCACTCCACAACACAGACTACCATACCATATAATTACTCTCCATAACACATAATCCCACTCTACATAATTCCTATACACTAAATACCACATACTTTTTATCCACATAATTTCACTGCACAACATATCACATAATTCCACTACACACAAGGTACATCCACTCCACTCCAAAAAACATTAGTCAAAAACTTTTACATTTACGCCAATAGCTCTAATTCTCGCAAATGCGAAACCTATTACATTGGAAACACTTCTTTAACTAGTA
The DNA here is from genome assembly GCA_963921515.1 of Calotriton arnoldi. NCBI lineage: Eukaryota > Metazoa > Chordata > Amphibia > Caudata > Salamandridae > Calotriton > Calotriton arnoldi. The sequence continues at coordinate 280,517 of CAWUFW010016051.1, read as the reverse complement.
GTCGCGTTTGAAGAGTGGTGGAGAAAGGGTGCTGGGCCTCCGACCAGTGCTCAGGAATTCCGCTGCGTAGGACTTACAGGAGGTACCAGGAGGGCTTCTTAGCCCCCAAAGTCCCTCAGGAGTAAATTGGACTTCATCCCCCATCCCGTAGTCTGCCAGGAGGCGTGTTTGCAGAGTGGTAGAGAAAACGTCTGAAGGCATCTTAGCAATCCCACTGTGTGGGACTTACTGGCGGTAACAAGAGGGGTAGTTGGCCCCCAAGGACATCCTTGGGGGCCAACAACCCCTCCTATTACCTCCAGTAAGTCTCACACAGCAGGATTGCTAAGTTCTCATAGCAGGCCACGCCCCCTTTGCTCACCACTCTGCAAACGCACTCCCTGGTGCGCTCTTGGATGGGGATGAAGTCCCCTTCGCTGCTGGGGGTCCTTTAGCGGCCAACTAGCCTACCTTTTACCTCCAGTAAGCCCCACACAGTGGGATTGCTGAGAGGTGGACAAAGGACATGCCCCCTTTCCCCACCACTCTGCAAAGTGCCTCCTGGCGCGTTCTAAGTTCGACCGCCAGTAGGTAATATATATACATATATACATATATATATAATAATATATGTATAATATACAGGGTCTGTTGGCTTGAACGAATGAAATCCTGAGTTATGGAACAGCAGTTTTGACAAATATAACCGTGTCATTATGATCCCTGTGGCCCACTGGAGGGCAAGACTAATGGACTAAAACTGTTTATCTTGCAGAACCTACTAAGGAAGATAAATGGATTCCCAGCATACTAAAAATCCCAGAAGGCGATGATGAAAATACATACCTGTGCAGCCCACCTGAGGGCAGGAATGAAGTAGTTATAAGCATGCTGGGAAATATCTGCAGATTCACAGCCACGCCTATGACTAAGGAGCGTGGGCTCCGACACCGGTCAGGCGGCAGAATATCAGGAGGATTAATGCCGGTTCCCCATGAATAAAGAGATCGGAGGAATCATGATTGCTGTTGAGTGCGTTCTCGTTCCTGTTTGGACTTTGGTGAATCATATATACGCGGCCGTCCAAAGCCGTGGAGAACTGCACCACCGTTAATAATATACAGGGCCGTAGGACTTGACCGAATGAAAGCCTGAGTTATGGAACAGCAGTTTTGTCAAATATAACGGTGTCATTATGATCCCTGTGGCCCACTGGAGGGCAAAACTAATGGACTAAAAACTGTTTATCTTACAGAACCTACTGTTATGTTATGTTATGTTATGTTACCACAACTTGTAAAGCGCAACAGCTGCCCCAGCAAAGGGGTGTCCCGGCGCTGACAGCAGAGCAACTGACACGTGCGGGTGGAACAGATAACAGGACTACGGTGCATGGAAAAGGTGAGTTTTAATGGCCTTCCTGAATTCTAGGTAGTTGTTAAGGCCCCAGATGTGAGCATGAAGTGCGTTCCAGAGGAGGGCCGCTCTACTACAAAAGGAGCGGCCTCAAGCACGGACTCTCAGTGTCCGGGGGACCACCACCAGGTGTTGACCCTGTGAGCAGAGATGTCGTGAGGGTACATATGGCGAGAGGACGTTGGCCAGGATAATGGGGGTGGTCAATTTCAAGGCTTTGAAAGAGATGCATAGAGCCTTGAATTCGATTCGCCTGGCTACTAAGGAAGATAAATGGATTCCCAGCATACTACAAATCCCAGAAGGCGATGGTGAAAATATGTACATGTACAGCCCACTGAGGGCAGGAATTAAGTAGTTATAAGCATGCTGGGAAATATCTGAAGATTCACAGCCACGCCTATGAATAAGGAGCGGGGGGCTTCGAAACCGGTCAGGCGGCAGAATATCAGGATGATTAATGCTGGTTCCCCATGAATAAAGAGATCGTAGGAATCATGATTGCTGTTGAGTGCATTCTCGTTCCTGTTTGGACTTTGGTGAATCATATATACACGGCCGTCCAAAGCCGTGGAGAACTGCACCACCGTTAATAATATACAGGGCCGTAGGGCTTGAACGAATGAAAGCCTGAGTTATGAAACAGCAGTTTTGTCAAATATAACCGTGTCATTATGATCCCTGTGGCCCACTGGAGGGCAAGACTAATGGACTAAAAACAGTTTGTATTGCAGAACCTACTAAGGAAGATAATTCCCAGCATACTACAAATCCCAGAAGGCGATGGTGAAAATACGTACCTGTGCAGCCCACTGAGGGCAGGAATGAATTAGTTTTAAGCATGCTGGGAAATATCTGCAGATTCACAGCCATGCCAATGAATAAGGAGCAGGGGGCTCCGAAACCGGTCAGGCGGCAGAATATCAGGAGGATTAATGCTGGTTCCCCATGAATAAAGAGATCGTAGGAATCATGATTGCTGTGGAGTGCATTCTCGTTCCTGTTTGGACTTTGGTGAATCATATATACACGGCCGTCCAAAGCCGTGGAGAACTGCACCACCGTTAATAATATACAGGGCCGTAGGGCTTGAACGAATGAAAACCTGAGTTATGGAACAGCAGTTTTGTCAAATATAACTGTGTCATTATGATCCCTGTGGCCCACTGGAGGGCAAGACTAATGGACTAAAAACTGTTTATCTTGCAGAACCTACTAAGGAAGATAAATGGATTCCCAGCATACTACAAATCCCAGAAGGCGATGGTGAAAATACGTACCTGTGCAGCCCACTGAGGGCAGGAATGAAGTAGTTATAAGCATGCTGGGAAATACCTGCAGATTCACAGCCATGCCTATGAATAAGGAGCGGGGGGCTCCGAAACCGGTCAGGCGGCAGAATATCAGGAGGATTAATGCCGGTTCCCCATGAATAAAGAGATCGGACGAATCCTGATTGCTGTTAAGTGCGTTCTCGTTCCTGTTTGGACTTTGGTGAATCATATATATATATATATATATATATATATATATATATATATATATATATATATATATATATATATATATATATATATATATATGTACAAGTTATTCCACCAAACCAGGAATGACGACGCCGTGTGGGGTGCTTCAAAGATTCTTCATTCGGCCTCTGTCGAGGGCGTTTCGGAGCTCTTTGCTCCTTGCTCACCGACAAATGAGTTTAAGAAAACAGCCATTTTTAAACAATCAAAGTTCCGTGTCACGTGAAAACTACACCGTCATAGACAATGAAAACAGACCTGTAGTTTTTCATATCTCCCCTTAATTTAAATCGAATTAATTTCCGTTTTGGCAAAATTCATTTGAATAAAAGAGTTTACAACCAATGTGTTTACATGTATACATATAAAATAAACATATATACATATTTACAAAAAATACATTGTCAAATCCAAGATATAGTCGAATCTATTAAATGCCATCGGCTTCGTACACTATCATTTAAGTTGTCTTGCCAATAGTGCACGTGTTTTGTACCATTTTGCATTATAACACTTCGGCACATATAGCCTCCTTCATCATGCTAGTTCAGCCCAAGTGGGCACTTTTTTGATAGTAAAATCACTAATTCATATAATAAATAGCCAAAAAGTGCCCTCTAATATTGCACTAATATTGAAAGGAAGCCCACCGCTTATGAGCGGGCCCGTGCTGGCGCCAAGGTGGTGCTAACACTATTTGCGGGAGGCAATTTTTCGATGCAGCAACTGGAAAGCGTGGCAGGTTGTGAAGCGGGACTTAGCATCGACCCACATGGGTGTAAACTGTTATTCAATATCTGCTTTGCAAGATGGACTCACGTGAGGTTATTTCCCCGCACTACAGGTACCAGAAGGCCTTGATGGCCACGCCCACTTGGGCAGGACTTTGGAATTTAAAAATGTGCGGAGAACGATGTCTTGTCAATTGCAGTTCGTAAAGCCATTGAGGAAGGGAACGGAGTTCCCGAAACGCGTCTGGCTGGACTTTTATGCGGATGCCTTTTCCACGCTGCTATCTGCTGGCAAGTTGTTCCCATTAAAGAATTGAAATACTTACCTGCCTGTTGGCTTCCTTTCAGTGGGCTACCTTTTTCTGATATATATATATATATATATATATATATATATATATATATATATATATATATATATATATATATATATATATACATACACACACACACAAAGGCTTTATACTTATCTGTGAAATACTTACATTTTCTTTGCAAAGGCATGCGTGGTAAAGGTGTATGCATTGTAAAAACTTGTGTGGTAAGGACATGCATGGTAAAGACACATGCATGGTATTGGATGCATGGTAATGGCAGTGCGTTGTTCCAGCCGTGTTGTAAAGACGGTCTCCCAATTTAATATAGGGAGCTTGCAGTGACTTCTTTGTCTCTAAACATTGTAACAGAATGGATAGATAATAAGATAACCTGAATACAATTAAACACATAAATGTGGCAGTGCTTAATTTGGTCCGGTAGTTTTCGGTGCTTGGCACTGGCACTTAATTGTCAACACCAACACATATGACATTCTACTAAATGGTGTTGCTGTCTCTCTAATTAAGATTTGATCACAACAGTAGTTGTTTATTTATTGTATGCACATTAAAATGGCTTAATCTCCCAAAATCTCTTCAAACCGCCGTGACCAATCCAGTGGAGGGGTCACTGTCAGACCCTGCTACTCACCGAGTCAAACCAAGAGGAAATTGGGCTTGCTGCGATTACTGGAGGTCCTCATTGCAACGTCTGTGTTATGTGTGTAGAGCATTGACACATATGTCTTTTTTAACAAACTTCATTTTAATGGTATACAGAGGGAATGTCCTTTGCAATAACATTCTGAGTTGTTAACAGTTTGCTGTTACATTGCTCTCTTATCTTTTGTCACTCACAGCACAACCTTCCACTTTCATTGGTATTACAATATGTTATTTTAAACAAAATTCATAATAATTTAAGGTAAACAAATTTCAAGTTTTCTCACTGGGTTATAATTTGGATACTTTCTAATGTATATTTACTAACAGTTTATATAATAACTCTGTTTTCCTTTGGCAAAAAATTAGCATACATTGACAGGACTGCCAATATTAAATCCATTCAAAATGGTAGAATAATGTTATCTGCCAGTAAGTGGATTATATTGATTTTATTTTTCGTCCTGTCCATACCTGGAAATAGGTGTCCAAAAGGATTAACAGTGTGTTGAAAGTTTGGGGGACATTACAATGCCGCTGGGACCGCCATCAACAGGCTGTTGGTAGTGGTCCCACCGACAGAAAGCCCTTCGGGCCGACCGCTGCATTACAGTGCAGGCAGTGGGACCCTTGACTGTCGGGGGACGGACTGCCACCTCCAACAGGATCAACTCATCCCGACGGGGCAGCAGTTGGAATCATGATCCTGAATGGTATCAGGATCACGATGTCCCTTTCTGGCTGCCTGATCATAGCGGTCCCACTGCCATGAAAAGGTAGCTGGAAAAAGACTTTGGTGGCCCTTAGCAAGGCCCTCCTTACCGTGGGCCTCTGTAATGTGGCCCTGGGAGCACATATAGTGCCCCCACACACATTCATGCACTGTGTGCCAGGTACCACATGGTGCATGAATGTGCACAAAGTGCTCAAGAACACCGTGGTCTGTGCTGCGGCCCTTTTCCAGGGCCACAGCACAAATCGCAGTGTTCTTGAACACTTTTCCGCCAGCCACCCCTGCGGGCACATTGTAGTTGGGCAGTGGGACCGCCAACGTCTTGTCAGGCGGTCCCCTGCCCGCAGTGATGGCTCATCGTAATGTGCCCCTTTATTTGCATTCTGACAATTCAACCAAAAACGGGTCAGTCCATAAGCTGTTAAACACCAGTTTAAGAGGGCACATAGAGTTTTGGTGGACTGTGAATGGCCATAAAATAGCAGAAGCACCATTCTGCAAAGTTGTGGTTCCCTCACCAGATAGGGAAACCAAAAGGTTTCCTAATGGTGCTGCCTCAGCTTGCTATGGTGTTGGAAACCTTTTAACTGAGGGCCTGCCACATCAGGGCCATCAGATCATGTAAGATGGTCACCCCACCCTATTTCGGCCAGATTACTGTCACTAAATGTTTCTTGAACCCAGAAAGCTATAGTTTCGCAAAGGCTCATTTGTGCAGATCGCTTATGGATTTCCCAAAGAAAGTAATCGTTGAAAAACACAAATAGTGAATATATACAAGAAAAAAAAATAGACAACAACTTTTGCAACTTATTCCAATGAAGGCCAATCTAAGAAAGCTACATCCAACATACTCCTCCCTCTACAGAGATATATAGTGTTTGTAGTTTAGCCAAAAACCCATGATATTGAGAGCCAACAATCAAGTCATGACCTTCAATGACTTTCCATTGTGTACCAACCACACACACATTAATACTAGTAATCAAATCAATAAAGGTTGGGTGTAAAGGAATACTGTGCATTTTTTTTAAAAGGAACCCAAACATCTACGTTTAGAGATAAGGTTAATTTTTACCCCTTCGAAATCTGGGTTACCCAAAATAACAGGTGATTTTAACGAAAGTTTTTTTCTAAAGGTGTTTTTGTTCACACTGACTTACATTAGCATTCCAAAAATATCCTAAAACAATGCATATACCAGCAAATGTCCTATATCACTTTTCCTACACTCATCTCAGTTAAAAGAGTACTTCACATGTTTGGGTGGACCAATCAGACACTGGAGGAAAGGTCCTAAAACATGACAATTTTTATAAAGGCAATGCTCTTTGAATAAGATAGGCTTCTGCAAATAGGTTTGCCTGATGTACGAACAGAAAGCCCTGCAAACATTAATTTTGGTTGAAAAAATAAATTACCTAGCAGTTCTGTAATTGTAAGCTCCAGAATTGGCAGGATACGGCAAAAGTCCTACCACCCATCATCCTCACACTTCTTCCAATAAAACCAGTACCCTACATGTGTGGATAGGCTTTCCACAGGACCGGAAAGGCCCAAAAAACACATCTATGAAATGGGAATCTAATTTCCTTTGAAAAAGGTTGTTTTTTTGTATGTTGGTAGATGTTATATTTGGGTCAGAAAGTTGGCTGGCACACAGGAACATTACCAACCCTGGGCATTTCTGGGATGTATGGCCCCAAGGAATCCTGGTTGGTGCGAATTGTGTGGGTTACACAACTTCCTTTATTCAGAATAACCTGCAAATGTCTAAATGCGGGTAAAAAAAGTAAATTTCCTCAGATTTATATGTGTTTCAATGAAGGACAAAATCAAGACCCGGTCAGGGGAAGTAGAAGCAATTCCACTTCCTGTCCCTCAAGTGGAATTGATTCCACTGCTTGTCAGGTTAGAAGGCACAATTGGAAGCCATCCGGTGCATACACTGGAGGGTTAATCCTTGGTGCAAGGGCATGACTTCATGCCTTCATCCCTTCACACTTAAAGTATAACATAAATATGCCTGACAAAATCAAGGCATCTAAATGCTCTTTTAATTATGACATTTGCCAAAATATCAGTTTGTGAAATAGGGTACTTTTTGCAATGTGGTCAGTCTTTCTATTTGTTACCTAAGAGGCAAATCACCACAGCTGGGTGGTGCAAAGCACCATAGGATGCTGTACAATATTAACCTGTAAAAAATTATATTAAACTTCATTGTTTTATAAAATAGCGCAGTTCATTGGGATTTACATTTCTAGAACACATTACAAGACCATGAGTCTGACTAATGAAAAGAGGTGCTGCTCTGCTCATTCTACTTGTAATATGAGTTTCGATAATTTTAACTCTTCTTTTCCTTGTAGTTGTGTTGCTTCTTGATGATTGTGAAGATGCTTTGACATCAGTCTTTCATCATAACAAAAAATGACATTTAAAAACTGTTGGAAAGCAGGGTCTGTTTCTTATGGTTACCCCCACTTTTTGCTTCATGTGATACTGTTTTTGACTAGTCTGACTGGGATCCTGCTAACCAGGACCCCAGTCTTTCTGCTTTCTCACTAAACTGTTATGTCATGTACTTAGGTACACTCCAGATTGGATACTGGGGTACCCTTGTCAGTCCCTGGTATATGATACCCATGTACCGAGGGCATAGGTACCCCAGAGGCCTCCCATGGGCTGAAGCATGTATTATGCCACCCATGAGAGGCCATGCAAAATGGAACCTACAGGCCGGCCATTGCAGCCTGTGTAAGTTGGTACATGAACCACTTACTTAAGATATAGGCGTACTACATCTAAGGGTCACTACACTTAAACCTATCAGTCACCCCTACAGCAGGCCTTAACAATCCTGAAGGCAGGGTGCTTGGTTCTAAGTGAGAGTGTGCCACTGCATGAGCAGAACACCCCTGCAGCCTATGGAGTCCATTCTACCGGGTTGTTAGTGCAGCAGCCATTTATGACATATAGAGTGGCATTATGCGACTGCGTGATGACCAACTCTAAAACGGCTGAAAGTAACCCTATCGTGTTTGGTGTCAAACATTGTGGAATCATCCCCCACACTGGTAACCGGTGTGGGAGGTATGATTCCACCCCTCAGAAGTGAGCTTTGTTGGGTCCCTGATGTTCTCTGTACCAGCCTTCTAGTCCCAGGCAGCCCAAAATGGTTGCTGCCAACCAGAGACACATTTCTGCCCACCTGCTGCTGAGCCAAGCTCGAGCAGAGGAAGGTGGAACAATAGGCATCCTGTCACAGGGAGGTGTGTCCACCTCCCAGACAGGATTTAGTGTATTAGGGCTGGGTGGGTGTGCTTGCCAGTGACCGAAAGTCTGCATGAGGGGCACATTTGGTGTCCCTGTGCATAGTCCAGTTCAGAGAGTCACGTGGAGGACGTTTTCAGAAGGAGGGTTTCATTACCGTGCGGCCCAGAGCTATATCACAAGCAAACAGACTCATCTCTTTGGCCCGTTATCGATTCTTCCTTTTGCGCACAGTATTATCTCCTGATATCTATTAAAGTTTTGAAGCCGTGCATTACCATATGTTTGGGTTTGCATGCATGTCTTGTTTCATAAGCCTGATCATTGTCGATTCAAGAGACTCTTTTTTATCTACAAGTTTGTGTTTTTTAACTAAACGTTATCCTCTCACGGTGTAGCATCAGCATCTTTTGCTGTATTTCCCTGACGGTGTTCAGACTTGAAAAGTTTCTGTGCCGCATTTTCCAACTATTTGTCTGGCATCCACTGGTTCAGAACAGACGCGGTACGCATCATTATCAGGGAGAAAAGACCGACTCCTGGCATCTTTTACATTGATCGTTGCAGAACATAGGATATCAAGTTGTCAAAGTTGTGGCCTTTCCTGACAAAGGCACTTCCGGTGCCGAAAAGCACGTAGAAATCATCGAAGTCAACTGAGTTTGTGCCACACTGTTTGTCCTAATGCAAAATCTTTGGAATTTTTAACCTTTATTTGAATTTGTATCAAAATATGTAATCATCATTGGAGAAAAATAGATTAGCTCCTGCTAAAAAATATATCAACCGCTTTTTGATAGTTTTTGTATATTGTGTTTATCTAATTAATTTTTGGATGCGATGAGTGCATGTGGACATGAGTGAGCTAGCATGAGTGAGTTTTCATTATAATGTGTTTTCATTAGTAACAATAAAATTATGTTTTGTATATTTGGATAAAAAAGCATTTTTGGTTCCTTCATTTCATGTTGCAAATATTGTGCTGATAATTAAGTAGTGAGTTGCATTAAGTCTTTGCACTAATTCATAGTCCAGTTCAAACCAGTCCTGGGAGCTGTTGGCTCCTGCTCTGGCACGAAGCTGGACAAATGGGAGTAACCTCACCACTGTCCAGACCCTCCCCTGGGAGGGTCCCCTGAATCTGTCCAACCCTCTCCCGTGGGTACAAACAGGCTTACCTGACTGTAGGACCCTAGATTTGACGTGGACAAGATTCGGAACAAGAAACCACTGAACTTCGACCGTCTGGACACTCTTCACTTTGCTGGACTTCGTTTGGGCCCAACTTCGTCTCCCTCTCAGTCTGAAGCATCGTCTGTGCCCGTGCACCATACAGGCTCTGTGCAGGACCTGTGGAGCATCAAGGACAAACAAAAGTATCTCCATTGGAGTGAAGGAGTCACACCCCTGCAACCACAGGCACCACATCATGACTGATCAGTCTGCTGCTCCTGAGCTCCTACAGACTCCAAAGGCTCCATCAACATAGGAGGTAGGTTTCTTCATCCCTCGAGGTCTGAGCTGCCCTCTTATGAAGTTTGAGGCCAGAATCCCTTGTGGGGGCTGCAATACCCATACACCTGTGCACTGTGGTCATTTGCAAGTGCATATGCTTGTTAGCATTTCCTGAGCAAGTGCATTGGGCTCTGAATAGCCCCAACTTCTGGCACCATTTCCTACCAAGATCTCTGGGCTCCTCACACTGAGTGCTCAGTGGGCTGCTGTTTGGTAGAATAGCTCAAGGTACTCTCGCGACTCCTGTGCCTCCGGCCAGTAGGTCCATTTAAGGGTCACTTTGCTTTTCTTGGGCTCCCCTGGTTGCTCCTGGCTTGCCCTGCCTCCCCTGTGTTTGGTGAGTCTCCTGGACCTTGCTGATCCAAATCGTAACGTTCCTTGACCTTCTGTGTGGGTTGCCGTTGCCAAGGCTTGTTGGTGCTCCCGCCGGACACCGACCCCTCAGCACTCGGCATCCTTTGTGGGACAGCTCGCATCTGGCTCCTGGTCATCCTTGACATTCCCTGGTCCCTGTGGCTGCAAAGTCAAGAACCCCCTCAACGCACCTGAAGCACCCGACATCGGTGGGCATTCATCTACCGAGCCCCTGGTCACTCCTGAGTGACCCAGACTCTGTCCCCTCTGCTTTCAGGTACTCTTCAACAAGAACACACCTTTGGATTCCAACTGACACTTTTCTTCCTTCCACTAGCGGCTCTTCTTCTGAGTCCTTCATTGGGTTCAACTGCGGTTTCCGACACCACTTCAGACCTATGCACCCGGCTTCCCTGGGATAGGTAACTCTGGTACTATGGTATGCATGGGTGGGGTGGCTCTCCAACCTCCTACGATCCATGGGGTTTCTTCAAAGTCCACTGTGAAGGTTCCTTAAACTTTAAACCTTCAACCGTGACTTCTCCATAGAATTGTACGGAGCACGCGGTCGTGTTCCCACACTGCACCCGTCCTCCGTGGGGTCCCTACTTACTCACCTTGGGTGGTTCCTTGGGGTCCCAGCGATTCTACCTCCTCTAGACACTGTCTTGACTCGAGTCATGGTTCTTATACCACTATTTTAGCGTATGGTCTGGTCTCCCCCTGGAGCCCACTGTGTATTAGTGCTATTTACTATTGTTTCTGTGCTACAGTATTGTGTGCTTTGTGATTATCTTCATGTAGAAGATACTGTGTCGTACTAGAGAGTGTTATATTAATAAATACATATTTTTATAACTACTGTGTGGCTTTCCTTTCATTTAACCAATACTATAAGGTTGCATTCTGGTAAAACAAGCTGCTTAACATTCCTCTAAGACTAAGCCTGAAGGCTGCTCTCCACAGCTGCCTCTTGGATAGCTTTCTAAGGTTATCTTTGACCTCTTAAATCACCATAAAGGTTGTTTGGACTGGTGAAAGGTGCCCACTTTAATTAGTGGACAGCATATACCAGGCCAACTTCTCACAAAAACTACAAGTCAAACCATGAAAAATGGTTTCCTAAAACAAACATTTGATGTCAATTCAATTGTAAAATAAGGAAGTCCAATGCTTTCAACCGTGTTTGTGCACTGGTACCCTATCATGACGTACCCACACATAGTGAGACAGGCGAGGAGAGGGAAGGGGAAAATGACACACTTTCCCCTTACATCTCTCCTTTACTCTCCTTTCAGCCCGAGAGGGGGTTGGAGCCCAAGTCTGGTATGTGGCATATGCCATGACATATGCCACAGCGTGCCACATTTTGTGTATATGTTGTTTGAGGTATAATTGAGTTATAACCCCCAGAAGTGCTAGCGGATTATTTTAAAGACATATCTTCCATCTGGGTTGACTGAACAAAAACATAATAAAAAACTGCAAATACAGAATTTATGGTCCTTAAACCCTCGTCAAAAGCACTTGTAAATCCCGTTAGCTACCACTGTACCATCTCTTGTACTGTAAGACCTTTTTGCCAAAAACAGTTCTGTCATGGAAAGAGTGTGTTGTCCTTCTTCTATTTCCATTCCATTTTGCTTTTACATGCCACAAATCCACACTTTATATGCTTTATATACAAATAGCCCTTCCTTTCTTTCACTCTGGCACTTGCCCCATGCATTTCCTTTTTTACACAACCATCCACAAAGTCTCATGCCACAAATTAAGGGATTTCTTTCATAGCAAACATTGCTCCCCTTCCACATGCCACAGCATGTCACCAATGTCTGACATGTATTAGCTTGACTAAAGAGGCCAGAAATCTCCAAGACACTGCTAGGGGGTGATTTACAAAGGGACACGTTTCATTTGTGTAAATTAAAAAAAATGGAAAAGAATATGAAAATCGAGTTTCCCTAGCTGGGGTTTGAATCCTTGTCAAAAAGCAGTCAGAGCACCTGTTAGGTACTACTGTACCATCTGTTTTGCTGCTATTTTTGTTCCCCCAAAGCCTTTTTGTCATGAAAAAAGTATTCTGGTCCTTCTTCTATTTCCATTTTGTTTTGCTCTTACATGGCACAACTCCATTCTTGATTTTCATGCTTCCAAATAGCCCTTCCTTTCTTTCACTCAGGCACTTGCCCCTATGCATTTCTTTTCTTACACAATCATCCCCAAATTCTCATTCCACAAAATAAGGGATTTCTTTCTTAGCAAACCTTACCCGCTTCCACATGCCACAGCATGTCATCAATGTCTGACATGCATTAGCTTGACTAAAGAGGCCACAAATCTCCCAGACCCTGCTAGGGAGTGATTTACAAAGGGACAGCTTTCATTTGTGCAAATTAGAAAAAAAATGGAAAATAATATATATATCGATTTTCCCCAGCAGGGGTTTGAACCCTTGTCAAAAACACTCCTAGCCACTGTTATCTACCACTGTACCATCAGTTTTGCTAGAATACTTTGTTACCCAAAGCCTTTTTTGTCATGGAAAGAGTGTGCTGGTCCTTCTTCTATTTCCATGTTGTTTTGCTTTGACATGCCACAAATCCACACTTGATTTTTATGCTTTATAAACAAATAGCCCTTCATTTCTTTCACTCTGGCACTTGCCCCACGCATTTATTTTTCTTACACAATCATCCCCAAGTTCTCATTCCACAAAATAAGGGATTTCTTTCATAGCAAACCTTGCCCCCCTTTCACATTCCACAGCATGTCAACAATGTCTGACATGCATTAGCTTGACTAAAGAGGCCAGAAATCTCCCAGACACTGCTGGGGAGTGATTTACAAAGGGACTGCTTTCATTTTTGTAAATTAGAAAAAAAATGGAAAAGAATATAAAAATCGATTTTCCCCAGCTGGGGTTTGAACCCTTGTCAAAAAGTACTCACAGTCCCTGTTAGCTACCACTGTACCATCTGTTGTGCTGCAAACTTACACACCTCCCAAGTCCTTTTTGTCATGGAAAGAATGTGCTGGTCCTTCTTCTATTTCCATGTTGTTTTGCTTGTACATGCCACTAATCCACACTTGATTTTCATGCTTTATAAACAAAAGAGCCCTTCCTTTCTTTCACTCTTGCACTTGCCCCATGCGTTTCTTTTTCTTACACAATCATCCCCAAATTCTCATTCCACAAAATAAGGGATTTCTTTCATAGCAAACCTTGCCCCCCTTCCACATGCCACAGCATGTCACCAATGTCTGACATGCATTAGCTTGACTAAAGAGGCCAGAAATCTCCCAGACACTGCTAGGGGGTTACTTACAAAGGGACAGCTTTCATTTGTGTAAAATAGAAAAAAATGGAAAAGAATATAATTTCTATTTTCCTCAGCTGGGCTTTGAATCCATGTTGAAAATCACTCATAGCCACTGTTAGCTACCACTGTACCATCTGCTGTGCTGGAGTTTTTGTTCCCCCAAAGCCTTTTTGTCATGGGAAGAGTGTGCTGGTCCTTCTTCTATTTCCATGTTGTTTTGCTTTTACTTGCCACAAATCCACACTTGATTTTCATGCTTTCTAATCAAATAGCCCTTCCTTTCTTTCACTCTGGCACTTGCACCATGCATTTCTTTTTCTTACACAATCATCCCCAAATTCTCATTCTACAAAATAAGGGATTACTTTCATAACAAACCTTCCTCCCCTTCCACATGCCACAGCATGTCACCAATGTCTGACATGCATTAGCTTGACTAAAGAGGCCACAAATCTCCCAGACACTGCTAGGTGGTGATTTACAAAGGGACAGCTTTCATTTGTGTACATTAGAAAAAAAATGGAAAAGAATATAAATATCAATTTTCCCCAGCAGGGATTTGAACCCTTGTCAAAAAACACTCTTATCCACTGTTAGCTACCACTGTACCATCTGTTTTGCTAGAATACTGCGTTCCCCAAAGCCTTTTTTGTCATGGAAAGAGTGTGCTGGTCCTTCTTATAGTTCCATGTTGTTTTGATTGTACATGCCGCTAATCCGCACCTGATTTTCATGCTTTATATACAAAAGAGCCCTTCCTTTCTTTCACTCTGGCACTTGCCCCATGCGTTTCTTTTTCTTACACAATCATCCCCAAATTCTCATTCCACAAAATAAGGGATTTATTTCATAGCAAACCTTGCCCCCCTTCCACATGCCACAGCATTTCACCAATGTCTGACATGCATTAGCTTGACTAAAGAGGCCAGAAATCTGCCAGACACTGATAGGGGGTTACTTACAAAAGGACAGCTTTCATTTGTGTAAATTAGAAAAAAATGGAAAAGAATATAAAAACAATTTTTCCCCAGCTGGAGTTTGAATCCATGTCAAAAAGCACTCATAGCCACTGTTAGCTACCACTGTACCATCTGCTGTGCCACAATTTTTGGTCCCCAAAGCCTTTTTGTCATGGGAAGAGTGTGCTGGTCCTTCTATTTCCATGTTGTTTTGCTTTTACATGCCACAAATCCACACTTGATTTTCATGCTTTATAAACAAATAGCCCTTCATTTTTTTCACTCTGGCACTTGCCCCATGCATTTCTTTTTCTTACACAATCATCCCCAAATTCCCATTCCACAAAAAAAGGGATTTCTTTCATAGCAAACCTTGCCCCCTTCCACATGCCAAATTGCCAATTCATGTCACAAATGTCTGACATGCAATAGCTTGAATAAAGAGGCCACAATTCTCCCAGACAGTGCTAGGGGGTGAATTAAAAAGGGACAGCTTTCATTTGTGTAAAATAGATTTTTTTTTTTAAAGAATGTAAAAATCGATTTTCCCCAGTTGTGGTTAGAACACTTGTCAAAAAACAATCATAGACTATTTTAGCTACCACTGTACCATGTGTTTCACTTGGCTAAATTGTTGCCGAAAGCCTTTTTGACATGGAAAGAGTGTGTTGTCCTTCTATTTCCATGCCGTTTTGCTTTTACATGCCACAAATCCACACTTGATTTTCATGCTTTATAAACAAATAGTCCTTCCTTTCTTTCACTCTGGCACTTGCCCCATGCATTTCTTTTTTTACACAACCTTCCCCAAAGTCTCATTCCACAATGTAAGGGATTTCTTTCATAGCAAACCTTGCCCCCCTTCCACATGCCACAGCATGTCACCAATGTATGACATGCATTAGCTTGACTAAAGAGGCCACAAAGCTCCAAGACACTGTTAGGGGGTGATTTAAAAAAAGACAGCTTTCATTTTTGTAAAATAGAAAAAAAATTGAAAAGAATATAAAAATCGATTTTCCCTAGCTGGGGTTTGAACCCCTGTCAAAAAGCACTCCTAGACCCTGTTAACTACCACTGCACAATCTGTTAAAGTGAATGAAAATTTAGCTAAAAGCTTCTTTGTCAGGGAAAGAGTCTGCTGGTCCTGCTTTTATTTCCATGTTGTTTTGCTTTTACATGTCACAAATCCACACTTGCTTTTCATGTTTTATAAACAAATAGTCCTTCCTTTCTTTCACTCTGGCACTTGCCCCATGCATTTCTTTTTTTACACAACCTTCCCCAAAGTCTCATTCCACAATGTAAGGGATTTCTTTCATAGCAAACCTTGCCCCCCTTCCACATGCCACAGCATGTCACCAATGTATGACATGCATTAGCTTGACTAAAGAGGCCACAAAGCTCCAAGACACTGTTAGGGGGTGATTTAAAAAAAGACAGCTTTCATTTTTGTAAAATAGAAAAAAAATTGAAAAGAATATAAACATCGATTTTCCCTAGCTGGGGTTTGAACCCCTGTCAAAAAGCACTCTTAGACCCTGTTAACTACCACTGCACAATCTGTTAAAGTGAATGAAAAGTTAGCTAAAAGCTTCTTTGTCAGGGAAAGAGTCTGCTGGTCCTGCTTTTATTTCCATGTTGTTTTGCTTTTACATGTCACAAATCCACACTTGCTTTTCATGTTTTATAAACAAATAACCCTCCCTCTCTTTCACTCTGAGACCAGCCCCATAAATGTATGTTTCTCAAAAACTCTTTCTGTATAACTTCTGCCACAATTTCATATGTTTTTTAGATGCCTCATGAACAACCACCTTTCCTCTCTTTCACTGTGCCACCAGCCCCCACCATTTCAGTTTTACAATGTTTTTGCTTTTACTTTTCAAGACTGTTAGCTGCAAAATAGCTAGTAATTTTTCTCATTGTGTTCTATAGAATATGATTGCTAAATATTTTCAATTATGTAAGAAAAGCTCATTTGCAATATTCCACTGGTCATTCTAGAACCCAGTATAACAACCAAGCAGCTTCTTAGTTCCTGTATTTAGTCGAAAGGATTTTGCATCCAATAACATAACTGCTGTCCCTTTTCTATTTCAAGTATTGGGGTAATTCATTGATAGGCCTTCCTCTAAGTCATGTGACACCCCTGTTTAGCTTCAGTTATTTTGTGAGGTTGTTTTCCAATATATTGCCATACAATGGAACAATCTACCTCATCAACTATCCACTTCTACCTGCTTAAGCAGTGAAAAGGGCCACCTTTCATATGCAGGTTGTGTCACTCATCCTGGGAGAGTTGCTGACAGAAACAGGATTCTGACATAGCCACTCCACATTTTGCCATTAAGACAAGGTAAGCAGAAGCATGGGCCTGGATCGGGGGCTGTGGGGTCTTAAAGATTACTGTCCAAAACCTTCCAAATCACCATGTAGTCTCTGTGTAATAAGTCAATGTCCTAAATGTGAGCCTGTCAAAGACACTTTGTAAAACAAAAACTGAATTGTGCTGATCAGTGCTTAATTTAAGTCTGTGGCATGAGGTGGGGCATAAAGCCACTCTCTTTTTGGTGAAAGCAAAAATATTTTTAATTGGGTTTTGACCAAGAGAGAAATGTGAAAAACCAAGGAAAGAAGAGACAGACAGGAAATAGTGAGAAAGATAGAAAGCAGAAATGAAATGAAACCTGCAAGAGTGAGATAAAGAATCATGAAGTGTATGTTGGTAAATGAAACAGACATGACTTACAGACGACAAAATCACTATAGTGTGAAGAAAAGCTTTGGCATTCTAGTTGCTTAGCAAGTATGCTTACATAAAAATACACAGATGATAAGACATGAGTGCTCAGTCAGTGTAATTAAGTATGACTACTGAACACAATTGGCGTTTACTTCAGCTGCATTATGATAATACATGGTGATGTACAGAAAAGCATAAGGAGAGCACTAATAGCAGTGCATAATTTGTAAAATACTGAGTGCTGGTATATGCAACTTTTATGAGAAGCCCCTGGGACGTGCAATTAAAAGTTGGTGCGTGGAATACCAAAGATGGTAGTCTTAAAACTCATGATACATCTTTATTTCACTGACAGACATATACCTGCACATTTAATTTACTCTTGCCTATCCTGCTTTTCCCCTTTGTGATGTTGTTCTCATCTTTCTCTTTCTCCATCTTTCCCCTTTTTTTCCCCTCTTTTCCCCGCTTGAAATGACAGATGTGGAAAAATAAGTGCTGGTCCCCAAAAATAAGTGCTAGTGCCCCCCACTGGCTCACTTTAAGCACTGACTGGTAGGGGGATACTCTTCCTTTGGGTATTAGACAACTATCATGTGGCAATGAACGATTGAGGAAAAACAGCTCTCAAAAAGCAAGTGTTCTGTAGTATACTGCCCATACATTGAACTTTATGGTATCTTGCATTGTTAAGGATGACACACAACAGTAGTTAGGCAGGTTTAGAATCTTATGATGACACACTTTGTAGTGCATGGGCACGGATTTGCTAATCATTCACATTCATGATAAAGTGTGCGAATAACACACAATATAGGAATGATTGCACAAATTGGTATTTTGCTAGCACTTGGATTCTACTTCCTATTTGACTTGTTAAATCTAGCTTGGCTGATTATTTATACCATGAGTTATGATTCTTGTCAACATATTTACGTAATTGTTTACATGTTTACATGGTACATTCATATTGGAGCTTGTAATACTAAAGCAGCGCATAAAGATTCACCCAAATCCTGCCTTGTTTGGAAATACAATTTCTGAACACCAACTCTTTTGCAATACATGCAACATAAATAGGTTTCACAGCTTGTTGTTTTCTTTGGTTAGAGTTGAAATACTAACAGTGCAAAAAAGGCCTCCAGCTTGAGCCGAAATTCACAGGGGACTGGGGTATTAAGAAACACAGTGTTAGAAATGGGGTCTATAGTTGGCAGTGGTTTGTACCCTGTCCAAATAGAGACCCTCACTCTAGTCAGGGTAGGGTGATTACACAGCTAACATAACCCGTGCTCATCCCCTTGTTACTTTGGTGCGAGCAGTCAGACTTATATCAGAGGCAATGTGTAAAGCATTTGTACATACAAACACAGTAACACAGTGAAAACACTACAAAAGGACACAACACCAGTTTACAAAAATAACCAATATTTATCTGAATAAAACGCCAAAAATCCTGCATACACAAGTAAAGATATCACTTTTAAAAGGTTCAAAATCGTTCAGTCCATAGGAAACTATGGATGAGTCACTTTAAGCACAAAGTACCTGTGATGGGCTAAAATCAAAGCAAAAAACAGGAGCGGGGGAGGTGAACCGCCGTATAAGCAAAGCATTGCATTGCTTCCTTGCTGCCAGGGGAGGTGATGTGTCAGTTTCTAGCTGCAGCGCAGGGAAGATAATGCATTGGTTTCTCACCGTCTAGGGGAGGTGATGCGTCAGTTCCTTACTGTCAGGGGAGGTGAATTGTCGAACTCTGGATACACAGCTTTGGTTCCTTACTGCTGGGCCACGTTGATGAAGAACTTGGCTCATAGGGACGATGCATTGAAAATCAAGACACGCTTGTCAGATAGCCCCCATTGGTATTATCTTTTTGTATAAAATTGTTTACACAATTAGCGAGAAAAATAGAGAAACAAAATAAATAATTTAATAAATATATGTATTTTTGATATAAACTTACAGAGGTGTGGTACATTTATAAAAGTCTAGTACAAAATCACTATTGATTGTGAAAGAAATAATCAGGTTCTGAACCAGTACCTCGTGGTACTTACCCAACGGAACCACTTGTAACTATTAACCTAGGTTCCTAGGGATATAGGGTGACCCCATTGATCTTAATGGCACTTTCTAAAAGTGTCATTTTCAAACACGCTCTTTAAAAACCAACTTCACTAAAATATGTATTTTTAAATTGTTAGTTCAGGGACCCCAAACTCCAAATCTTGATCTATTCCCAATGGGAAGTTACACTTGTAAGAGGTTAGAAGGCATCTTCAATGGGAACCTATGTGAGAGAAAGTCCTTGCAATAGTGAAAAAAGAAATTAGCAGTATTTCACTATCAGGACATGCAAAACTCTCCAATCCATGTCCTACCTTTCATCTACACTGCACCCTGCTCATTGGGCTACCTCGGGCCTAACTTAGGGGTGACTTACATGTAGTAAAAGGGAAGGTGTGAGCCTGGGTACACTTGCCAGATCGACATGGCAGTTCTAAATGGCACACACAGACACTGCAGTGGCAGGTCTGAGACATGGTTGCAGGCCTACTCATGTTGGTGGCACAATCAGTGCTGCAGGCCCACTGGTAGCATTTGATTTACAGGCCCTGGGCGCACACACAGTGCACTTTAATAGGGACTTACCATTAATCGAATATGCCAATCACGGATAACCATTTACAGATACAATTTTACTCAGGGAGCACTTGCACTTTAGCACTGATCAGCAGTGGTGAAGTGCCCAGAGTCCTAAGACCAGAAAAAACGAAGTCAGAAAAACACTGGAATAAGGCAAAAAGTTGGGGGATAACCCTGCAAATAGGGCAGGTCCCACACACAGTGACTATGGATATTGAATTAATTTACAAACATGCATTTATTTATTATAAAAAAAATGAAAAATTCCTGAAGAGGTGCGAATTATTTCTTGATATACGTGGATTCAAGAATAGACAATGTTAAAAATGTGGTTACTGGTTGACCGCGCTGGAGCGTGGGCCGGCTACAGGGACCCAGTTAGGCCCACTGAACATAGTACTTTAAATCCTGGTGTGCACTCTGCGTGGCTTTGTTTTGCGAGGCTTCACATTGTCTGAAGTCTGTTCTGATGAAGCCGTGCAGTGATGCTTTGCGAGGATTTGCGTCACTCTACACTGATTACAAAGAGGCTGGCAACTGTATGGCGAGGATTTGTAGGGCTTTGTGTCGCTTTGTGTTGGTTCTGATAGACACCACACCTGGGCTGGTAGAATGCCTTCAGGTCCACTCCTAAGGAACCAGGACTGGGTGCCAACACATGGTGCGCAGGACTCACAGCAAGCAGAGTCTAGGTCTGGTTTCAAGGTCATCTCTGTCCCTGAGGCTATGATTAGGAGGTCAGCCAACTAACCCTTGGAGTCACTCTAGTGGTCCTGCATTCAAGATGTAGATCCAGACATTCTCTCAGGCAGCAGGGAAACAGGCACCCGGGCAGCCGGGCAACAGAGTAGCAGTCTTTTTTGCAGAGCAGCACCGCAGTCTTTCTGAGCTTTTCACATGTCCAGAGGTGTACTGAAGAGTTGGGTCTGAGGGTCCAATATTTATATCTGATGCCCACTTTGAATTAGAAAAAGGTTCTAGAGAATTCCCTTTTGAAGTCCTTAAATTCTCTGCCACTCCTGTCCTGGCTCCAAACTAGCTGCATGAACAATGCAGTGATCACAAGTACTTTGGGGTCGATTACGATCCTGTTCGGAAGGGCTCCGAATTGGATTCAGGTTTGCTGAATCCTATTCAGAACCCTTGTTTCCGACCAAATCATACACAGTTCCGCACGACCGATTATGATGCCCGGAAACCATTAGGGCTGTCTGAATCGGTTCAGAAAGGCCTTCGGACAGGTCGAGCCTTTCGGAGCCGATTCGTCCGGCTCTATCGACATGGTTTCCCAGCGTGCGATTACGATGACCGATTCGGACAGCCGTTCCGATTCGGTTTGCCCTAAATGAAATGGCTGCTGGAATCTGTCTTTGGGGCCCCTTAACCCGAGGCCATCCGAATCAGGCCCGTGGGCGTACCCATGTGTCCCCTTTTCCCAACCATGCACAGTGTGGCAGGCACCATGGGGTGCCCGCCACAGGGTGCACAATTTTCCCCAGCCACCCCTTTCTTCAATGGGAGCCTGGGTTCTCGTTCAGAACAAAGGCTCTCATTGAAGTCAATGGGAGCCCGACCGAATTGTATCCGAAAGCATCCGGATGCATCCAAATCGCTCGGTTGGACTCCCCCGATTCGAGTCATCCAGAAAGCATTCCGGAACCGAATCGGTCAGAAGGCTTTCCGGACAAGATCGTAATCGGCCCCTTTGTGTGAAGGCAGGGCACAGTCTGTTTAGTTGCAAGTGAGTCTGTGCCCAGGTCAGTCCCCATCCTGCAAATTTGTGGCTAATCAAGGCACACCTAATCCCTCTATTATGTGGCTATCTTGGAGGAATAAACAAAGTCCAGCTACCAACTACACCCATTCACGTGGCCCAGGAGCAGGCCTCAGGCATCAAATTCTGGTGAAAAATCCATGTTTCTAAAAGTAAAAGACACACAGATGATGGATGGAATGCTGAGCGAATTAAACATTCTCCCCAGTCAATAGATCTGGGTGTAATCCATTGTTCTTTTGCTCATCATGCCACCCCAGTTTAGACCCAGCTATATGCAAATCAGTCTTGACCCTGTGCCTCATGGGAACAGTCCAGTAACCCTGGGCGTAGTTTGCGAAGTAGCGCTACGCGAAGCTACGCGAAGTGCACTTCGCACTACGCGAGCTACGCGTAGCACTACGCGAACTGCGTAGTGCGCTGTTCGCGATGATTGCACAGTGCCGGATGCTTGTCCGCACTCTGCAATCATTGAAAACGGCATCTTGCACAGTGCGAGCTGTCTTTTACTGCCGCTCGAGTAGATTTTTACTCGAGCGGCAGCTTTCTCAATGCGGACTGGTAGTCTCTCATCGCGAGCGGTCGCGAGCATACGCGACCACTCGTTTAGAATCTCGCCGGGAGGTTTATTTTCCACGCTCGCGATCGGAAACTTGATGTTGCTGATCGCGAACGAGGAAAAAGTCTCGCCGGGATGTCATTTTGCTTGCTCGCGGTCGCCAACTTGACGTTGAGGACCGCGAGCAAGCAAAAAATGACCGCTGCACTACGCTACGCGTGTTTGCACTGTGCTACACGTTACGAAGTAGCGCAAACTTCGCAAACTACGCGAGTGTAGTGTAGTGTAGTGTAGTGTAGTGTAGTGTAGTGTAGTGTAGTGCTTTGCCCAGGGTTACAGTCCAGACCGAACTGCCATGATACGTCGCCCTGGACCAGAAACAAGCATCCTGGGACCGGTTTCAGGGCATCACCCCTCATCAGCCAGGCTAGCTTGAATCCAGAGGTAAAGTGAGCCTGGGACCCACCTCTGGGTATACCCAGTGAGCTTAGGGCGAGAAAGTAAAAGACACACAGATCATGGACGGAATACAGACTGAATAAAACATTCTCCCCCAGTCAATAGGTCTGGGTTAAATCCATCGTTCCTTTGCTCACTTTGCCACCCCAGTTTAGACCCAGCCATATGCAAATTAGTCTTGACCCTGTGCCTCATGGAAACAGTCAAGACTGAACTTTCCGTTAGTTCAGGCTGGACTGTTCCTATTGGGCGCAGGGTCAAGACTGATTTGCATATGGCTGGGTTCAAACTGGAATGGCATGGGGAGCAAAAAAACGATGGATTTAGGTCCAGATCTCTGTACTGGGGTGAATGTATGACATTGTTCTGCATTCTGTCTATCAATTGTTGTTTTTGCATTTGTCACCCCGAGTGGGACGGGTATGCCCAGACGTGGGTCCTGTGCTCTCCATACCACTAGAGTCAAGCTTCCCTGGCTGATGAGGGGTGAAACCCCGAAACCGGTCCTAGGATGCTTGTTTCCAGTCCAGGGAGGACCTGGCCTGGCAGCTCAGGTTGGACTGTTCCCATTGGGTGCAGGGTCAAGACTGATTTTCATATGGCTGGGTTTAAACTGGAATGGCACGGGGAGCAAAAAAAGATGGATTTAGGCACAGATCTCTGTACTTGGGTGAATGTATGGCATTGTTCTACATTCTGTCCATCAATTGTTTTTGCATGTTTCTAAAAGTGTCATTTTCAAAATTGTAATTTAAAATATGACTTTACCATTAAAGAGGATTTTTAATTATAATTTTGATAGAAATGGGGTCTCTGATTGGCAGGGGTATGCACCTTTGTCCAAGCAGGGACCACCATTCTATTCTGGGTAAGTTCCCAATCCCCCTAGGAAATCCTGTGCCCACCCTCTGGTAGCTTGGCGCAGAGCAGACTGGCTTAACTTCAAGAGGCAATTGGTAAAGTATTTGTGTAACACCCACACAGCAAGTCACAGAGGACACCACAACAAAAATATTCCACACAGTGGTAGAAAAATAACGGCAATTTATACTCACGTAAAATAAGGCAACGCAATAAAGCTCTTCTTAATAAGAATCAGGATATGAGTTATTTTACGAGGTTATAGGCAGACAGTGCTGAATATAATGGGTACCCTTCAGGAACGTTACTGTAATTTCAGAATCCTCTGCACTTTCCGTGAGCGAGACTAAGTCCGCTGGGGCGATATTGTAGCTGTAACTAAGTGGGGGGTGGCTTCCGGCAGTGAGACGCATTGCACCACAACGTGGGAGACCGCTCGGGTCCAAGATGGCAACGGATCACACCACTGCAGCTGAGGGTCCGTAGAATTCAGCCCGGTGGTTAGGGAATCTTGAGAGCATCTGAGATAAAAAGTCACAGGACGGGTGTTACCATGGCTGCCCTCGCGCACAGGCAGTGGGGAGAGGCGATCGGCGCTGGTAGGAACCCAAGACCTCTAAGTCCTGTCGGTGTTGGGCGGGACGTCCATGGCACAAGTACTCTGCTGGAGGGTAATCACAACAACTGCTCAAAGGAAAGCACTCTGTTCCTGGATGTGGGTCAATGCTGTCACAGGGCAAGGGCACAGTCTTGAGGCGATCCCACAACACCTACCAACATTGCTGACGCCAGCACCGATACCAACAATGGCCTGCGAGATGACGGCCCCCTTAACAATGACGAGTTTCTAGGAGTCAAGCATACTGTCATCAGGACGCCGCAGGATCAAATCAAAAGAGACGCAGGCCCTTTAAACGCCCAGCTGGATGAAGAAGCTCGCTCACGTCCAAATCGTCATAGCAAAGCCAAAATCGGAAAGTCGAGAGAAGGAAGATGTCGAGGAAAATTACGGGACAGACGAGTACTGGCAGCCTTCTGCGTTGCTGAGCCGCCCTCTGAGAGCAATGGGGACCGAAGGAGAGAGCAATGCTGAGAATTGCCCCAGGTGCATGGACGCCTTCGGGGTTTTTTGGGCAAACCAACCTAAGGCACTAGAAAAGCCTGAGAAACGAGGGAAAGTGGGGAAGGGGTGGATGAGATATTGGGTAAAATTAGTAACAATGATTCACTGGTGAAGAGTGGTGCTTAGCGTTCTTCCCCACCCCCCAGTCCTAAAGTTAATTAAGAACCGAACGTACAAAGAAAAAAAAAAGAGAACTTACCTGAGCCTTTTCTTCTCCTCCGAGGGGCGTCGGTGGTGAGAAGGCACACAGGAGATGCTCTGAAGACCCTAAGAGCAAGAGAAGAGGGCCATTATTTCGAGTACAACGTCCCTTAAAGAAAAATAAAGTTACAAAGAAATGAACAGTTGCACCGTGTTTTCCTCTTGAGCTATTTCTCTGCTGTCACATACCTCTATTGGAAAAAAGGAAGAACAAACAATGTATTAAAGGCTCTCTAGTTCATGAAGCAGATAGACAATGAAGTACACTGCAAGCAAGTATGACCTTTTTGTTCAGATACAGGATAGATGACAAGACAAATACTGCTAACTTCACTCTTGCCACATGAATTAGGGTTGCAGCTCAACCATGACAAGGGTACATCTCTCAATCATGACAAAGGTACATCTCACTTTTAAACAATGGTATCAAGTGGGTTACCTACATGTCCAGTAAATAATACTACAGACCCAGCTAAAATACTTCATTACTTATTGTAATTTTTTAAGGATACATCTTGGAGCAGTAACTGTGATATTTAAAAAAATGTAAAAGTAGATGATCCTATGGAAATTAAGCAATCATTCACTGAAAGGCAACATTTTGGTGATGAAAAATGTTAAAAGAAAACTAAAGAACATTTTTCCTTTGTATTGTGTTTTACCCTTTCTGTTTATTCTTTTCACATATAAGAGGATTAAACAGAGATCTAATTTACAAACACAAAGAAAATGGAGCAAGAATACTACATTTCAGTGCTTAATATGTGAAAGAAAGAGTGCTGGTACTCAAAGTCTGGCTCAGAAGCCGGAAGCAGATGCAAATAAGTGTCGGTGCACAGAATAACAAGACTGGTAGGCTTTAATCGACTGCCAGACACTCCCTGCCCCTTTTTCTCACTTTTGAGGGTAGTGCTTTCTCCTTTTGTGGCAGTTTTGCTGTCTTTCTCTTCCTCCCTCTATCTCTTGCACTCTGTAAATATCTGATGTGGGAAATAAGTGCTGGTCCACAAATATAAGTGCCGGTGCCCACCACTGGCAACCACCAACTCAAATTAAGCACTGCTTATGACATATATTGATGCTGATTTAAATTGACTAACCAATTGTCTTTTTACTTTCTGTGCTGATCCTAAGGGCCTGATTAAGATATTGCAAAAGACACACAATTGATGGACGGAATGCAGAACAAATCAAAACATTCACCCCCAGTCAAGAGATCCGTGTTAAATCCATCATTCTTTTGCTCACCATGCCACCCCAGTTTAGACCTGGCCATATGCAAATCAGTCTTGACCCTGTGCCTCATGGGAACAGTCCAGCCCGAACTGCCAAGCCAGGTCCTCCCTGGACCGGAAACAAGCATCCTAGGACCGGTTTCGGGGTTTCACCCCTCTTCAGCCAGGATAGCTTTATTCCAGTGGCACAGTGAGCCCAGGACCCACGTCTGGGCATACCTGGCGCACTTAGGGCGAGAAAGCAAAGACACACAGTTGATGGACGGAATGCAGAACAAATCAAAACATTCACCCCCAGTCAAGAGATCTGAGTTAAATCCATCATTCTTTTGCTCACCATGCCACCCCTGTTTAGACCTGGCCATATGCAAATCAGTCTTGACCCTGTGCCTCATGGGAACAGTCCAGCCCGAACTGCCAAGCCAGGTGCTCCCTGGACCGGAAACAAGCATCCTAGGACCGGTTTTGGTGTTTCACCCCTCTTCAGCCAGGATAGCTTGATTCCAGTGGCACAGTGAGCCCAGGACCCACGTCTGGGCATACCTGGCGCACTTAGGGCGAGAAAGCAAAAGACACACAATTGATGGATGGAATGCAGAACAAATCAAAACATTCACCCCCAGTCAAGAGATCTGGGTTAAATCCATCATTCTTTTGCTCACCATGCCACCCCAGTTTAGACCTGGCCATATGCAAACCAGTCTTGACCCTGTGCCTCATGGGAACAGTCCAGCCCGAACTGCCAAGCCAGGTCCTCCCTGGACCGGAAACAAGCATCCTAGGACCGGTTTCGGGGTTTCACCCTCTTCAGCCAGGATAGCTTGATTCCAGTGGCACAGTGAGCCCAGGACCCACGTCTGGGCATACCTGGCGCACTTAGGGCGAGAAAGCAAAAGACACACAATTGATGGACGGAATGCAGAACAAATCAAAACATTCACCCTCAGTCAAGAGATCTGGGTTAAATCCATCATTCTTTTGCTCACCATGCCACCCCAGTTAAGACCTGGCCATATGCAAATCAGTCTTGACCCTGTGCCTCATGGGAACAGTCCAGCCCGAACTGCCAAGCCAGGTCCTCCCTGGACCGGAAACAAGCATCCTAGGACCGGTTTCGGGGTTTCACCCTCTTCAGCCAGGATAGCTTGATTCCAGTGGCACAGTGAGCCCAGGACCCACGCCTGGGCATACCTGGTGCACTTAGGGCGAGAAAGCAAAAGACACACAATTGATGGACGGAATGCAGAACAAATCAAAACATTCACCCCCAGTCAAGAGATCTGGGTTAAATCCATCATTCTTTTGCTCACCATGCCACCCCAGTTTAGACCTGGCCATATGCAAATCAGTCTTGACCCTGTGCCTCATGGGAACAGTCCAGCCCGAACTGCCAAGCCAGGTCCTCCCTGGACCGGAAACAAGCATCCTAGGACCGGTTTCGGGGTTTCACCCCTCTTCAGCCAGGATAGCTTGATTCCAGTGGCACAGTGAGCCCAGGACCCACGTCTGGGCATACCTGGCGCACTTAGGGCGAGAAAGCAAAAGACACACAATTGATGGACGGAATGCAGAACAAATCAAAACATTCACCCCAGTCAAGAGATCTGGGTTAAATCCATCATTCTTTTGCTCACCATGCCACCCCAGTTTAGACATGGCCATATGCAAATCAGTCTTGACCCTGTGCCTCATGGGAACAGTCCAGCCCGAACTGCCAAGCCAGGTCCTAGGATGCTTGTTTCCAGTCCAGGGAGGACCTGGCTTGGCAGTTCGGGCTGGACTGTTCCCATGAGTCACAGGGTCAAGACTGATTTGCATATGGCTGGGTCCAAACTGGAATGGCATGGTGAGCAAAAAAACGATGGATTTAGGCCCAGATCTCTGTACTGGGGTGAATGTATGACATTGTTCTGCATTCTGTCCATCAACTGTTGTTTTTGCATTTGTCACCCTGAGTGGGACGGGTATGCCCAGACGTGGGTCCCGTGCTCTCCATGCCACTGGAATCAAGCTATCCTGGCTGAAGAGGGGTGAAACCCCGAAACCGGTCCTAGGATGCTTGTTTCCAGTCCAGGGAGGACCTGGCTTGGCAGTTCGGGCTGTACTGTTCCCATGAGGCACAGGGTCAAGACTGATTTGCATATGGCTGGGTCCAAACTGGAATGGCATGGTGAGCAAAAAACGATGGATTTAGGCCCAGATCTCTGTACTGGGGTGAATGTATGACATTGTTCTGCATTCTGTCCATCAACGGTTGTTTTTGCATTTGTCACCCCGAGTGGGACGGGTATGCCCAGACGTGGGTCCCGTGCTCTCCATGCCACTGGAATCAAGCTATCCTGGCTGAAGAGGGGTGAAACCCCGAAACCGGTCCTAGGATGCTTGTTTCCAGTCCAGGGAGGACCTGGCTTGGCAGTTCGGGCTGGACTGTTCCCATAAGGCACAGGGTCAAGACTGATTTGCATATGGCTGGGTCCAAACTGGATTGGCATGGTGAGCAAAAAACGATGGATTTAGCCCAGATCTCTGTACTGGGGTGAATGTATGACATTGTTCTGCATTCTGTCCATCAACTGTTATTTTTGCATTTGTCACCCCGAGTGGGACGGGTATGCCCAGACGTGGGCCCGTGTTCTCCATGCCACTGGAATCAAGCTATCCTGGCTGAAGAGGGTGAAACCCCGAAACCGGTCCTAGGATGCTTGTTTCCAGTCCAGGGAGGACCTGGCTTGGCAGTTCGGGCTGGACTGTTCCCATGAGGCACAGGGTTAAGACTGATTTGAATATGGCTGGGTCCAAACTGGAATGGCATGGTGAGCAAAAAAACGATGGATTTAGACCCAGATCTCTGTACTGGGGTGAATGTATGACATTGTTCTGCATTATGTCCATCAACTGTTGTTTTTGCATTTGTCACCCCGAGTGGGACGGGTATGCCCAGACGTGGGTCCCGTGCTCTCCATGCCACTGGAATCAAGCTATCCTGGCTGAAGAGGGGTGAAACCCCGAAACCGGTCCTAGGATGCTTGTTTCCAGTCCAGGGAGGACCTGGCTTGGCAGTTCGGGCTGGACTGTTCCCATGAGGCACAGGGTCAAGACTGATTTGCATATGGCTGGGTCCAAACTGGAATGGCATGGTGAGCAAAAAAACGATGGATTTAGGCCCAGATCTCTGTACTGGGGTGAATGTATGACATTGTTCTGCATTCTGTCCATCAACTGTTGTTTTTGCATTTGATTAAGATATTGGGCGGTCGGACTGCCGACTTCTGTTGCAGCAGTCAGGAGACCGCCCGACAAGCAGTTGGTGGTCCGACTGCCCAAATACGATGCGACTGCCTGGCTGGCTGTCAGAAAGTGCGGATTTACACAGCTGCTTGTGCACAAGTCACAATGTAAATGAGCACTTTGTGCACATCCATGCACTGTGTGCCATGCACCATGTGGTGCATGGCACATGGTGCATGGAGGTGCGTGGGGGAATTACATGTGCCCCCAAGGCAACTTTACAGTGGCCCACGAGGGACAGGGCACCTGTTTGGGGCCAACAAAGTCAGTTTCTGACAGCCTTTCCATGGCAGTCTTCCCACCATGAAAAGGCTGTCAGCAGGGGACATTGCAATCCAGATGATGGTGCCTGCCTCGGCATCTTCTCTTGTCGGGAGTATGATTCTGACCGCTGCCGGGTCAGGATCTGACATCCTGGGTGAGGCGGCGGTCTTACCCCTGACCGCTGATGGTCCAACCTCATGCACCATTATGCAGTGGTCAGACTGAATTGCTGTCTGTCGGGCGAACCAATGGCCTGTCAGTGGCAGTCTGCCCAACATCATGATCAGGCCCTCAATTTTAAATAAACCTTCATGGTTTGGACTTTGAATCTTTTTTTGTGTAGGGTTTCTCTTTTTGCCATCAGCCTTTGTCCTTTGAGAGTCACATGACCCCAATCCTTCCAATCGGTCCTTTGGTAATAGTGCAAAGTGGCAACAGATTTTGGTAGCAGAGGATAGTTACAAGTAAATCGGGGAAAATTTGTGAAGTGAGTTGTCATGCATGAGTTATGTGGATTGTGATGGTGTACTTGTGTTGTCTTACGGTGTGAGGTTTGAAGTGAGGTAATTGTTCTGCGGTGTATGCATATCACATTGTTATGCCAATGGTGTTTTGTGTACAGTGTAGTGCATGTGTGGAAGTCGAAATCTGAACTGCATTATATTTGCTGAAGCTGTTTAAAATCTTGCTCTTGATGAAAAGATATTGTGATTTTATGTGATTTTGTGCAAAGGTTTTTTGGATTCATGTGTAAGGTTAGCGGATTTATGGAAATCCAAGATCTCGAGATAAATTATATGGTTTTCTGTTGAAAATGCATGTGGCGTCATGTCTGGTTATGGATTAGAGTCCTACAGCTGTGTATGAACTAGTCAGGGTGGTGTCCTTGATTTCTTGGTGCACAGGGTAGAGACGCACTGATCTACCTTTGAGAGTTACTGATGGTCGAGAACCTACCTTTGTGTGATTGATAGTACTCAGAGTATTTTTCTCTTTCCTGTGGTGAGCTTGATTTTCCATCCTGTATCCCAGTAGACAGATAAGATATTGGTTTTGGTTTTTGTATTGCGCTTCAAGTCTCGTTTTGACATCGTATTGTGATTGGTTAAATTAGTATTGTGTATTGTAGGTTGAGGTTACAATGGGTGCGAGTTTGCGTAATCCAGTGATTTCTGCTAATGGAGGAGATTCTCCTCCTCTGATTGCTCACCCCCTCCTATGACATGCTGATGGACCAAGGGTTACATATATGTATATGACTCAAAGAATGGAGTAGAATTACAGCTGAAAACAACACTCTACAGTTTCCTTTGTATTGGTTCATTTGAAGTGAAAAAGATTGATAATTTGAGGCGTATCATGGTTGAGATGAAGCTGCAACCTGGACCTGTGCAGTTTGAAACTTTGAAAGAGTGGGACTACATAGTGAATGAGAGAGCACTGAAAATGCTAAAAGGACAGATTGGTAAGGCTGTCAACCATTGGATGAATGTGAAATTGCATTAGCGAAAGAAAGCATTGAGGCAGTAATAGTTAGAAACTATAGGTGCCTTCCAGGTGAGCCCTGAAGAAAATGAAAAAAAATGATCAAAAGATGACAAAAATGAGAAGAGGCGCGAGACTGAAAAGAATGAAAGTGACTCTGAGGGAGCAGATGAGTTTGTGGACATACTGTTGACTGAAGCGAGTCCACTATAATAATGCCCATGTGCAAGCAGAGGTACAGGAAATAGGGGCAAGAGAGCCAACTATCAGGAGAGATAAGGCAGCACTTAGTTTGTCTTCACATGGTGAGATGGGAAGGGAGAAAATTTACATTTTCAATCTCCAAGGAGATTTGGAATTAATGGCAGAAACAGGAGTTGATAGAGACAAAATGTATAAGTACAATAAAGATGAATTGGCATATTTGAGTGTAGAAGCAGGAAACTGTGTTCATGAAGCATTCAGGAATTGGCCAGAAGTCTTAAAGTAGAGTCTTCCTTCGATTGTGCTTCACTTTTCCATCACTTGATTAATTGTGACTAATATGGAGTCTGAGGTTGCTTCAGAAAGTGGTCATGCCTTTCTTTGTTCCAATAAGAGGCTTTTTCCGTTGCCTAAGAGAGCAGCCCTTGACACTAGGCAAAGTCAAAAGCTTAGAAAAGTACCTCTCCTATTAATTGGCTGCATACATCAACTGAGAACACATTCTGGAGATCTACCACAGGGTGCACAATTTTCCCCAGCCACCCCTTTCTTCAATGGGAGCCTGTGTTCTCGTTCAGAACAAAGGCTCCCATTGAAGTCAATGGGATCCCGACCGAATTGTATCCGAAAGCATCCGGATGCATCCAAATCGCTCGGTTGGACTCCCCCGATTCGAGTCATCCAGAAAGCATTCCGCAACCGAATCGGTCAGAAGGCTTTCCGGACAAGATCGTAATCGGCCCCTTTGTGTGAAGGCAAGGCACAGTCTGTTTAGTTGCAAGTGAGTCTGTGCCCAGGTCAGTCCCCATCCTGCAAATTTGTCGCTAATCAAGGCACACCTAATCCCTCTATTATGTGGCTATCTTGGAGGATTAAACAAAGTCCAGCTACCAACTACACCCATTCACGTGGCCCAGGATCAGGCCTCAGGCATCAAATTCTGCTGAAAAATGCCATGTTTCTAAAAGTAAAAGACACACAGATGATGGATGGAATGCTGAGCGAATCAAATAATCTCCCAAGTCAATAGATCTGGGTTAAATTCATTGTTCCTTTGCTCAACATGCCACCCCAGTTTAGACCCAGCCATATGCAAATCAGTCTTGACCCTGTGCCTCATGGGAACAGTCCAGACCGAACTGCCAAGCCAGGTCCTCCCTGGACTGGAAACAAGCATACTGGGACTGTTTTTGGGGCATCACCCCTCATCAGCCAGGCTAGCTTGAATCCAGTGGCATGGTGAGCCCAGGACCCACATCTTGGCATACCCGGCGCACTTACGGTGAGAAAGCAAAAGACACACAGGTAATGGACAGAATGCAGAGCGAATTAAACATTCTCCCCAGTCAATAGATCTGGGTGTAATCCATTGTTCTTTTGCTCATCATGCCACCCCAGTATAGACCCAGCTATATGCAAATCAGTCTTGACCCTGTGCCTCATGGGAACAGTCCAGACCAAACTGCCATGATACGTCCACCCTGGTTTGTAAACAAGCATCCTGGGACCGGTTTCAGGGCAACACCCCTCATCAGCCAGGCTATCTTTAATCCAGAGGTACGGTGTGCCCGGGACCCACCTCTGGGTATACCCAGTGCACTTAGGGCGAGAAAGCAAAAGACACACAGATCATGGACGGAATACAGATTGAATAAAACATTCTCCCCCAGTCAATAGGTCTGGGTTAAATCCATCGTTCCTTTGCTCACCTTGCCACCCCGGTTTAGACCCAGCCATATGCAAATTAGTCTTGACCCTGTGCCTCATGGAAACAGTCAACACTGAACTTTCCGGCAGTTCAGGCTGGACTGTTCCGATTGGGCGCAGGGTCAAGACTGATTTGCATATGGCTGGGTTCAAACTGGAATGGCATGGGGAGCAAAAAAATGATGGATTTAGGCCCAGATCACTGTACTGGGGTGAATGTATGACATTGTTCTGCATTCTGTCTATCAATTGTTGTTTTTGCATTTGTCACCCCGAGTGGGACGGGTATGCCCAGACGTGGGTCCTGTGCTCTCCATACCACTAGAGTCAAGCTTCCCTGGCTGATGAGGGGTGAAACCCCGAAACCGGTCTTAGGATGCTTGTTTCCAGTCCAGGGAGGACCTGGCCTGGCAGCTCAGGTTGGACTGTTCCCATTGGGTGCAGGGTCAAGACTGATTTGCATATGGCTGGGTTTAAACTGGAATGGCATGGGGAGCAAAAAAAGATGGATTTATGCCCAGATCTCTGTACTTGGGTGAATGTATGACATTGTTCTGCATTCTGTCCATCAATTGTTGTTTTTGCATGTTTCTAAAAGTGTCATTTTCAAAATTGTAATTTAAAATCTGACTTTACCATTAAAGAGGATTTGTAATTATAATTTTGTTAGAAATGGGGTCTCTGATTGGCAGGGGTATGCACCTTTGTCCAAGCAGGGACCACCATTCTATTCTGGGTAAGTTCCCAATCCCCCTAGGGAATCCTGTGCCCACCCTCTGGTAGCTTGGCGCAGAGCAGAGCAGACTGGCTTAACTTCAAGAGGCAATTGGTAAAGTATTTGTGTAACACCCAAACAGCAAGTCACAGAGGACACCACCACAAAAATCTTCCACACACTGGTAGAAAAATAACGGCAATTTATACTCAGGTAAAATAAGGCAACACAACAAAGCTCTTCTTAATAAGAATCAGGATATGAGTTATTTTACGAGGTTATAGGCAGACAGTGCTGTATGTATTGGGTACCCTTCAGGAACACTACGGTAATTTCATAATCCTCTGCGCTTTCCGTGAGCGAGACTAAGTCCGCTGGGGCGATATTGTAGCTGTAACTAAGTGGGGGGTGCCTTCCTGCAGTGAGACGCACCACACCACAACGTGGGAGACCGCTCTGGTCCAAGATGGCAACGGATCACACCACTGCGGCTGAGGGTCCGTGGAAATCAGCCCGGTGGTTAGGGAATGTTGAGAGCATCTGAGATAAACAGTCACAGGACGGGGGTTACCATGGCTGCCCTTGCGCACAGGCAGTGGGGGAGAGGCGATCGGCGCTGGTAGGAACCCAAGACCTCTAAGTCCTGTCGGTGTTGGGCAGGACGTCCATGTCACAAGTACTCTGCTGCAGGGTAATCACAACAACTGCTCAAAGGGAAGCACTCTGTTCCTGGATGTAGGTCAATGCTGTCACAGGGCAAGGGCACGGTCTTGAGGCGATCCCACAACACCTACCAACATTGCTGACGCCAGCACCGATACCAACAATGGCCTGAGAGACGACGGCCCCCTTAACAATGACGAGTTTCTAGGAGTCAAGCATACTGTCATCAGGACGCCCCGGGATCAACTCAAAAGAGACGCAGGCCCTTTAAATGCCCAGCTGGATGAAGAAGCTCGCTCACGTCCAAAACGTCATAGCAAAGCCGAAATCGGAAAGTTGAGAGAAGGAAGATGTCGAGGACAATTACGGGACAGACGAGTACTGGCAGCCTTCTGCGTTGCTGAGCCGCCCTCTGAGAGCAATGGGGACCGAAGGAGAGAGCAACGCTGAGAATTGCCCCGGGTGCATGGACGCCTTCGGGGTTTTTTGGGCAAACCAACCTAAGGCACTAGAAAAGCCTGAGCAACAAGGGAAAGTGGGGAAGGGGTGGATGAGATGTTGGGTAAAATTAGTAACAATGATTCACTGGTGAAGAGTGGTGCTTAGCGTTCTTCCCCACCCTCCAGTCCTAAAGTTAATTAAGAACCGAACGTACAAAGAGAACTTACCTGAGTCTTTTCTTCACCTCTGAGGGGCGTCGGTGGTGAGAAGGCACACAGGAGATGCTCTGAAGACCCTAAGAGCGAGAGAAGAGGACCATTATTTCGAGTACAACGTCCCTTAAAGAAAAAAAAGTTACAAAGAAATCAACAGTTGCACCGTGTTTTCCTCGAGCTATTTCTCTGCTGTCACATACCTCTATTGGAAAAAAGGAAGAACAAACAATGTATTAAAGGCTCTCTAGTTCATGAAGCAGATAGACAATGAAGTACACTGCAAGCAAGTATGACCTTTTTGTTCAGATACAGGATAGATGACAAGACAAATACTGCTAACTTCACTCTTGCCACATGAATTAGGGTTGCAGCTCAACCATGACAAGGGTACATCTCTCAATCATGACAAAGGTACATCTCACTTTTAAACAATGGTATCAAGTGGGTTACCTACATGTCCAGTAAATAATACTACAGACCCAGCTAAAATACTTCATTACTTATTGTAACTTTTTAAGGATACAACTGGGAGAAGTAACTGTGATATTTAAAAAATGTAAAAGTAGATGATCCTATGGAAATTAAGCAATCATTCACTGAAAGGCAACATTTTGGTGATGAAAAATGTTAAAAGAAATCTAAAGAACATTTTACCTTTGTATTGTGTTTTACCCTTTCTGTTTATTCTTTTCACATATAAGAGGATTAAACAGAGATCTAATTTACAAACACAAAGAAAATGGAGCAAGAATACTACATTTCAGTGCTTAATTTGTGAAAGAAAGAGTGCTGGTACCCAAAGTCTGGCTCAGAAGCCGGACGCAGATGCAAATAAGTGTCGGTGCACAGAATAACAAGACTGGTAGCCTTTAATTGACTGCCAGACACTCCCTGCCCCTTTTTCTCACTTTTGAGGGTAGTGCTTTCTCCTTTTGTGGCAGTTTTGCTGTCTTTCTCTTCCTCCCTCTATCTTTTGCACTCTGTAAATATCTGATGTGGGAAATAAGTGCTGGTCCACAAATATAAGTGCCTGTGCCCACCACTGGCAACCACCAACTCAAATTAAGCACTGCTTATGACATATATTGATGCTGATTTAAATTGACTAACCAATTGTCTTTTTACTTTCTGTGCTGATCCTAAGGGCCTGATTACGATATTGGGCGGTCGGACTGCCGACTTCTGTTGCAGCAGTCAGGAGACCGCCCGACAAGCAGTCGGTGGTCCGACTGCCCAAATACGATGCGACTGCCTGGTTGGCTGTCAGAAAGTGCTGATTTACACAGCTGCTTGTGCACAAGTCACAATGTAAATGAGCACTTTGTGCACATCCATGCACCATGTGGTGCATGGCACATGGTGCATGGAGGTGCATGGGGGCATTACATGTGCCCCCAGGGCAACTTTACAGTGGCACACGAGGGACAGGGCCCCTGTTTGGGGCCAACAAAGTCAGTTTCTGGCAGCCTTTCCATGGCAGTCTTCCCACCATGAAAAGGCTGTCAGCAGGGGACATTGCAATCCCGATGATGGTGCCTGCCTCGGCATCTCCTCTTCCCGGGAGTATGATTCTGACCGCTGCCGGGTCAGGATCTGACTTCCTGGGTGAGGCGGCGGTCTTACCCCTGACCGCTGATGGTCCAACCTCATGCACCATTTTGCGGTGGTCAGACTGAAGGGCTGTCTGTCGGGCGAACCAATGGACTGTCAGTGGCAGTCTGCCCAACATCATGATCAGGCCCTTAATTTTAAATAAACCTTCATGGTTTGGACTTTGAATCTTTTTTTGTGTAGGGTTTCTCTTTTTGCCATCGGCCTTTGTCCTTTGAGACTCACATGACCCCAATCCTTCCAATCGGTCTTTTGGTAATAGTGCAAAGTGGCAACAGATTTTGGTAGCAGAGGACAGTTACAAGCAAATCGGGGAAAATTTGTGAAGTGAGTTGTCATGCATGAGTTATGTGGATTGTGATTGTGTACTTGTGTTGTCTTACGGTGTGAGGTTTGAAGTGAGGTAATTGTTCTGCGGTGTGTGCATATCACATTGTTTTGCCAATGGTGTTTTGTGTACAGTGTACTGCATGTGTGGAAGTCAAAATCTGAACTGCATTATATTTGCTGAAGCTGTTTAAAATCTTGCTCTTGATGAAAAGATATTGTGATTTTATGTGATTTTGTGCAAAGGTTTTTTGGATTCATGTGTAAGGTTAGCGGATTTATGGAAATCCAAGATCTCAAGATAAATTATATGGTTTTCTGTTGAAAATGCATGTGGCGTCATGTCAGGTTATGGATTAGAGTCCTACAGCTGTGTATGAACTAGTCAGGGTGGTGTCCTTGATTTCTTGGTGCACAGGGTAGAGACGCACTGATCCACCTTTGAGAGTTACTGATGGTCGAGAACCTACCTTTGTGTGATTGATAGTACTCAGAGTATTTTTCTCTTTCCTGTGGTGAGCTTGATTTTCCATCCTGTATCCCAGTAGACAGATAAGATATTGGTTTTGGTTTTTGTATTGCGCTTCAAGTCTCGTTTTGACATCGTATTGTGATTGGTTAAATTAGTATTGTGTATTGTAGGTTGAGGTTACAATGGGTGCGAGTTTGAATAAGCCAGTGATTTCTGCTAATGGAGGAGATTCTCCTCCTCTTATTGGTCTCCCCCTCGCATGACATGCTGATGGACCAAGGGTTACATATATGTATATGACTCAAAGAATGGAGTAGAATTACAGCTGAAAACAACACTCTACAGTTTCCTATGTATTGGTTCATTTGAAGTGAAAAAGATTGATAATTTGAGGCGTATCATGGTTGAGATGAAGCTGCAACCTGGACCTGTGCAGTTTGAAACTTTGAAAGAGTGGGACTACATAGTGAATGAGAGAGCACTGAAAATGCTAAAAGGACAGATTGGTAAGGTTGTCAACCATTGGATGAATGTGAAATTGCATTAGCGAAAGAAAGCATTGAGGCAGTAATAGTTAGAAACTATAGGTGCCTTCCAGGTGAGCACTGAAGAATCTGAAAAAAAAATAATCAAAAGATGACAAAAATGAGAAGAGGAGCGAGACTGAAAAGAATGAAAGTGACTCTGAGGGAGCAGATGAGTTTGTGGACATACTGTTGACTGAAGCGAGACCACTATAATAATGCCCATGTGCAAGCAGAGGTACAGAAAATAGGGGCAAGAGAGCCAACTATCAGGAGAGATAAGGCAGCACCTAGTTTGTCTTCACATGGTGAGACGGGAAGGGAGAAAATTAACATTTTCAATCTCCAAGGAGATTTGGAATTAATGGCAGAAACAGGAGTTGATAGAGACAAAATTTATAAGTACAATAAAGATGAATTGGCATATTTGAGTGTAGAAGCAGGAAACTGTGTTCATGAAGCATTCAGGAATTGGCCAGAAGTCTTAAAGTAGAGTCTTCCTTCGATTGTGCTTCACTTTTCCATCACTTGATTAATTGTGACTAATATGGAGTCTGAGGTTGGTTCAGAAAGTGGTCATGCCTTTCTTTGTCTCAATAAGAGGCTTTTTCCGTTGCCTAAGAGAGCAGCCCTTGACACTAGGCAAAGTCAAAAGCTTAGAAAAGTACCTCTCCTATTAATTGGCTGCATACATCAACTGAGAACACATTCTGGAGATCTACCAATTTGGCTTTCACTCTGGATTTAGTGCTTTCAAACTTAAGATTCTGAATGTTGTATTTCATATGCTGCTGATTGAAACCCCTGCTTGTCTTCCTCTTGGGGGCTTTTGCTACAGTTGCTCATGGTAGGTTCATAACACCATGAAGCATCTCTTGGGGGTTCTTGGCTGTTTCTAGAATCTGTTTATCTAATTTCTGTAGAACTCCACCAACTGGTAAAAATCAGTGAACATGTCTCTGACCCTCATCCTATGTCCTGCAGAGTTCCCCAATATTCCATATTGACCCATCTTCAACCTCTGCCTTGAACCCCTAAGCACGGCGCCAAAGGCTACAGGTGTATCTACTCATCAGTATGAAGATATTACTCAGCTCTTCATCAGAACCTCATTGATAATCAGCATCCTCGTCCTCTGTCATACCCTTTTGGAGCTTAAACATTGGATGTCAAGTAGCCGTCAGCTGCTTAATCACTCCAACAAAATTCCTGCTTTTCTATCACGAACAAATACATTTGATATAAACCTGATCAGTGAACTCAAAAGGGTGAATTGAACCCAAAACTGGCTTTGACAATAAAATCGCAGGGATTTATCAGATCCAGCCCTATTGTTCATACCACACATAAA
This sequence comes from Calotriton arnoldi, assembly GCA_963921515.1. Classification (NCBI taxonomy): domain Eukaryota; kingdom Metazoa; phylum Chordata; class Amphibia; order Caudata; family Salamandridae; genus Calotriton; species Calotriton arnoldi. The sequence continues at coordinate 240,851 of CAWUFW010016051.1, read as the reverse complement.
CTGAATTACAAAATCTACCTTTTTCTACCTACTACCCAAAATGCAAAAAAAAAAAACAATAATTCACTGACCCAGCTAAAAAGAGCAACACAAGCATTTATCCGCTTTCGTCTATACTGTGGAAACAGTCCTAGTGAGATCCCACACTACAGCCTTCTCCTATCTTCTACCAGGAAATTTGACCACATATTACCCATCCGCACCAAACTTCACTGGCTACCTTTGAAAACAGGGGTTAAATTAAAAATCTTACAACCCAATGCACCTACATTTCCTCCTTGCCTGGCGGATCACTAAAAGCATCTCAGGAGCCCAAGACATTGGAGAAGCAGAACTAAAATGCTTCTCAAAACTCCAAAATTTGAATCCGCTTACGTCCTGAACAAGTCCTTGTCTGGCACTGCTGCATCTGTCTGGGGATCTCACCTACTAAGCTTCAAACTGCTCCCACCCTCCTGGTGTTAAAAAAAACTCAGTAAACACACACAAGAAAGGGAGTGAAGAGGTTCTGTAAGTTGTGGACTCAACCTCCTCTATAAATCATGAAAAAACAAAGAAAGACCACACTTTATTTGCAGAATAATGCTATCCTTCCAAGACCAGTTCTATAGTTAGTGTATAGGTGTTTCTTCATGCGGGAAACTCGTGTAGAGGCTTTCCACATCCAAGCCCATCAGGAGTTCATTCGTGGGGTCAAAGTTCATATCCTGTAGGAGCCTCAGCACATCTTTGGTATCTTTTAGGTATGTGTTTGTCTTTTGTACGAACTCCTGATGGGCTTGGATGCGGAAAGCCTCTACACGAGTCTCCCGCATGAAGAAACTTTACGCATCATAGAGGACGTACTCTTCGGAACTGACTGGGAATACCAAACCCCATGCAACATTGTGATGGACTGCTGCAAATTAGCACTCACCAGAAGCTTCTTCCAATATAAGAGCACACTCTACCTTCAAAAGCACGGGACCAGCATGGGCAGCACTTTCGCGCCCAGTGTAGCTGGCCTGTATGTCCACCATTTGGAATCACATAAGATCCTCCACATAAATAACCCTTTCCATTATCACATCAGGATATGGAAGCGCTATATAGACAACGTCCTAGTCATCTGGAATGGCGATAGGGAAATGGCCAACAAGTTCATGACCTGGTTGAACTACCAGAATGAATATCTCAAATTCACAAGTACTATCTCCAACAAAGAACTAGTGTTCCTGGACCTGAACATATTCCCTCAGGATGGTGGTTTGAAAACAACAACACATTTCAAAACTACAGCAAAAAACTGTCTCCTCCTATATGACAGTTTCCATCTGCGGCACCTACGGGACAATCTCCCGTACGGACAATTCTTGCGACTGAGAAGAAACTGTTCAAATGTAAAAGATTTCAAGGAACAGGCAGAGGATCTGCCTTAAAAATTGAACAAAAGGAACTATCCGACCAGAGTAGTGGACAAAGCACTCAAACGAGCCAGGAATAACAACAGGGACGCTCTTTTGGAACCTGCACCACAGAAACCAAAGGAAGAGAGACCAATATGCATAACTACATTCAACACTGGCTCCAACCAAGTAACCAAGATAATAAATAAACATTGGCGCGTACTCAACTGCGGCCACTTGAATTTACCAAAACCAATGTTTTCGCACAGGAGCGGAAAGAGTTTGTGGGCTATGGTGGTACATACAAGGCCACGAGCAACTACTCAAGAAGAAACATCAAACACCCTGCACCCACCACTGATGGATCACCACCCTTGCGGACACTGTAGTGTATGTCATTTGACCAAAAAAAGCAGAAATATCAATTTCAACAATGACACAGTTTGGAAACAATGCCGTTTCACAAACTGCAACAGCAAGAAAGTGATCTATATGATCACCTGCCCATGCGGTATGCACTACATTGGGATGACCACACGCCCAGTGAAAACACGCATTGGAGAACATAAGAGCAATGTTAAATGCAAAAAAGCGACAACAAAAATGTCATCACATTACCTAGAGGCGAATCACAGAATACTAGACATACAGTGGACAGTCATTGAGCATGTGAACAATGAGGTAACACTGTTTGAAAAAGAACAGTGGTGGGTGTTCCGCCTGGGTACTAGGCCTGGGCGTAGTTCGCTGAGTTTTGCTACACGGAACTCCGCGAAGTTACAAAAAAACTCCACAAAGTTCAGTGCTGGTATCCTGCCGCTCGGGTAGAAATTCTACCCGAGCGGCAGCTCGCGCTCGCGAACTTACCATTCGCGATCGCGAGCGGGGAAAAAACTCCGCTGCACATCGCGAAGCAGAGTTTTCTGCACTCCGCGAGCTCCGCAGAGTGCAGAGTGTAGAAAACTCCACAAACTCTGCGAACGGAGCGAAGTTCACTGCCCAGGCCTACTGGGTACACATATAAGGGGACTTAACGATGACATACCATGAGGACAACTGAAATAGTAAGGGGACCTTTGTTACACTAACCCCAGACATTCCCACTCCTAGACCCTATTGGGAATATTTGGCACTATGCCCTTGTTCAGCTAGGGGGTGAAGGCACTCTACAGGCATTTCTGTAACATTTGCCCTCCAAAAATCTGGGTTTGTTTTAATCTATATATTTTAATGTATATATTTTATTAATATTTTACAAACAATGTACCTCAGTACCATTGTCCTTAACACACTATAAGGCATGCAGTTTCTAATTGATTAGCTTGGTTTAAGTTTCACAAGTTCTGTACCTTTTATCCTCAACAGACTATAGTGCATGCAGATTCAAATTGATTAGCTTGGATTTGGATCGGTTTCGTCATATAACATATACTATAATTTTTCTGTACCCCCTGCCTGGACCGTATTTGCAATAGATCAATGTTTTTTTGAAACAGATCATTGTCTTCTTGTTTCAATCAATATAAGTAGTGCACAACAGCATACTAGGTTCTGTAAGAACTATGAACCAACCAGGAAGTAATGCCATAATGTGGTGGCCATTTTGGGTGTGTTCGCGTTCTAGCGTTCACATGCTGGTACGCGTAATAGACGGAAGTCACCACGAGTACCAAGGAAATGCTATCCACCTCAGGGCGGCCATTTTCTGAAGGTTAGCATCCCAGAACCTGAAAACACACGCGCATAAAATGCGGATGCTACCGGTTACTTAAGCAGCCTCTCGGCATACATACCTTGTTCATCGGAGCCACGGGTAGGCATTTGCTTGGGTGAGAGAGCAGCTTTGACGACGTAAGTATGGCACAGAGAATCCCCTTAAGCAACGAGCATCTTCAGTAGTAAGGTACCGTTTCTCTCTAAACAACTTCATTTCTCATTTAGTCAACCCTTTGTTTCCCACAGTGTTTGACTACAAGCGCTCCTCCCCTCCCATGAAAAAGCTCATGGGGCTTTAGTTGGGCTCCAAAAGTGTATGCTAACTCTGTTTTTACATTTGTCCTTGTACTTTTATCCCACATAGTATCTCTCGAGGCAATCAGTCGCATTATGTTTCTCCCACATATATATCACAGAGAAACCACAAGATCACTAAACATGGAATTAACTACCATGGATAAAGATCACTATAGAGTGTGTATTTTATGTTATTTGTTTTGTATTGTCTTGTACGTCATGATTAAGGGCAGCACGGCACCCACGTGAATGAATTATGAGTAGTTGTGCACTAGTGAGAAAATATATCACTATCTTGACCTTCCACAAGTTTGGTGATGTGGTAATCGTGTTTTATTCTATCAATACAGATTGATTTACAGGAATATACCAAATGGGTATTGTATGAGTGCATGTTTTATAATATGCACAAGAGACTCTGATATTGATCAGGCAGACCACATTGTTTTTTTGAAGAGTGGTCCAGGGATCATCTGTTTTGGTCCTGAAGAGAAGCCAAGGGGAAGGCTTTGAAACATGTAGACCAAGGAGGCAACAGCTCATGATAGCATACATCCTCCACTCCCCATTTTTACTAATCCCAGCTATAGGGAGTATTACAATTTAGTTTCCACACAGCCAGGTATTTTTTAACTCACCTATTCCATCTGACCCTTCACTATTAAGTGCTCCCACGTCTTCGTCGGTCGCAGCACTCCCCGTCCCGCAGCGGGGCAGGAAGTACCCGATGAGGAAGCATGCCACCAAGGGACCTTTTGGTGGGTGAGGGTTATTTTAACAAAACATTCTGTTTTGCTATACATCTTTAGGAAAACCTACAGTCTTCTATACACTCAGTATAGAACTGGTCTCGGAAGGATAGCATTATTCTCAAATAAAGTGTGGACGTTTAAAAAAACTCAAAAACACATACTTTGCACATACACCAGAATGTCTCTACTCCATTTTAATATTAAGAGATTTTGTAGTGTTTTAAGTTGATTCTTGGTTCTTAACTCACTGTATTTTCCTACAGACAAGTCAGTCTGTTATGATGTACTTTTTATTGTAATGTCGAATTTTTTAACTTGCCATCTTACTACTACTAAACTGTTTATCTTGTTAAGGTGTATTTTCACCATTTTCTACTATAAAACAAACTAAAGCCTCATGGTGAAGGAGTGCTGTGTAAAACTGTGCAAACTAACAATTAATAACAATTTTGATCAAATTAAAAGCACCAAGATCCCCAGTGCTGAAGAATCAAATATTCAATGATCTAACTTCAGAACACTATCAAGATGTTATAAGCTTCAGAAAGTCACACATTTGTCGAAGGAACCACAGTATCCTCCAGGGTTCCCATAATACTGATAATTTTTACAGGCATGGGTAGGCGTTCATTATCTTGACTCAAGGCACACGTTAAGTAGGAGAAAGATTTGTCCAGAATCCAAGGTGCACATTTAAGAAGCTGATTTGCTATTTTTAATCTAGATGATACCATATTAACTTTCTACATATATCCTTTGTTTCTATTTTACGAAGCCTCATGAAAAACCCTAATGTTATTTTAGTTGCTAATATCTCTCAGATGTCACAGCAAGGTGCACTCATCGGTTGCGAGGATGTGTGGTCAGATGGCAGTTAAATGTAGGTTCAGTCCCCGCAAATCTACACTTCTATAGCTCCAGGTTAGCAGTGGTTGGCCTGAGATTATAAGAAGCATTGCTGTTTAAAGGATGTGTGCAGAGAAAAAATATCATGTGGACGAAATATTGTGTTAAGAAAATTGAGGACAAAAATATTTTAAAGGTAAGTTTCTATAGGTAAGTAACGTTTTACTATATTTAACTACACATGTATATACCTTGACGATATATATATCTTCAAGTTACGTAGATGTGGAGTTAGTAAATCGATACCTACCTATTTATACTTATCTTCTCAATATTTTGGCCCTCGATATTTTTGACACAATATTCTGTCCACATGATATTTGTATTTCCGATATTTTAGCATTGTTCTGTCCAGGGTGGCTCTCAAAAGGCTGTATCTTCAAAAGGATTCTGTATGGTGTTCCACACCCCAAATAAATCCATTCTCAGGTTGGTAGTAAGTCCTGTGGACTCACAGTGGGTTGTGCAGTATCTGTCTGGAGTTTCAGCTGATATCCGCAGCACTTTCTGCCCGGGCCTCTGTTCATTTGTACCTCTAAAGTTTCCCTTTAGCCCAACCCAGCCCACATACCAAAGGGAAGTGGAAACCTAGGCAGTAATTAACATGTATAGCTTCCTGATGGGGGTCTACTAAGCTGATGCCCACAACCCTTTCACATTTTAAATGGATATTTCTTGCCATTCTTTGTCCAGAGATGTTTTCACCTGCTTAGGTTCTAATTTACTACCTGAATGGTGGTTCAGAAAAATACCAAGTCAAAATATATTTTTTGGGTGATGAGAAAGTAGAGAGAAGAAGAAATATCACTCAACTCCCTCATCACTGCTCTTCTATGTATTGCTAGGGAACAAAGATGGAGTGGGACAGTCTGACAAAAGTACACACCTCCTATCTTCAAAACCACCATCACACACACCACCTCTTCCTCAAAACCACCAACAAAATGGCCCTCCAAGACAGAATCAATGCCAACGCACACAATAGCAAAGAACTCTTCGCCATCGACAAGGTGTTCGCCAGGCCCAACAGCGAGACCACAGACATCCCACCCTTCCAAGACCTCTGCAACAAACTCGGCACCTTCTTCCACCACAAGATCAGGCAGATCTATGTCAGCTTCAACACCCAAGACCCTGCCACAACACCCGTCACCACCACACGCAACGACGGCGCACCCCAACAGATTGTGCTCAACTGGACTCCGCTCACCATAGACGACACACTCAAGACCATGAAGAGCATCCACTCCAGAGCCTCATTGGATCCTTGCCTGTATCACATCTTCCATAGAGCAGCCGTCTCCATTGCCCCTGAGCTTTGCCGTACCATCAACTGCTCAATCGAAACGCCACCTTCCCTGATGACTGGGAACATGCCACGATTAACCCCTTGCTGAACAAACCATCCGCCGGCCCGACAGACCTCAAGAACTTCAGACCAATCTCCCTCCTCCCCTTCCCAGCCAAGGTCATCGAAAAAGCTATCAATGCACAACTTTCCAAGTTCATTTAAGAGAACCACGTCCTGGACACCTCCCAATCATCTACTGAAGCAACCACAGCACTGAGACCGCACTTGTTTCCACCATAGACGACATCCGCTCCCTCCTTGACCGGGGAGAATCCGCAGCCCTCATCCTACTGGACCTCTTGGCTGCCTTCGACCGTCTCCCACTGCACCCTAATCAAAATACTCCATGATGCTGGCATACGTGACAAGGCACTGGACTGGATCTACTCCTTCCTTACCGGCCGAATACAGCTAGTCAAACTAGCCCCATTCCTCTCAGAACCTACAGAGATCAGCTGCGGAATGCCCGAGGGCTCCTCTCTGAGCCCCACCCTCTTCAACGTCTACATGGCCCCCCTCGTGGCCATCATTAGAAACCATGGACTCAACATTGTCTCCTACACAGACAACACCCAGCTGATTTTCTCCCTCACCAACGAACCCACAGCCACCAGAATCAACTTTCACAGTGAAATGAAGGCCTTTGCCAACTGGATGAAAGACAGCTGCCTCAAGGTCAACTAGGACAAGACCGAAGTACTCATCCTGGGACTCACCCCCTCAGCCAGGGATGACTCCCACCCCTACGGACCACGCGCACAACCACTCCTCATTCACAATGAACTGCCAAATCAATATTGTATCTTCATCCTGCTTCCATATGCTACTCCTGCTTTGAACGACATTCATATGGATCCCCACAGAATACAGAAAGACGGTCACCCACACAATCATCACCAGCAGACTGGACTACGGCAACACACTCTATGCTGGTGTCACCCAGAAACAGCTCAAGAAACAACAGAATGTCCAAAACCCTGCAGCCAGACTTGTTCTTAACATCCCCCACCGCAGCCACATAACACAGCACCTCTGACTACTCCACTGGCTCCCAATCAACAAGAGAATCACCTTCAAGCTCCTGACACATGCCTACAAAGCTCTTCGCGATGCAGGACCAGCATATCTGAGACACAGCCTCTCATTCCACATACCCGCCAGAAAATTTCGCTCTGCCCAACTTGCCCTGGATGGTTCACTGACAAAATATCGATGTTAAAACTATAAAAGTAAAAAATATTGATGCAAAAATATAGAATGCAAAGATAACGACTCCCTATACTTAAACAGGTAAGTACAAAAATATTGAAAAAAAATATTGATGTAAAAAATATAGCTGTACAAAATATCGAAATTTATATATATATATAAAAATAAAATAATACATATTAAATATGTTAAATAATAAAATTAATATAAAAACATAAAATAGATTTAATATAAATTTAAAAAATATAATAAATAAACTGTAATTAAAAAAGTTAAACACACATACATAATAATTCATATATATTTACTTTAAAATAATTAATAAACTATTAATTTTAATTATTTTATAATTTTAAAATTATATAAAAAAAATACAAATATATATGTGTGTACCAATAACATAAAATCTAATTAAAAAAACATTGTATTATAAAATAAAACATTAAACTATTTAAAAATCTTCAAACTTAAATTTCCCACTCCAGTGAGTGCAACAGTGGGGAAAGTGTTGGATAGTGCAGGGGTAAAAGTTAATATTCCCACTCCAGTGAGTGCAACAGTAGGGAAAGTGTTGGATAGCGGAGGGGCAGAAATTACTATTCCAACTCCAGTGAGTGCAACAGTAGGGAAAGTGTTGGATAGCAGAGGGGTAAAAATTACTATTCCCGCTCCAGTGAGTATAACAGTAGTTAAAGTGTTGGATAACAGAGGGGTAAAAATTACTATTCCCACTCCAATGAGTGCAACAATAGGGAAACCTTTGAATAGCGGAGGGGTAGAAATTACTATTCCCACTCCAGTGAGTGTAACAGTAGGGAAAGTGTTGGATAGCAGAGGGGTAAGAATTACTATTCCCATTCCAGTGAGTGCAACAGTAGGGAAAGTGTTGGATTGCGGAGGGGTAAAAATTACTATTCCAACTCCAGTGAGTGCAACAGTAGGGAAAGTGTTGGATAGCGGAGGGGTAAAAATTACTATTCCCACTTCAGTGAGTGCAACAGTAGGGAAAGTGTTGAACAGTGGAGGGGTAAAATTACTATTCCCACTCCAGTGAGTGCAACAGTAGGGAAAGTGTTGGACAGCGGAGGGGGTAAAAATTACTATTCCAACTCCAGTGAGTGCAACAGTAGGGAAAGTGTTGGATAGCGAAGGGGTAAAATTACTATTCCCACTTCAGTGAGTGCAACAGTAGGGAAAGTGTTGGACAGCGGAGGGGTAAAATTACTATTCCCACTCCAGTGAGTGCAACAGTAGGGAAAGTGTTGGATAGAGGAGGGGTAAAAATTACTATTCCCACTCCAGTGAGTGCAACAGTAGGGAAAGTGTTGGATTGCAGAGGAGTAACAATTAATGTTCTCACTCCAGTCAATTCCAAATTAAATACAAACAAAATTTTAACAACAATAAAAATATTTAAAAAACAAAATACATTAAAAAATATATAAATATTTTACAAAATTCAAATACAAATATATTTAATATAAGATTTTCCTAAAAACATATTATAATGTTAAATGCATATAACAAATACCTACAAATAATATATTAAATACAATAAATAATCATTTCCAAACAAATAAATATTTTTTATAAAAAATTATTTAGAAACAAAAACATTAATTATTACATAAATTTACTTTTTTTATTTCCTACCCTATAACACCACACAATTCACAACCCACATCTACTTTTTTTTTAAAAATGTACTTCCTCAACTAACATAATTAATTACCAATTAAAGGAATATCATTAATTAAAAACAAATTAAAACTCATAAAAATTATTTAACTTCCCCCACTTTACCCCTATAATGCCCACAACACACAACTAAAATTAAACTGTACAAAAATTAATTACACAATTAAAACTTATTTTAAATTAAAAAACTAATAGTATTTAACAACTAATTATAAAGTAAGTAAAACTAATTTGGTCCCCACACTGTACCCCATAACAATAAAAACCCACACACACAAAAATATAAAATATAAACAAATACCCTAATTAAATATAAATTAATTAATTAATATTAATGATCAACTAATTTTTAATTAATCAAAAATAAATTACTTCCCACCCTTTACCCCTATAAACACTACAACTCGTACCTAAAATTAATTACACAATTTCTGTAATTAATTTTCTATCAAATAATTAATATTAATTAAGAACTAATTATTAATTAATTTTAAAAAAATACTTCCCACCCTTTACCTCATAAACCCCACAACCCACACCTAAAAAAACACACAATTACTATAATTAATTATCAATTAATTATTTCATATAAATTAACAACTAATTATTATTTAATTAATCATAAATTACTTCCCACCCTTTACCCCTATAAACCCCACAACCTTATACAAAACAACTTCCAACACATACATTTAAAATATAAACTAAAATACATAACACTAATTAAAAAATCGATATTTTAAACATCTATATTTATGAAAACAATATTAATGACTTATATACTTTTAAAAACAATATTTCTTACCTTAAATTCTATATTCTTGACTACGATATTCTTGCTGTCGATGTTTCTGAATCACGATATTTCCAACTCGATATTTGTGTAAGTCGACATTTCCAACTCGATATTCTGTCTCAGCACCACTATGGCCACCGTCCCACGGATTCACAAGACCAGAACCGGAGGAAGATCCTTCTCCTACCTCGCCGCCAAGACATGGAACACCCTGCCCCTCCAACTCAGGTAATCCCCGTCACTGACTCAATTCAGGAATGACCTAAAGAAATGTCGGACGGATCAGTGAACCCCCCCCTCAGTGCCTTGAGACCCTCATGGGTGAGTAGCTCTGCTACACAAACTCCTGATTGACTGATTGATTGATCTTGTATTTTTATGTTTTACAGTGGAAGCAGGAAAAGTACTTCGGGCTGGCAATATACCTGTTCATACATACCATATGCCACTCTTTAGAAAGATCTCCATTCGTCCAAATATTGAAAGGTGCCTTTTTGCACTGTTGGTGAGTGGAGCAGAGAAACAGGAGCATGTTAAATGCCCATTGGCTTCGGAGTCCTACCTCCACTTTTAAGGATAGATTTTATCATTACCATATTCGGATGTACTCATTTTGTCCTTGAAAACTGCAGGCCTGAGTGCTAATCTTGGTTTCACTATTTAACAAAAAAATCAGATGATTGTGGGAAAACAGCTGTATTTCTCTGTGGCTTAAACTATAAATGTTCTTAATATCAAAAATGTGTAACCTAAAAACTAACTGTAAATTATGTTGTCTTGTTATGATATATTGGCATCGTCCACCTGATCATATTCTGTTTTTTATGGCGCTGATTCAACTAAACCCTCCACACTATGAGGCCTATTCACTGAAGTATTTTTTAGTACAAAAAGTAGTACTCAAGTAGTTCTACTTCAAGTATCCACACATACTATTCGCTAATCTCTGGGCAGTGGTCTATGCCAATGCCTGCCCTATATGTTATGTGTTAATTTCCCCTCCAAGAGTGCACATGTAGGGGTTTATGGTGCAAATTAGGAAAGAGCAAGGAGAAGTGGTAGAAAAATGGGGACTATCTACTACTAAATTGGTGGAGTTAAGGGAAAATTATGGCGGGGTTTAGGGAAGCACATACTAATACTAAAACATATCCTCCAAAGAGTGATCACTATTTCACCAGTTACACCCACATGTGTTCCAGTAGTGCTACTGAGCAAGTCACACACCACACAAGGTCAATCACTGGTACTTCAAGGCACTCTCATAGAAATCAGTGGAAGCAGGAAATAATGCTAACACCACATATGGAAAAATATTTTTGAATTTCTTATTGTATTACTTCTTTAGCAAATGTAAACAAAAGCACAGAATAGTAAATATAGCTACAGTCAGTAGAGAGAACATATTGCAAGAAGGCCTTTATCACAATCAACACACCAGATGCTGCAAGAGGGGGTAGTGAACAGTGAGTGAACAGACAGGATGCTACAACACCCATCAACAGGTGAAACCTACTGCAACATTACCCAATCACACACAGACTGTCATCATGAGAAGGAAAGCCATAAACAAGACCCATTTGAGCACTCTTCTGAATCACCATGGATCTCTGAGAATCTCTGGGATTGGTGCTCAACATCAATCACGCCAGTCATACAGTCTGCATGTCTGCAAGTCTGGAGTGAATTGACTCTTGCACTGGGGTCAACTGCTTCTTGCCCCTTCCAATGGTCAGCACCTGCTGCAGGATGACCTCACTTACTCCTTTCTCCCAGCTCCTTGGTTTTGAAGGACAAGTCAGGCAGAATATCATCCAGATCCGACTCCAGGTGATGCCACCTCACCTCTGGGAAGCTGACTATCAGGCAGACACTGGCTCTGCCAGCACAGTAATCCTCTGGGTGCTCTATGGAGAACACCTTCCTGAGCTCAGAGACAACTTTGAACTAGAATAACAATTGGGTCAGCAGTTCCCACTTTTATACAGAGTTATCAGACAGTAGATGTGGATTCTCTATCTGCCTTTGCAGAACCGGTTTGAGTTGGTTCCCTTTTCAATTGTCCTTCTCAGTCTGTCTTCCAGCCACTGCCTTTGTTCTGAGTCACAGCAGTGTTGTCTCCAGGTTTGACCACCCACATCAGAATCACAAAGAGGTGTGAGCAATTTTAACCTGACTATCAACAGGCAAACTTGCAAGTTATCAGGAAGAGAGACAAAGGGCAGCTCCCCATATAAAGGACCATTCACATCCTCACTCAGAATTGCAGTCCCACCCCATCCCTACCATCCACCATCCCTGCCACCAACCATTACCATCCACCATCCAGCAAATTGTAGTATCAGAATGACTCAGAAAAGGCCTAACAGAATTTCTAAGGTGAAGCCTGTCTCCTCTTTTCCCTCTTCAGTATCTGGCCTCCCTTCCTCCAGTCTAAGGAATGTTAGCAATAGACTTCCACAGTCTGGAAAAGCAGCATCACCTAAATCTTGTGTAGAAGCCTAGACAGGGGCTCCTAAAATGGAACTTACAGCATTGTGTCACTCTGATTTACTCATACACCTCTGTAATGTATGCCAAACTTTACTAGCATATATGCACTGATGAAGATGCACAGGATCTTAGCGCTAGGATTCTGGCTTCCCAAAAAACACGGTATGCTGTCACAAGTGCGCTTCACGTGTGAATCTGTGACAGGGACAGTAATTCTCTTGTCACCATTGAAGGTCCACTTGGTGCATCCTTCGAGGTCCAGGATAGGTTTAGGACCATTTGTTAGTCAATGACAGGCCTAAGTACACCATAGATTAGCATGAGGCTGGGGCCTAAAATCTGAAAACCATGATATAAGATCCTTGCAGTTGTTCGTGCTAGGCAGGGTGATGACTGCACACCATGCAGGGGACATTCCTGTCCCAACAGTGCCTCATTTTCAGGAGCAATTCATTGAGGAGGAGATGGACTTCATATGCAGAGGACCAATATTTTCATGATAGCCAGAGAAGAATTCATTGGCAGATACTGCCTCTCACAAGATGTTGTCCTTGACATGGTTGCAGACTGTAAGCATGAGCTAAATTCAGATGTAGCCCACTCCTAGGATATCTCTGCACACGACAAATTACTATCAGCACCTCATTTTCTTTCAAGTGGAACTTTCCAGTGAGTCAGTGGGGACACAGAGGGCATCTCACTGACAAGCAAATCACATTGCTTGTGACAGGGATTTAGATGCATAAATAACTGTGTGCACTATTTTATCACCATATCACAGTCACAAGTGGAAAGGCAACAGGTAGAAAGGGAATTCTATGCCATCTTTAAAAATATAAAGCTTTATTCTTGGTTCAAAAGTTTCTTTGTGTTATTTCTCATGCTTGGTTTGATTGTTTATGTACATGTTGTCATTACTATATGCTGTCTCTTAAAATGTGTAGTTGTATGATTGTTATTAATGTCAATAATTGTCACCTATATTATGAATTTTAATATATAATTAGAAGTCCTAGTTTATTATGTTGGTGGAAAAACGTTTATTCAATGAAAATGTATTTTTTTAATGTGAATTTTTACCTTACCATTATAATACGGCCTCTATAGTACAAAGAGTTACTTACTAATTTTGAATACATGTAACACATTTTATCTGGGTAAATTGTATTATGTTAGATACACATATTAGACACTGTGCCACACTCATCTGAATGTTTTTCAAAGTTGTCTTGATAAAATGGCCATTGTCACTTAATGCACATACAATGTACATTTAAAAGTATCAGACTTCATATGTCCACATAAGCCCCAAGCATGTTGTACCATTCAAAAATTACTCTTGACCTTCAAATCATGCATATGTTTCTTTTGCCATCAAAAGGAATGTTAGGGTCACATTGTCTTGCTACATCTAGGCCTCCCAAATCCTAAGGTGACATTTCTGTTTCAATGTTATACAAAAACAGAATTATATTATTATGTGCTTCATTTCCACTTTTAGTTACCATAGTCTTCCACTGTGTAAAGTGACATGTGGAATTTAAGACCTTGAATGGCAAAGAAGAGTGGGCTATCTGACACTGTCACTATTTGTCAAATTTAACACTCTAATAAACCTTATTTAATTATGGAAACTATAGGACTTATGCACTCATGAGCTTTTTCTTAGCTCACCTTTCCAAGGACAAAGCAGGAATAGCAGGACTTGTGGCAAAGGAGAAGGAGGGCCTCAGCTGCTGGCTAGGCACATAAGGGTAATACCACACTACAGAGGAGGTGGGAGCATCCATCAACAGGGTGTGTACATCACCCAGAGAGTAGCTTACTTCCAATCTAAGATACTGTGGGCAAAGGCTGTGAATACCGCTGAGGGTACATCGAGACACCATCTGCCAGGAGGAGGTAGATGAGGAAGCTCCTCCTTGCTAACAAGAACTCACAATGGGCACAGTAGTAGATAGTGTGGGTAATAAGAGACATGTGCATATGGTTACCAAAGAAGTGGCACAATGAGGGCCATATTTACAAACACTTTGCACTGCGTTTGCGTCACAAAAGTGATGGAAAACTGTGCAAAAATGTTCTTATCTACTTTCCAGAGCAAACCTTTCCGGAGTATATTATGCCAGCCATCTTGACAGAAATGCCATTCTTTTATAGTTGGCTGCCGTTAGAGATTTATAGCCTAACTCTGCAATTAATTTCCAATCGCTCACTGATAGCTGACATTGTGTTTTTTCTAGCACCCTTGAAAAAAAGTCTGCTAAATTTAACTTGCCGGAAAACTCCTTTAATGTTCTATACCAATTTCCAATTCCTTGTAATTTGCCTGGAGCGAGAATACTGCTAATCGATTGAAGCTCTTGTATCTGACTTTTATAGTGAAGCTGCAAGAAATGCTTTATCTTATTAAAACTTATAAAGTGTTGCTCACATTGAGGTCCCACCCTTGCAATTAGATCTCCCTAAGAGATAGATTTCCCTTGACCCATAAAGTCACCAAAAATTGTTTAAACCTAAAGAATTCCAAAATTTGATCTCACGAATTGACAAGAAGAGGCCCAAGTAGCTGCCCTCTTCTAGCCGTAGTGAAAATCCATCAAAAGGGGACTTGTATGCTTTACACAGGGCACACATCCGTCCATATCTGGTTCTTATTGGAAGCTTTGCTATTTTTAAGAACACTGGCACACTTATATCTGAATCCTGAATCATCTAAGTAATGAAGAAATTATCCAATCCCCCACTTCCATTTGAGCACCGAGAGAGAACGTCTATTAAAGCCGCCTGGTAGTAAATACGCATATTAGGACATGCCAACCCTCCTTCCTCTTTCTTCAGTTGTAAAACCTCCAACTTCACCCTGTCCAAATCTTTATCCCAGATAAAACTCCTAAAAACTGAATCTAGTTCCTGAAAGAAGATATTCAGAAATTTTATAGGTACTTTAAAAAATACAAATATTAACAGAGGGAGGATAGACATTTTGATCATAAAAATTTGACCTATGATGGTCAAGGGGAACATGGACCGTCTATCTAGTAATCTCTTAATTTTTCCTAACATTTTTTCATAATTCAAATGGAAAAGACTAGAAAAATTATTTGTGAATAAAATACCAAGATATCTAAATGGAGACACTATCTTAGCTCGCAGCCGTAGGGAAGACGGAAGGTCTTCAACTTTCACGATAAAAAGCAACAATTCTGTTTTACTTTGGTTCATCTTGTATCCTCCAATCTTAGTAAAACCAATTATCAACTGTATAGTTCGTTTTATATTATCCTCTTCAGGCTGAAGATATAATATCATATCATCTGTGATTAATTTAATCCTATCAATATCAACAAGAGAGTGAGGAGTTTGGGAGGCTAGTCCACTTCCCCTGGTAAATCAAAGTATCAACAAGGACTGGCCATCGAAGGAATGATCTGTTTGTGTCCAAAGAAAACCATTTGGTTTTTTAAAAGAACCCTCACCCACCAACCTAGTTGGTGGCATGCTTCATCATTAGGTTCCCACCCTAGGCGCCGAGTGCACCTTTGGTGTGGTACGACGCCTGAACTACAGCGGAGCTGGGTTTTTTGGTGGTGAGGTGAGTGTGATTTAAAACTGTCTATTGGGTCCCCCTCAACAAACAGTACATTTAATAATGGGGCCCTATGGCAGGGTTAAAAGTAAGTTAAGGCGGATACCTTGCGAGTTTGGGTTTAACTCAAGTATCCAAAAAAGGGTCTACAGGTTTCAGCCAGTAGATTCCATTAGCTGGCTTTCATCAGGACCAAAAATGTTGTGAAAATAGACTGGGGTGACGTCCTCAGTCTAAGGGTGCAGAAAAGTGCGCACACGCTAAGGTGCGAAACAATAAGTGAGAAAACACGTTTGTTTCCTGTGGTTGTTTACCTGTAAGAGAAATGAAGTAAAGGCACAATTGAAAATCATCAAGAAACACATGAGACATAGAAGCACATATAGTAGATGATCCATGCTTGCACTCACGTGTGCATCACATAACGTCCGATTAGATCAAAATGATCCTAGTGGTGAGGACAAATTATACACCCATGCGTGCATGGCATTAAAATATTAAATTCATTTTTCCATATAAGATTTGATGGACTGTGATGGTCCCTTTAAAACGGACTCTGTCCCGTGTTCGTAATGAGGTGAGGGCGATATGATTGATGGCTATAGCAAGTTCTGCTTGGTTCTAAAACAGAAGAGTTAATATCTTACTTAAGTCGCAAAATTTTATTGCGACATGGATCCCGGGGAGGGAGCAGTGCCTGTAGTCAAACACTGAAGACAAAAAGAGAAAAAGTAAAGTGAAGATTCCCATAGCTGGTTACCGTATTGACGCCGTTTGCCAGTAGAGGAGACCGGGGGCTCTTTACTCACGTCATCAAGGTCTGCTGCCCACCATCATTACCTATTGAGGCCTAATGCCGGGGATCCTGAAGATGATGGTGCTGCTCCTTAGTTTTCATTTATGTGCCGGCAGCACGGGAAGCGTCCTCGCGTTCCGCATCATCATGACGTGTGGCACGGGGGCCTGGTCTCACATCCCCGTGCGTGCTTGGCAGCGTAAAATGGACTGAAAAAAGACTGGAGCACTTATTTGTGTTGCAAAAAGAGACTATTCCTAACTTATATACTGGTTTAATAAAGGAAGGTTTAAAAAAATATGTTCGTGTGAGTAGTATTATATTTGGTAATTGTGAAAAAGTACTATTTACGAAAGGGAAATTTTGAAAAAGGAAAAAAGGAGAATAACCCTTTTTTATTTCTTTTGGACACGGATCCCGGAGGGCACTCTTCGTTAAATGTTGAAAAATCAGCAAATATGCAGCAGTGTGTCAGTTGTGTAATTGAATATTCGACAACCAATCAATGACCAACTTATATTACCCTTGGTTACAAAGGAAAAATAATGGGGAGTCGTTATTTAGTGTGTTAAATCCAGGGTAAAGCCAGGAAAGGACCCATGAGTGTGATTATTTGTCTGCACTCAAGTTATGTCCAGGTTAAAGAGTTCCACGGGATGTTGTCATTCAACCCCTGTTTGTGGGTTGAGAGGCGGTAAATCCAGCGTTGCTCCTTATTTAGCAGTATCTTCTCAGAATTCGCTGATGTGTTGTCGACCTGTTCGATAATCACCCATTTGATGTCATTGGTTGTATGTTCATTTTTAAAAAAATGATCCGTCATCCTTGTTGTATTGCGTTTGCAACGAATGTTGCTTCTGTGTTCTCCAATCCTTATCTTGATCTTCCTGCTGGTCATGCCAATGTACCTCAGTTGGCATGGGCATTCAATAAAGTAAACCACATGAGTTGAATTACAGTTTGTATGTTTACTTAGCGACCAAGTTTTTCCTGGTTCCATATTGAGTGTTTTTGTAGCTGATGTAAGGTGACATAAACTACAATTTCTGCATGTGTAGTCGCCAACTACGCTTGGGAGGCCCCATGCATTTAGTACTGAGGCGTCTCTTGATGTTGTATTGTTTGTGGGACATATTGAGATCAGTTTGTCCCTTAAGCTGTTAGCTCTCTTAAATAAAAATAGGGGGTTCTCCCATTTAATTTGCCAGTATTGAGGATGTTCCAATTTTTGTTAATGATTTTAGTCATTTTGTTGGAAATGGTGTTATACGTTGTGACGAACGTGAGAGGTATTGCTGTTTTTGTTGTTTGTCTATCTTCCAGTAGAGAGTCTCTATTTTGATTTTGTGCTCTTTTTCTTGAATTCCCGATTATTTTCTCTGGGTAGCCTCTGTTTCGCAGTTTCTCAGAAAGATCTTTGGATTGGGTGCGGAAGTATTCAATCTCGCTACAGTTTCACCTAATTCGGAGAAATTGACCATAGTGTAAATTCTCTCTCACGGAACGAGGATGAAAACTCTCGAATTGTAAAAGTGTATTCCTTGAAGTGGGTTTATAGAAGGTAGTTGTTTTAAGTAAGCCTTCTTTCGCCTCAATGGTTAGGTCCAGGAACGTGATGGTTTCCTTGTTAACTGTGCTTGTGAACTTTAGATATGGGTCCTGATTGTTGAGCCACGTTAGAAAGGAGGGCAGAGTTTCTCCTTGGTCATCCCAAATCATCAGGAAATCGTCTATGTATCTCTTCCAGAATTTTATCTGGTTACTAAAGGGGTTGGTGATATTGTGAATGTGGGTTTTCTCAAAATCATAAACATAAAGCCCGGCCACAGTAGGGGTGAATGTACTGGCCATTGAAGTTCCATTGGTTTGGAGAAAAAATTCTCCCTCAAACTCAAAATAATTTTCTTTCAATGCTAGTGTGGCGCAATTGATCACAAAATCTTTTGGAGTCATGAAGGGTGTCTTTTAGATAAGTCGTCGAAGTGAACCAATTCCTGATACCTAATGGCCGCCCAATCGTATCAGGAATTGGTTCACGTTGGAACCTTTATCATGCTTCTGTGATTTTTTCCTTAATCTGCTTGTACAGGAGTCAACGACTTATCTAAAAGACACCAAACACATACTCGGTCTACTCAAAGACTTGCCATTCAATCCGGGTAACAACACTCTCGTAAGCCTTGATATAGAGAGTCTATATATGAGCTTACCTCAGGACGATACCTTACAAGTCATCAAAAAGGTCCTGGAAGGGACCCCTTGGGACTTCATGACTCCAAAAGATTTTGTGATCAATTGCACCACACTAGCATTGAAAGAAAATTATTTTGAGTTTGAGGGAGAATGTTTTCTGCAAAACAATGGAACTTTAATGGGCAGTACATTCGCCCCTAGTGTGGCCGGGCTTTATGTTTATGATTTTGAGAAAACCCAAATTCTCAATACCACCAACCCCTTTAGTAACCAAATCATATTATGGAACAGATACATAGACGATATCCTGATGATTTGGGACGACCAAGGAGAAACTCTGCCCTCCTTTCTAACGTGGCTCAACAATCAGGAGCCACATCTAAAGTTCACAAGCACAGTTAAAAAGGAAAGCATCACATTCCTGGACCTAACCATTGAGGTGAAAGAAGGCTTACTTAAAACAACCACCTTCTATAAACCCACTTCAAGGAATATACTTTTACAATTCAAGAGTTTTCATCCTCGCTCATTGAGAGAGAATTTAACCTATGGTCAATTTCTCAGAATTAGGAGAAACTGTAGCGACATTGTAGACTTCCGCACCCAATCCAAAGATCTTTCTGAGAAACTGCCAAACAGAGGCTACCCAGAGAAAATAATCGGGACTTCAAGAAAAAGAGCACGGAATCAAAATAGAGACTCTCTACTGGAGGATAGGCAAACAACAAAAACACCAATACCTCTCACGTGCATCACAACGTATAACACCATTTCCAACAAAATGACTAAAATCATTAACAAAAATTGGAACATCCTCAATACTGGCAAATTAAAATGGGAGAAACCCCTCTTTTCATTTAAGAGAGCTAACTGATCTCAACACGTCTCAGTACTAAATGCATGGGGCCTCCCAAGCGTAGTTGGCCACTACCCATGCAGAAAGTGTAGTATATGTCACCTTACAATGTGAGAAGTTGGCCTGGCATATGCTGTCCACTAGTTATAGTGGGCACCTTGCACCAGTCCAAACGACCATTATTGATGATAGGTTTAAAGACAACCTTTATTGAAAGCTATCCTAGTGGTAGCTATGGAGAGCAGCCTTCAGGCTAAGTCTTGAAGGAGTGTAAAGCAGCTTGGTTTACCAGATTATAACATCTTGAATGACCAAATGAAAGGAGAACCACACCAGGAATATATAAAATATATGTATTTATTTCTAAACACTCACTACTAATCTCTTTATGAGATTAGAGTCCAAGATACACAATATCACCGTATTAAAACAACAGTAAATAGCACAATATACAATGGGCCCCAGGGAGGGACCAAACCATATATTAAGAAAGTGGTATAAGAACCACGACTTGACTAGACACAGTGCCTAGAGCACGTAGAATCGCTGGGACCCCAAGGAACCACCCATGGTAGTGACACAGGAGACCCACGGGGGACGTGTGCAGTGTGAGAACACAGCCGCGAGCGCCGTAGGATTCTATGAGGAAAGTCGCGGTTGGAATTTTAAAGATAAAGGACACTTAGGAGAGGACTTTGAGCAAACCCCTTTAGACTTAAGAGGTTCTAGGGCCAACACCCACGGGAGCACCGTAGTACTCGAGTTACCTCACCCAGGGAAGCCGGGTGCATAGGTATCAAAGGGTGTCGGGAATAGTCGTTGATTTCAATGGCGATCTGCTGCGAAGTGCTGCTGCCATGAAGAAGAAAAGTGTCTGTGATGATCCAAGCCTGGATCAAAGATGTGAAGAACCTGAAAGCAGAGGGGACAGAGTCTGGGTCACTAGCCAGTGACCAGGAGTGGAGCAATCGAATGCCCACCGATGTCGGATGCTTCAGGTGCAAAGAGGTGAACCTTGACTCTGCAGCCACGGGGTCCAGGAGATGTCGAGGATGACCAGGAGCCAGATTCAAGCTGTCCCACAAAGGATGTCGAGTGCTGGGGTGTCGGTACTCGGATTGAACACAACAAGCCTTGGCAACAGCAACCCACACAGGAAGAGTAAAGATGCTTTGGTGCGGACCAGCAAGGTCCGGGGGACTCCCCAAGCAATGGAGAGTCAGTGCACGTCTGGAGCAACCAGGGTAGCCCAATTAATCTTAGTGTTGCCTTCACAGGGACCCACCAGTTGACGGACCAGGGATCGTGAAGGGACCTCAAGAGAAAACACAAAGGGCCACCTCACGGAACACTCATGGAGTGTAGGCTGGCAATCTTCTGTGGAATTGCTGCTCGGGGTCAGGGCTACAAGTAACCCAAAGCTCAGCCTCAGGGGTCACCTCATGTTGATGCTTCTGCAATTGGTCACGGTGTCCAGGGGTTCGGGTTGCACGGTCTCCATGAGGGATACAGGCCTCAGACTTGCTGAGCACACAGATCAACCTCAGCGACCTTTGGAACCCACCTCCTGTGTGGCAATATTCTTCAGAGTCCACAGGAGCTTTGGAGATGCCAACCGGTCAGTTGCGTCTTTGGTGCCTGCCAAGCAGGGGAGTCACTCCTTTACTCCAAGGGAGATTCTTCGGTCATCCAACGTCGTGTAGATAGTTGAAGTTCTGGGATTTTGTATCAGAGTTTCGTCCAGGTAAATCTAAAGTCCTGTAGTCAGGGGTTCCTACTTTATACCCAAGGAAGGGGTGGGACAAACTCTGGGGACCCACCTATGGGAGGGTCAGGAAAGAGGGGTGGCTACACCCATTTCCTTTGTCCAGTTTCACACCAGAGCAGGGGCTGGTAGCCCCTGTAACCGGTTTGAGCTGGACTATGCACAGGGACACCAAATGTGCTCCCAGTGCAGACTTCAAAGCACTCTTGGAGTGCACCCACCCAGCCCCAATATACTAAAGCCTGTCTGGGAGGTGGTCACACCTCCCTGTGACAGGAAACCTATTGTCCAGGCCTCTCCTGCCGGAGTTTCGTCCAGCAGCAGGAGGGCAGACTCGTGTCTGTGGCTGCAGAATCCATTTTGTGATGCCAGGGTTCTGTTAAGCAGGTACCGGGTGTACCGGTGATGCCATGTTTCTCCCTCTAGTAGGGTGGAATCATACCTCCCACCCGTTACTGGGGTGGAGGTATGATTCCAAGGTGTTTGACACCAAACACGACATGTTTCCATGCAGTCATTCTCAAGTTAGCATTTACTGCGAGGTCATAATGCACTTAAGAGTATATGGTTGGCTGCATCACAGACAACCCCGGAATAGTGGTTCTGAAGGCTGCAGAGGGGCTCTGCTCATGCATGGGCACCCTCTCACATGAAACCCAGCGCCCTGCCTTCAGTATTGTTAAGGCCTGCCATAGGGGTGACTGATAGGTTTACATGTGCAGTGATATGGAGAGATATAGGGAACCTATATCTCAGTAAGGGGTGCATATACCACCTTACACAGGCTGCTGTAACAGACCTGTTGTGTCATTTTAAAAGGCTTCCCAGGGGTGGCACAATACATGCTGCAGCCCCTGGTAGGCCTCTGGGGTACCTATGCCCTGGGTATATAGTATACCATATACTAGGGACTTATAAGGGTACCCCAGAATCCAATCTGGAGTGTACCTAAAGTACATACAATCAATTTAGAGTAGAAAGCAGATAGACTGGGGTCCTGATTAGCAGGGTCTCAGTCTGGCTAAGTCGAAAAACAGTGAAACATCAGCAAAAAGTGGGGGTAACTATAAGAAGCAGATCCTACTCTCCTACACAACCCCCCCCCCAACCCAGGGACATTAAACTAACCTTGACCAGTTGAGTCTAAGTGGAAATATCTGGAGAGTCCATCTGCATTGGCATGGTTTCTCCCAGGTCTATGTTCCACTGTATAGTCCATCCCCTGTAGGGAAATGGACCACCTCAAAAGTTTGGGGTTTTCACCCTTCATCTGTTTTAGCCATAAGAGGGGCTTGTGGTCTGTCTGAACAATGAAGTGAGTGCCAAACAAGTATGGCCTCAGCTTCTTCAAGGCCCAAACCACAGCAAAGGCTTCCCTCTCAATGGCTGACCAACGTTTCTGTCTGGGGGTCAACCTTCTGCTAATAAAAGCTACTGGGTGATCCTGACCTTCATCATTCAATTGTGATAACACAGCCCCTACCCCCATCTCAGATGCATCTGTTTGGACAATAAATTGTTTGGAGTAGTCAGGACTTTGCAGAATGGGAGCAGTGCACATGGCCTGCTTCAGGTCATCAAATGCCTTTTGACAGCTAACTGTCCACTGAACTTTCTTTGGCATTCTCTTGGAAGTTAAGTCATTCAAAGGGGTCACTATGGATCCATACCCTTTGACAAACCTCCTATAGTACCCAGTCAGGCCCAAGAAAGCGCTGACCTGAGTCTGGGTGGTTGGAGCAACCCAGTCCATGATGGTCTGGATTTTGCTCCGCAATGGTTGAACCTGGCCTCCACCCACAAGGTGGCCCAGGTATACAACTTGGCTCTGCCCTATCTGGCACTTAGTGGCCTTGATAGTGAGGCCTGCTTTCTGCAGGGCCTCCAAAACATTTCTCAAGTGGACCAGGTGATCCTCCCAGGTGGAGCTAAAGACAGCAATATCATCTAGATATGCTGCACTATAGGCTTCCAGGCCTGTAAGGACTTTGTTCACCAACCTTTGAAAAGTGGCAGGTGCATTCTTCAAACCAAAGGGCATCACCACAAATTGGTAGTGCCCACTAGGGGTTGAGAATGCTGTTTTGGCTTTTGCATCCTCAGCTAGTCTGATTTGCCAGTAGCCAGCTGTCAGGTCAAATGTGCTGAGAAACTTGGCTGAGGCCAAAGTGTCTATAAGCTCATCTGCCCTAGGGATTGGATGGGCATCAGTCCTAGTGACTGCATTGAGACCTCTGTAGTCAACACAAAACCTCATCTCTCTCTTACCACCCTGGGTGTGAGGTTTAGGTACCAAGACTACTGGACTAGCCCAAGGGCTATCTGAGGGTTCAATCACACCCAAATCCAACATCTTCTGGACTTCAGTCCTGATGCAGTACCTGACATGGTCAGGTTGCCTGTAAATCTTATTTTTAACAGGCAGACTGTCCCCAGTGTCCACGTCATGAGTGCACCAGGTAGTCTGACTTGGAGTCAGTGAGAACATATGTCTAAACTGGTTGAGAACTTTTCTGCAATCAGTTTGCTGCTGGTCAGTGAGGCTGCCTGCCAAGGCTACACCATCTACTGAACCATCATCAGGGTTCTGTGAGAGCAGGTCAGGGAGTGGATCACTCTCTTCCTCCTGTCCCTCATCAGTAGCCATGAGCAAGCCCATGTCTGCCCTGTCAACATATGGTTTGAGCCTGTTGACATGGAGCACCCTATGGGGGCTCCTGGGAGTTCCTAGGTCCACCAGGTAGGTAACCTCTCCCTTTTGCTCAATTATGGTATGGGGGCCACTCCCCTTGTCTTGCAGGGCTGCTGGGGCCACAGGCTCCAACACCCATACTTTCTGTCCTGGCTGATAAACAGTCAACACAGCCTTTTGGTCATGCCAGGCCTTTTGTAATTCCTGGCTAGCCTCAAGGTTTTTAGTTGCCTTCTTCATGTACTCAGCCATCCTGGAGCAGAGACCAAGTACATAGTCCACAATATCCTGTTTCGGGGGTTTGAGAGGTAACTCCCATCCCTCCTTCACTAGACACAGTGGACCCCAAACTGAATGTCCAAACAGAAGCTCAAATGGGCTGTAACCAACCCCCTTCTGTGGAACCTCTCTGTAGGCAAAGAGAAGGCAGGGCAAAAGTATGTCCCATCTGCGCCTAAGCTTTTCTGGGAGACCTTTAATCATGCCCTTTAAGGTTTTGTTGAACCTTTCAACTACACCATTGCATTGTGGGTGATAAGGGGTGGTAAATTTGTAATTTACTCCACACTCCTTCCACATAGCAGTTAAGTAACTAGACATGAAGTTTGCACATCTGTCTGATACTACCTCATTAGGAAAACCCACCCTGGAAAAGATTCCCAGGAGGGCCCTTGCCACCACAGGAGCTGTGGTGGTCCTAAGGGGAATTGCCTCTAGATACCTAGTGGCATGGTCCACCACCACCAGTATAAATCTGTGCCCAGATGCAGTTTGAGGATCTAGGGGATCAACAATGTCAATCCCTACCCTCTCAAAGGGAACCCCCACCACAGGTAGTGGTATCAGGGGGGCCTTTGTAGTGCTACCTGCCTTACCACTGGCTTGACAGGTGACACAGGAGCGACAAAACTCCTTGGTATCTTCAGACATATGAGGCCAATGAAAGTAAGGGACAAGTCTTGTTTTGGCCTAGGTGACCTGCTAATGGGATATCATGTGCTAGTGTCAATAGGAAGCTCCTAAGCTTCAGAGGTATAACCAACCTCCTGGTGGCTCCAGGCTTGGGGTCTCCACTCTCTGAGTAAAGGAGTCCATGATCCCAGTATATCCTATGGGAACCACTAGCACTCCCAGCAGCCTCAGCAGCAGCTTGCTGTCTGAGGGGTTCAAGAGAGGGGCAGCTCAGTTGCTCCTGACTCAGATCTGCCCTGGAAGGGCCCCCTGTCCCCAAGAACTCAACCTGATCAGGTTCAAGCTCATCTGGGACAGTTCCTTCTTCAGGACTAAGATCAGCTCCCTCAAGAGACTGATCTGGATTCTGAGGCAGGAGGGAAGACACTGCCTTAACCCTACTGCTCCTCCTCTTGGGAGGCACCTGGTTCATTCTTCCAGGATCCAGGGCCTGTTCAGTTTTAGACATTTTTGCCTGTGACCTGGTCATAGCAAACACATCTGCAGGGATGCCCAACATTTCTGCATGGATCCTGAGCTCAACTTCATCCCAAGCTGAAGTTTCCAAATCATTTCCAAGCAAGCATTCAACAGGGAGGTCTGCACTTACCACAACCTTCTTAGGGCCAGTTACCCCTCCCCAGGAGAAATTAACAACTGCCAGGGAATGGTCTGTCCTGACATTGCTAGCATTGGTCACTTGGTACATTTCACCAAGTATGATCTGCTCAGGGGCTACAAGATCTTTTGTCACCATTGTGACACTTGCTCCTGTGTCCCTGAATGGCAAAGCCTCTTTTCCATTAATTATAGGCTGTTGTCTGTATTTGCCCAGATTACTGGGGATTACAAATAGGGAGGCCATATCCATGCCTCCATCACAGACCAACATAGCCTGAGTTGGAACTCTGACTAGGCCAGAGTCCATCTCAGATCCCAGGGTTAACCCTACTACACCCTTATTTGGAACACCACCACTTGGAGCTGAACTAGGGAGAACAGTTGCCTTAGGGGCAATGGTGGCTGGAGTTGAGTCTTTGGTCTTGGTACAATCACTAGTCCAATGGGTTTTCTGTTTACAGATTTTACACCATGGTTTCTTCTTGCCTTTTCCCTTGTTGGATTGTGACTCCCCACCAGATGCAGATTTGGGGCCCTTGAGAAGACTTCTGGTATTTACCCTTCTCCCCACCCTTATCAGAGTTTTTAGAATCTTGCTTCTTGGAGTCACCACCTTGGTTCTGAACCTTCTGCTTCACCCTGATTCTGACCCATTTGTCTGCCTTCTGGCACAATTCTTGGGGAGAGGTCAGATCATAGTCCACCAGGTACTGATGCAACCGTTGATTTTGACAATTGTTAAGGATCTGCTCTCTCATGATTAAATTATACAATCCTTTGAAATCACACACCTTACTGCCAAGTAACCAGCCTTCCAGAGCCTTAGTAGCACAATCTACAAAGTCAACCCAGTCCTGAGTCTGTGCCTTTTGGGTGTCTCTGAACTTTAACCTGTATTGTTCAGTGGTTAGGCCAAACCCATCAATCAGAGCACTCTTCAGGACTTTGTAATTATCAGCATCCTCTTCTCTTACAGTGAGGAGCTTGTCTCTACCTTTGTCTGCAAAGGAGAGCCACAAGATTGCTGCCCACTGCTCCTGAGGGACCCTCTGTACCTTACAGGCCCTCTCCAGTGCAGTTATCCATTTGTGGATGTCATCCCCACTCTGGTAGGGAGGGACAATTTTGTTCAGGTTCCTATGGCCATGAGTATGATCTCTACCTCTAGGGACACTGTTGCTGCCACCATGGGACTCTAGTCCCAACTTCTGAGAAGCTCTCTGAAGCTCCAGGGATTCCCCGTCTAAGGCCAATTGCTCTCTCTTGATTCTGAGCTTAGCTCTCTCAAACTCAAGCAGTTGGCATTTCTTCTCATAAGAGGATGCCCTTTTATGAGAAGCAGAGGGCCCTATAGAAGTACCAGAATGATTAGATTCCTGAGAAGGAGATCTTGATCTTCTTGGCAGACTATTAACCCTTCCAGGTGGGGTAAAGAGAACCCCACTGGGGTCTCCTTCCTCACCTTCAGGAAGAATTGGATTTTCCAGGTTGGAATCATTTTGATCCCCCTGGCCAGCATCAGAGTCTGGGTCATAGTAGTGTTCACTACCTGGCCTTTCCACTTCTGCTGCCCCACCCACTCTGCCAACCTCATCAGACCCTGGGGTCTTATTGAGGTCATCTGCAAGCAACAACTTTATGAGATGATGTGCGGTTGGGCTTTTCCCTGACTTCAATTTCCTAGAGGCACACATAGTCCTCAATTCTTGGTATGATACATGGTCATACTTAGTTGGGAGAGGCCCACTGGCTTCTGCCCTTGAAGACATGACTAGTGTGGTGTGGTGTATGCACCTACCTACTCTAGTGGGGCCTACTAAACTCACTTGAGTTGTATAAAGGGTGTGCTAAGCCCTTGACACAGAACTCTAAGTTCAGTAGAACTTACTGTATTCTAAACTTGATTTATATGTACCTATGTACCTATAGTGGTTTTCAGTTAGTCACTCAAAGAGATTATCTGGTAAAGCAATAGCAAGCTTGAATCCAACCACTGCACACCAATGTGAGAAGTTGGCCTGGCATATGCTGTCCACTAGTTATAGTGGGCACCTTGCACCAGTCCAAACAACCCTTATTGATGATAGGTTTAAAGACAACCTTTATTGAAAGCTATCCTAGTGGTAGCTATGGAGAGCAGCCTTCAGGCTAAGTCTTGAAGGAGTGTAAAGCAGCTTGGTTTACCAGATTATAACCTCTTGAATGACCAAATGAAAGGAGAACCACACCAGGTATATATAAAATATATGATTTATTTCTAAACACTCACTACTAATCTCTTTATGAGATTAGAGTCCAAGATACACAATATCACCGTATTAAAACAACAGTAAATAGCACAATATACAATGGGCCCCAGGGGCGGACCAAACCATATATTAAGAAAGTGGTATAAGAACCATGACTTGACTAGACACAGTGCCTAGAGCACGTAGAATCGCTGGGACCCCAAGGAACCACCCAAGGTAGTGACACAGGAGACCCACAGGGGACGTGTGCAGTTTGAGAACACAGCCGCGAGTGCCGTAGAATTCTATGAGGAAAGTCGCAGTTGGAATTTTAAAGATAAAGGACACTTAGGAGAGGACTTTGAGCAAACCCCTTTAGACTTAAGAGGTTCTAGGGCCAACACCCACGGGAGCACTGGAGTACTCGAGTTACCTCACCCAGGGAAGCCGGGTGCATAGGTGTCAAAGGGTGTCGGGAATCGTCGTTGATTTCAATGGCGATCTGCTGCAAAGTGCTGCTGCCGTGAAGAAGAAAAGTGTCTGTGATGATCCATGCCTGGATCGAAGATGTGAAGAACCTGAAAGCAGAGGGGACAGAGTCTGGGTCACTAGCCAGTGACCAGGAGCGGAGCAATCGAATGCCCACCGATGTCGGGTGCTTCAGATGCGAAGAGGTGAACCTTGACTCTGCAGCCCCGGGGTCCAGGAGATGTCGAGGATGACCAGGAGTCGGATTCGAGCTGTCCCATGAAGGATATCGAGTGCTGTGGTGTCGGTGCTCGGATTGAATACAACAAGCCTTGGTAACAGCAACCCACGCAGGAAGAGTAAAGATGCTTTGGTGCGGACCAGCAAGGTCTGGGGGACTCCCCAAGCAATGGAGAGTCAGGGCACATCTGGAGCAATCAGGATAGCCCAATTAATATTAGTGTTGCCTTCCCAGGGACCCACCAGTTGATGGATCAGGGATTGCAAAGGGACCTCAAGAGAAAACACAAAGGGATAGCTCACGGAACACTCGTGGAGTGTAGGCTGGCAATCTTCAGCGGATTTGCTGCTTGGGGTCAGGGCTACAAGTAACCCAAAGCTCAGCCTCAGAGGTCACCTCAAAGCTGATGCTTCTGCAAATGGTTGCGGTGTCCAGGGGTTTGGGTTGCACGGTCTCCACGAGGGATACAGGCCTCAGACTTGCTGAGCAAACAGATCAACCTCAGAGAATTTGGGAACCCCCTCCTGTGTGGCAATATTCTTTGGAGTCCACAGGAGCTTCGGAGATGCCAACCGGTCAGTTGCGTCTTTGGTGCCTGCCACGCAGGGGAGTAACTCCTTTACTCCAAGGGAGATTCTTCGGTCATCCAACGTCGTGTAGATAGTTGAAGTTCTGGGATTCTGTATCAGAGTTTCGTCCAGGTAAATCTAAAGTCCTGTAGTCAGGGGTTCCTACTTTATACCCAAGGAAGGGGTGGGACAAACTCTGGGGACCCACCTATGGGAGGGTCAGGAAAGAGGGGTGGCTACACCCATTTCCTTTGTCCAGTTTCACGCCAGAGCAGGGGCTGGTAGCCCCTGCAACCGGTTTGAGCTGGACTATGCACAGGAACACCAAATGTGCCCCCAGTGCGGACTTCAAAGCACTCTTGGAGTGCACCCACCCAGCCCCAATACACTAAAGCCTGTCTGGGAGGTGGTCACTCCTCCCTGTGACAGGAAACCTATTGTCCAGGCCTCCCCTGCCGGAGTTTCATCCAGCAGCAGGAGGGGAGACTTGTGTCTGTGGCTGCTGCATCCATTTTGTGATGCCAGGATTCTGTTAAGCTGGTACCGGGTGTACCAGTGGTGCCATGTTTCTCCCTCTAGTAGGGTGGAATAATACCTCCCACCCCAGTTACTGGGGTGGAGGTATCATTCCAAGGTGTTTGACACCAAACACGACATGTTTCCATGCAGCCATTCTCAAGTTAGCATTTACTGCGGGGTCATAATGCACTTAAGAGTATATGGTTGGCTGCATCACAGACAACCCCGGAATAGTGGTTCCGAAGGCTGCAGAGGGGCTCTGCTCATGAATGGGCACCCTCTCACATGAAACCCAGCACCCTGCCTTCAGGATTGTTAAGGCCTGCCATAGGGGTGACTGATAGGTTTACATGTGCAGTGATATGGAGAGATATAGGGAACCTATATCTCAGTAAGGTGTGCATATACCACCTTACACAGGCTACTGTAACAGACCTGTTGTGTCATTTTAAAAGGCTTCCCAGGGGTGGCACAATACATGCTGCAGTCCCTGGTAGGCCTCTGGGGTACCTATGCCCTGGGTATATAGTATACCAAATACTAGGGACTTATAAGGGTACCCCAGAATCCAATCTGGAGTGTACCTAAAGTACATACAATCAATTTAGAGTAGAAAGCAGATAGACTGGGGTCCTGATTAGCAGGGCCTCAGTCTGGCTAAGTCGAAAAACAGTGAAACATCAGCAAAAAGTGAGGGTAACTATAAGAAGCAGATCCTACTCTCCTACATCCATCAACTACAAAAACACTCAATAAGGAACCAGGAAAAACTTGGTCGCTAAGAAAACATACAAACTGTAATTCAACTCATGTGGTTTACTTGATTGAATGCCCATGCCACCTGAGGTACATTGGCATGACCAGCAGGAAGATCAAGATAAGGATTGGAGAATACAGAAGCAACATTCGTTGCAAACGCAATACAACATGGCTGACGGATCATTTAAAAAAAAATGAGCATACACCCAATGACATCAAATGGGTGATTATCGAACAGGTCGACAACACATCAGCGAATTCTGAGAAGATTCTGCTAAATAAAGAACAACGCTGGATTTACCGCCTCTCAACCCACAAACAGGGGTTGAATGACAACATCCTGTGGAACTCTTTAACCTGGACATATCTTGAGTGCAGACAAATAACCACACTCATAGGTCCTTTCCTGGCTTTACCATGGATTTAACACACTAAGTAACGACTCCCCGTTATTTTTTCTTTGTAACCAAGGGTAATATAAGTTGGCCATTGATTGGTTGTCGAATATTCAATTACACAACTGACACACTGCCGCATATTTGCTGATTTTTGAACATTTACTGAAGGTTGCCCTCCGAGATCCCTGTCCAAAAGAAAAGGGTTATTCTCCTTTTTTCCTTTTTCAAAATTTCCCTTTCGTAAATAGTACTTTTTCATAATTACCAAATATAATACTACTCACACGAACATATTTTTTTAAACCTTCCTTTACTAAACCAGTATATACGTTAGGAATAGTCTCTTTTTGCAACACAAATAAGTGCTCCAGTCTTTTTTCAATCCTTTTTACGCTGCCAAGCACGCACGGGGATGTGAGACCACGCCCCCGTGCCACACGTCACGATGATGCGGAACGCAAGGACGCTTCCCGTGCTGCCGGCACATAAATGAAAACAAAGGAGCAGCACCATTGTCTTCAGTATCCTTTCAGGCCGCAATAGGTAACGATGGTGGGCAGCAGACCTTGATAACGTGAGTGAAGAGCCCCCGGTCTCCTCTACCGGCAAACGGCGTCAATACAATAGCCAGGTATGGAAATCTTCTCTTTTCTTTTTTTCTTTTTGTCTTCAGTGTTTGACTACAGGTACTGCTCCCTCCCCGGGATCCATGTCGCAATAAAATTTAGCGACTTAAGTAAGATATTAACTCTTCTGTTATAGAACCAAGTAGAACTTACTATAGCTATCAATCATATCGCCCTCACCTGATTACGAACAAGGGATAGACTCCGTTTTAAAGGGACCATCCCAGCCCATCAAAACCTATATGCAAAAATGAATTTAATATGTTAATGCCATGCACGCATAGGTGTATAATTTGTCCTCACCACTAGGATCATTTTGATCTAATCGGACGTTATGTGATGCACACGTGAGTGCAGGCATGGATCATCTATTATATGCGTTTCTATGTCTCATTGTGAGAAGTTGGCCTGGCATATGCTGTCCACTAATTATAGTGGGCACCTTGCACCAGTCCAAACAACCCCTTATTGGAGATAGGTTAAAGACAACCTTATTGAAAGCTATCCTAGTGGTAGCTATGGAGAGCAGCCTTCAGGCTAAGTCTTGAAGGAATGTAAAGCAGCTTGTTTTACCAGTCTATAATCTCTTGAGTGATCAAATGAAAGAGCACCACACCAGGTATATATTCAAAATATATGTATTTATTGCTAAACACACCCCTCTAGTCTCTTTATGAGGCTAGAGTTCGAAGTACACAAGTTATAAGTTATTTAAACACAGTAATAGCACAAATACACGTTTGGGCCCTAGGGGCGTACCAAACCATATACCAATAAAGTGGTATAAGAACCACGACTGAGCTAGACACTAGGCCTAGAGCCTCTAGAAGTGCTTGGACCACAAGGAACCACCCAAGGTAGTGACACAGGGGACCCACGGGGGACGCGTGCAGTGTAAATACACAACCGCGAGACGCCGTTAACTTCTATGGAGAAAGTCGCAATCAGGAAATTAAAGAAAAGGGACACTTAAAGGAGAACTTGGAGCAAACCCTTTGAGAACTAGGTTGTTCTAGAGTCTCTACCCACGGGAGCACCGGAGTACTCTTGTTACCTCACCCAGGGAAGCCGGGTGCATAGGTGCCTTTCGGGGTCGGGTTTCGTCGTCGATTTGAATGGCGATCTGCTGCAAAGTGCTGCTGGCGACCAAGTGGAAAGTGTCTGGGTGGATCCAAGAGTGGATCGGAGATCTGAAGAACCTGAAAGCAGAGGGGACAGAGTCTGGGTCACTAGCCAGTGACCAGGAAGGCGATGAGCGGATGCCCACCGATGTCGAGTGCTTCAGGTAGGTTGATGGTCATCTTGACTCTTCAGCCACGAGGTTCAGGAGGCGTTGTCAGCAACCAGGAGCAGGATTCGGGCTGGTACACGATGTCTGTCGAGTGCTGAGGTGTCGGCGACCGGATTGGACCCAACAAGCCTTGGCAACGGCAAGCCTCGATGTAGATGAAGAATGACTATGATGCAGACCAGCAAGGTCTGAGGAACTCACCCAGAAAGGGTAAGTGAGGGCAAGCCTGGAGCAACCAGGGAGCCCAAGAAAAAAAGGATTGGCCTTCGTGAAGGGCTACTAGCCAATGGGCTAGCGACCACAAAGGAGCCTCGAGACGGTGCACGTGGAGCTGGCTCACAGGACACTCGTGGAGTGGAGGCCAGTGATCTTCGGTGCAATTGGTGCTGGAGGCTAGGGCTACTCGGAGCCCAAAGCACGACTTCGTGGGAGACCCAGAAGAGGATGCACTAGCAAATGCGTGCGGTGTCCAGGGGTCACGGTTCCACGTTACCCACGACAGCTACGGGCCTCAGCTTTGCTGGGGACTCAGGGCAGCCTCGGGGAAGTCTGGAAATCCACCTCTGGTGATGCAAAGACTTCGGCGTCCGACGGGAGCTTAGGCGATGCAGACCGGACAATTGCTTCTTTGGTGCCTGCCAAGCAGGGAGTCACTCCTTGACCCCAAGGGAGATTCTTCTGTCCTCTAGTCTTGAGTAGAGCATCGAAGGTCCAGGATTCAGTGTCAGAGTTTCGTCCAGGGATAATCTAAAGTCCTAAGGACTGGGTTCCTATACTTATACTAAGTTTAGGGGTTGGACTACTCTGTGGCCCCACCTATGGGTGGGTCAGGGCAGAGGGGTGGCTACACCCCTTTCCTTTGTCCAGTTCGCGCCAAAGCAGGGGCTGCAAGCCCCTGATCCGGTTTGAACTGGGGTATGCACAGGGACACCAAGTGTGCCCCCAGTGCAGGACTTCAAAGCACCCGAAAGTGCTCCCGCCCAGCCCCAATACACACTATCCTGTCTGGGGAGGTGGTCACACCTCCCTGGGACAGGAAACCTATTGTCCAGGCCTCCCCTGCCGGAGTTTCGTCCAGCAGCAGGAGGCCAGACTTGGGTCTGTGGCCGCAGCATCCATTTTGTGATGCCAGGGCTTTAGAAAGAAGTTACCGGCCAGGCCAGGGTTAACATGTCTCTCCCTCTAGAAGGGTGGAATGCTACCCCCGCCGCCAGAATTGGCGGGGGGGTAGTATTCCACGATGTTTGACACCAAACACGACATGTTTCGGTGCAGCCATTCCAAAGTTAGCATTTAACGATTTAACGCGAGGTTATAATGCGCTTAAGAGTATATGGTCAGGCTGCACTACAAACAGCATCAGAGAAGGGTCTCCGAACGCTGCAGAGGGGCCCTGCTCATGCAGGGGCACCCTCTCACATAGGAACCACGCACTCTGCCTTCAGGATTGATAAGGCCTGCCATAGGAGTGACTTATAGGTTTATATCTGTGTATGTATTTAGTGATATAGGTAACCTATATCACAGTAAGGGGTGCATGCACCACCTTACCCAGGCTGCAGTAGCAGACCTGTGGTGTCAGTTTGGATGGCCTTCCAGGGGTGGCACAATACATGCTGCAGCCCCTGGTAGGCCTCTGAGGTACCTATGCCCTGGGTACATAGTATACCATATACTAGGGACTTATAAGGGCACTCCAGATTCCAATCAGTGATGTGCCTAAGGCACATGGAAACCATTTTAGAGAGGAAGCAGCTAGGCTGGGGTTCTGATTAGCAGGGCCCCAGCCAGACTAAGGTCGAAAAACAGTGAAGCATCAGCAAAAAGTGGGGGTACCCATGTGAAGCAGATCCTACTCTCCTACACTCATGTCTGTCTTTATGATTGTCGTTTGTGTCTTTACTTCATTTCTCATACAGGTAAACAACCACAGAAAACAAACGTGTTTTCTCACTTATTGTTTCGCACCTTAGCGTGTGCGTACTTTTCTTCACCCTTAGACTGAGGATGCCACCCCAGTCTATTTTCACATTTTTGGTCCTGACGAAAGCCAGCTAATGGAATCTACTGCCTGAAACATGTAGACCCTTTTTTGGATACATGAGTTAAACCCAAACTCTCAAGGTATCTGCCTTAACTTACTTTTAACCCTGCCATAGGGCCCCATTATTAAATGTACTCTTTGTTGAGGGGGACCCTATAGACAGTTTTAAATCACACTCACCTCACCACCCAAAAAATCTGCTCCGCTGTAGTTCAGGCATCGTAGCACACCCAAGTTGCACTCAGCGCCTTGGGTGGGAACCCAATGATGAAGCATGCCACCAACTAGGTTGGTGGGTGAGGGTTCTTTTAAAAAACCAAATGGTTTTCTTTGGACACAAACAGATCATTCCTTGGATGGCCAGTCCTTGTGGATACTTTAATTTAATCCTAGCCATGGCTCCTTTAGGTTATTTATCCCAGCTGCCCCGTTTGCAGAGGGCAGCTGCGTCGATGGAGATTTGTGTTTCTAGAGCCTGCGTGGCTCCAACGAAGGGGGCACATTTGTTTTAAGGGGCATTGGGAGCCCAGGCCTCTAATTGATTCACAGCTGCCCAGCAAGTAGTGGGCAGCTGCACCGTTTAGGGTATTCTTTCACTGGGGGCATGCTTAGAGTTAGGAGTGGAATGCACTCCTCTGCCCCAGTACTTTCCCAGCTGCCCAGCAAGTAGTGGGCAGCTGCTACATTTAGGCCTGCGCAGATTGCGCACCCTTGACTCTCGCTGCCCTTGCAGCGCGCCTGACTTTTGGACATAGGGCATTTGAGCCCCTTAGAGATGGCCGGTTGGCCAAGGGGACTGCTAGGTTTTTAGGGCGCCAGGCCCTAATGTGATTTGTGTGTTAGCAAGCTTCTCTCCTATGAGTTATAGGCGAATGTGATTTATACCTCTGCTATGGCTCTTTCTACTATGAGGTTATGTGCTACTGTGAGTATGTGGTGCTAGGAAATGTAATGCATGTAGTATGTTTTACGCACCCTGTTTCGGTTACCTCTAAAATGTGGTTTCTATGCTTGTGAGGTTATTACTTCCTAATGCTTTTAGGTTGTGAGTTATTTTCCCCTGAGATTATTTCCTAATGTGATTTAGACTTAGGATGTTATTGTCTAATGCGTTTAGACTGGAGAGATAATTGCATAATGTGTTTATGCTGGTGAGGTTGGCGCATAAGGTTTTGCGCCTAATGTGATGCTGTGCATAATATGGTTTATGTTACAGGCTGATGCTAAGTACAGTGGTTGCCAGTGATTACTGGTTGTACGGTTCTGATATGTCCTACATTTATTAGGTATTCTACATCTATTACCTTTTACTAAGTGATGGTTCTGACAGTGGTCCACGTGGCCCTGTCATGTGTACATAATCCCCTGTAAATATTGTCCCGTGCCAATTGGCACAGTGTATTGTATGTGAGTACTATTCTAATGTGTTTTATGATAATACAAAGGCTATTTTGATATATAACCTTGTGTGGAGTTCCTTTTGTAGTGTGCCTTGGGTGTTGTGCTATGTGTGTGTTGCGCAAACGCTTTACACATTGCCTCCGGGATAAGCCTGACTGCTCGTGCCAAGCTACCAAGGGGGTGAGCAGGGGTTATCTTGGGTGTGTAACTCTCTTGGCCTGACTAGAGTGGTGGTTTCTGCTTGGCTTTGGCGCAAGCCTTAGCCAACCAGAAATCCCATTTCTAACACCACCCCAGAAGGGGTGGATGCACATCCACCAGCACAGTCCTCCCCAGAAGGGGTGGATGCACATCCCCCCATCACAGTCTGCCCCAGAAGGGGTGGATGCACATCCACCCGCACATCTGCCCCAGAAGGGGTGGATGCACATACCCCCCGCACAGTCTACCCCAGAAGGAGTGGATGCACATCCCCCAGCACAGTCTGCCCCAGAAGGAGTGGATGCACATCCCCCAGCACAGTTCGCCCCAGGAGGGGTGGATGCACATCCCCCCAGCACAGTCCACCCCATGGATGCACATCCCCCAGCACAGTCCACCCCAGAAGGGGTGGATGCACATCCCCCAGCACAGTCAGCCCCAGAAGGGGTGGATGCACATCCCCCAGCACAGTCATCCCCAGAAGGGGTGGATGCACATCCCCCCAGCACAGTCGGCCCCAGAGGAGGTGGAGGGCAAACACTCCCCCCCTACCCCCATGCCAGGCTTGTGTATCGTGCACAAACATCTAGATCCTGTGACACATTAGGCTAATAAATGCAGTCACATCCATCACTCTAGTGCACAAAGGCCGATTGTGGTGTACAAACCCCCAGCATTGACTTGCAAATAGGGTAGATGGGGTATCACCCCCATCAGTGTGGTGCACAAAAGATGAGCATGGGGTACAAACACCCTTCTTTGGCAAGCACATAGGGGACATGGGGTATATACCCCCCCTCAGTGTGGTCACCATAAGGTGATAGGGGGATCAAACACCCAGCAGTGACAAGCACATAGGGGAGAAGGGGTATCACCCCCCCCATCAGTGTGGTGCACAAAAGATGAGCATGGGTCCAAACCCCAAACTTAGCCAAGCACATAGGGGACATGGTTTGCAACACCCCCATCAGTGTAGTGAGAAAAAGCTGAGTGTGGGGTCCAGACTCCCAGCATTTGCACACAATCATGTATGACTTCCTAAGGCAGAAAACCAGCAACAAAGTAGTGCTTGTGTGCCAAACGAACACATATCTGTTGAGGCAGACATAGTTGGGACTTACAAAGACAAGCATGCCATGGGGAGACAAGCATTGCCATTGCGGGCTAACACTGCCACCAATGTTTATTCTGACAATGGAAGAAGTGACCATCTAAATGCACAAACACGCATTTGTTCACATACAGACACACATACAAAGGAATTCAGCAAGAAACCAAAGTGTAGACAAGATCCTGTTCCTAACTGGCAATTCAAGACCATGATCAATGGCCAAATTGAAGATGTTGGACTCCCAGGGACAGTAGCTAAACAAACTAAACCATACATCCAATCACTGCTCACAAAGCCAGTAGAAATATGCGGTTCAAGATGTGCCAATACAGCCAGCCAACCACACTCTGCAGAACAAACACAACATGTGTGTGTGTAAGTGTCCCTATTCTCCACCCCCCGATGTTGGTCCAAACCCCACTGAGACATATGCGTCACTACTGTTGAAGTACCGCTGTGTCAAGCTTGGTCTTGGCATGTGTCTGCCTTGTCAGAATGAGCCACGGACATTGACTGAACTATCACAACACACAGAATACTTTGGTCCCATCATCCTGTGTACAGGTGTGATTCCCAAGTTGGCCACACGTAGCAACAATCCATGTATACCAAGTGGCACCTGGGACACAGATGACTTGTTCATCATCAATGTGCTAATATGCATGTCCATTTGAGTGGTGCTTGGACTGAGGGGGTGGGGGCTCCACTGCAGTGCCCATGTCCGATTGTGGGGGTGGGGGCTTCACTGCAGTGCCCATGTTGGATTGTGGGGCTGGGGGATCCACTGCAGTGGACAGGTCAGATGGGGGGGCCAGGGTCTCCCCTGCAGTGTATGTAAGTGACCGAGTGTGTGGTGTTGTGGTAGTGGAAGTGCCTGTGTAAGGGGGTGAGGGCCTAATAATCTTGGGGATGGTGTAACGGTGTGTGGGGGAACTGCGGTTGGCTTGTGGTGTGTGAACTCTGGGACAGGTGGCCTTGGGTTGGGCGGAGGTAGCTTTGAGGGGGGAAGTGTGGGATGGTGGTCGGGGTTTTCCTTTCTTTGACCTGGGGGATGTACTGGTGGGGGCCTCAGTGTACCCACTCTTAGGGGAGGGTGTGCGTGTGGTGGGGGACCCCTCCTTGTGCGTGGTGACCTCCTCTTCCCCTTTCGAGTTGGAACTGATGTGTCAGTGGGGAAGAGGCCTAGGTCACAGAGGAAGACCCTCTGGGAAGGGGTGGTTGCAGGAGAGTCAAGGGTTGGGATTTTGAAGGGAGAGGTACCTGAGGAATGCACAGTGCTTGTGGATGGGTGTGTGTATTTTTTTGCCATATCCCCTGTGTGTGTGATGTCAGTCCCCGGAGTGTGCGTGCATGTTTTATTTGATTTTGTTTTGGGTGGCTTTGTGCCGCCTGTGTCTGTTGGGGTGTGTGCATGTGCCTGTGTGAGTGTGCTTGGGTCAGGTAGGGTAGTGGGGACTGTGGATGGGGCAGAGGAAGGAGAGGTGAGGACTGCTGCAGGAGGGACACTGCTGCCATCGGTGAGGAGGCCATGGACTGATTTGTCCGCTGAAGGGCAGACATGTTTGCTGAGATGCCCTCCATGTATGACATCAATTGTGTCAATAGACCGGTGTGAGCATGGAGGACACTCAGCATAGATGTCTGCCCCACATGCAACTGTTTAAGCAAGTCCACTGACTCCACACCCAGGGCAGCAGGGGTGACAGATGCAGGGGGTGCGGTACCTGGACCAAAGGAGACATGCTCCCTAACACGGGTGGGTCCACGGACTTTAGGAATGGGAGCAGCTGGGAGGGTGGAGATGGTGGTGGTGGCGGGGACAGACTCTGTGGGTGCAGCGTCCGCTCTGGTAACACCCACCACCACAAGGGAGTCATCACTTGAGCTGGTTGGGTCATCAGCTGATGTTGATGTTGTTGAGCGTGCTTCAGTGTGGCTCCTCTGTGCCACTGGGTCCCTCATCTTCCTCCACAGTGGATCCCGTCTGGCTAGCTGCTTCCTCCGGGTCCATGGAACTCTCTCCTCCAGTTGTTGTTGATGATGCTGTGAGGGGAACCAGATTCACATCAGTCATCAGCATATACTTGACACCAGATTTATGTTCCTAAAACATCACAGAGCAAGGCCTTGCATAATGTCGAAGCCACTATTCCTTAACTCACACATCTGTAAATCGGTCTTCTGTCAGTCTGTTTGTGAATCATGGTTACCAAACACATGTTATGAATAGTAAACTCCTAGGCAATTAAATAAAGATAATGGCACAGTATAGGCCTTTAAAAATAAGCCAATAATAAATCCTCACAGTTAATGCAACACAATGTACCAACTCAAAACTGTTTAGAATTTTTTTTTTATCTTTATTTTAAAAAAATATATATAAATCTTCTTTTCAATTAATCATAAAATCTTTGACATACATATATACATTTCAAACAACAAATATTAAAAACTGCTATCACTGGTCAAATCTTTAATTCACAAACCAATGTAATCTTTAGCTGTAGTGTAATGCGACCAAATATACAATTATATAACAACAATCCACATTTCATAAAATAAAAATACAATTATAAACTTAGAGTTGTTCAGGTAATTTATTTTAGATTTCCATTTTAGAAATCAGTGACTACCTCATTACAAGTCGATGTAATATCTTAAAGCAGCGATCTATCAGTTTTAAGTAAGCAAATTTATATTATCTCTTTTCCTTCTTTATTAATATTAAGAAATCACTTGGGTATCTTGGTTCTCTATTAGTAAATCAATTATTCAATGAGAGTTTTTCCTCTATCAACTCACCATTATATGTCTTTTTAAATTAATCACGTGATCTTCAGCATTTCTATCTATACTAGTCTCTCTTGACTTTATTATATCTCACTACATCGTAGTTTTTAAATTACATAATTTGTTAATTTTAGAAGAGCTAATTGAATCAGATTGCAAATAAAAATAAGTATGAACTCAGTGTACCTCTCAATTGTTTCCAGGAAATCGTGTGGCTTTCCTGAAGAAGGCGCAAGTGCGCCGAAACGCGCGTCGAAGATAATTTTGTGCCACAATTGTATTTTTATTTTATGAAATGTGGATTGGCGTTATATAATTGTATATTTGGTCGCATTACACTACAGCTAAAGATTACATTGGTTTGTGAATTAAAGATTTGACCAGTGATAGCAGTTTTTAATATTTGTTGTTTGAAATGTATATATGTATGTCAAAGATTTTATGATTAATTGAAAAGAAGATTTATATATATTTTTTTAAAATAAAGATAAAAAAAAAATTCTAAACAGTTTTGAGTTGGTACATTGTGTTGCATTAACTGTGAGGATTTATTATTGGCTTATTTTTAAAGGCCTATACTGTGCCATTATCTTTATTTAATTGCCTAGTAGTTTACTATTCATAATTGCTATTACCCTGTCCTAAGAATTGCTACATTCACCTTACAGGGGGTCCTTGTTATTTTCAAAGTACCAAACACATGTTGCCAATGGAAACATCTGTTAGATGTATCACAATTTAAACTATGTACATGCCCAACAGGGCACTGTCTTGCCTGTTGCCTTGTCTGTAATGCCCCTGAGTGTCAGGGCGTAACACAAACATGTCCCATCTCATGCAAGGGAGTCTGGAATTGGGCACGCAAATGGGATGGAGAAATACCAGTGTTTACATGATGAACATACTCACACCCACAGTAACCAATCTGGGCTTATGTTGTGAACTCAAATGCTAAAAAGGTCTGCATGCAGAACAACTGACAAGTACAAAACTGCATCTTACACTTTTCCATGTGCAACACTATGCCACAGTCCTGTCTGCCTGAACAGTCTGTACTGACTCTCGTTACCGAGCCAGTGAATCAAGATTCAACAGTCAGCCCCATGTCACACTCAAGTATACACTGTGCAAGTAACATCTGTAGTGCACAAGTATACATGTGCCCTAATTGCTACATAGAATGTGTACACTTTGACAGGCTCATATTGTTCAACTGACACATATGAGTATATGAAGTCTGATATCCCAATACAGGAGCATGTTGCATACTCACATAATCAAAGTAATGCAGCATACACATATCTGTTTAAGCCACCAATATGCACAGTCAAGGGATGAGACACACATGATTTGACCTGGGCATCTGAGCCAATTGACATACATGAGGTTCCTGCCCATATGCGAAACATTGGCCACATGTGCCATCAAAATTGCTTGTCCTGTACACACTGACACAGAGTCAGACACATGAATCTTCATTTGCAATGGTCACAGTGTTGCCTGACACACAAAAATGGGATCTGACAGTGTCCCTGATGGCCTGATTTGGCTTACTTGTCCTAGGTCCATGTGAAACATGGGAATAGTGGGAGTACGAGACTGATCACCATGCATAATTTGAGCAAACACAGTTCATTTGTCAGATACACCAACATCGGTCTAACCTGCTGCACGTGTGGGCAGTATTCATGTTACAAACCTGTGTCATCAGCCCAATCATCTCATCGTCCATTTAGGCATGTACCACACAGAGTGCAGGTCATATGTCTGTCAAGTTGCTGACACATGTCAGTCAAGTACATCCCTCATGACGGTCAACACAATGCACCTGTTGGACATGGTGCTGTGCACAGTGACCTTGGACTTCAGCTCATACACAGGAGACTAGTGACACATATCACTGACGGAAAGTGACACACCTGGGCCTCAGATGACAATGGGGCATCTTTATAGTTTTGGCACACAAGTGTTGTCTCAGCATACACACGACTTGTGATAGTGTTACCAGGCTGAGGAAGTGCAACATGCATGTCAGACAGAGTACATCTAACTGGCTCAAATTTACCCCCTACTTGCTGCTGTCTGGCCTTCAACTGCCCATCCAGGTCAGGGAAGACCACCGTGAGTATCCGGAACATGTGGGGGGTGAGGGTCCGTCATCCGCCCCTCTTGCGAGGAGGTGACAGCTTCAGCTGGACCCTAGCAATCCTCCGGGTCCAGCCACTGAGGTCCTGCCACCTCTTCTGGCAGTGGCGGATGCAGCGTTTGAAGAACCCCACAGATCTCACAGCCCGGAAGATGGTCAACCAAATCTCCTGCTTCTGATGGGCGTCAACCTGTAAGGATGACATAGTGACACACTCTTACTACACATGCAACATGTTTGTTTATCACACACGTGAACATATAGGTCATTGGTAGTAGGGCAGAAGATGCATCAAGGATTACTAAGTATCAGCAGGGGCAGTTGTCCTGTGTGTAAGCCTGCCCCCACAACATGAGTACAGTGCATGAGATGAAATAGCACAGGATACACTTTTTCTTCACAGTCCCTGTCCAGTACATGATTCTACACACTGTGAGAAATACAATGACTGTGTGCATGCATGTCCTTGGTGAGCAGAATGCCAGTAGTGCCTGTTAGGGGACATGGTGTCATGAGAAGTCAGTGCAATCAACACTCACCTGCTCCCCTGGTTTCCCATACAGCTTGCTGTACTGTGGAAGGAGGCTGTCCAGCCAGGCCTTGTTCTCCTCCTCTGTGAAGGCTGGTGCCCTCTCCACAGTACGTGCCATTGCAGACTCCAGAGGATGCAGAGACAGCAGCAGTGGTAGGGTGTGATGTTGGCAAGTAGCATGTAGTGCAGGCAAGAGAAGTCTCTTGGGAACAGACAGCCTTAAATCTGTGCTGCAGAGGCGGATTCTGTCCCATGGGTCAAAAGAGATAGGTCAGAGACTTTCACATTATCCGAATTTGTCCAATACATCACATTGCACGCCTCGGACACGCCTACCATGTCCTTCAAATCTTACTGCATCATGGCACTATAGAATTGGATACATTATTGTTGTTGCCCAACCGAATTTGTGTACACGCAATTCGTACACCCTGCTAAAATGCGTCTGTCCCCATGACGACAAATATCCAATGTGTGCGTCCGGCTTGGTCTTGAAGTGTACGCCGCGTCTTTTGAATACTCACCCGCGTCTGTCCCACCGAAGGCCAATATCCAATGTGTGCGTCCGGCTTGGTCTTGAAGTGTA
The DNA here is from genome assembly GCA_963921515.1 of Calotriton arnoldi. NCBI lineage: Eukaryota > Metazoa > Chordata > Amphibia > Caudata > Salamandridae > Calotriton > Calotriton arnoldi. Next base: position 196,875 of record CAWUFW010016051.1, on the reverse strand, counting down.
CGCTGCGTCTTTTGAATACTCACCCGCTTCTGTCCCACCGAAGGCCAATATCCAATGTATGCGTCCGGCTTGGTCTTGCAGTGTACGCCACGTCTTTGGAATAGTCACCCGCGTCTGTCCCACAGAAGGCCAATATCCAATGTATGCGTCCGGCTTGGTCTTGCAGTGTACACCGTGTCTTTTGAATACTCACCCGAGTCTGTCCCACGGAAGGCCAATATCCAATGTATGCGTCCGGCTTGGTCTTGCAGTGTACGCCACGTCTTTGGAATAGTCACCCGCGTCTGTCCCACAGAAGGCCAATATCCAATGTATGCGTCCGGCTTGGTCTTGCAGTGTACGCAGCGTCTTTGGAATAGTCACCTGCGTCTGTCCCACAGAAGGCCAATATCCAATGTGTGCGTCCGGCTCGGGCTAGCAGTGTATGCCGCGTCTTTGGAATAGTCACCCGCGTCTGTCCCACAGAAGGCCAATAGTCAATGTGTGCATTCGGCTCGGGCTAGCAGTGTATGCCGCGTCTTTGGAATAGTCTCCCGCGTCTGTCACCATTACGGTTTAACAGCCAAAGGGTGCCATCCACACTATTTTGGCTGAGCCTCACTTGCCCTACACCAATCAATAAGCCTGTCACACAGTGTGGGAAACCACATTTCCTGCTTCACCACAGGTGTGGGTACATAGATTCACATTTCAGATTGGACAGAGCTCTTTGTAGCACACACTCCCATGATGAGCCATGTTTCATGGGGACATAATCCATTGTGTGTGATGCACATCACAACTGTGAGTGTCAACTTTGCAGATCACCACCCTAGGCATGGACACAGTTCCAGGGGCCCATTGTGTGATCACATGTTACAAACACCCTGAATTACAGCTCTAATGGACTGTGTGTTACAAAGTTTTCCAGAGCTACTATTGTGGTGTTAATCCAGTTTAATTGTGTATTGTGCTACACACATGATTCTTGTTGTATGTTGTAGATGTAAATCGTCTCACACATCCATCTGTATTTGGCATGTGAGTCGCTGTTGTGTCTGTGTGTCACAGACATACATGTTTGCCATGCAAACAAATTTGGGGGCACATCATGTGTGTTTCATGTGTGTGATGGTACGTGTACATCAGATGTTATATAATGACAGTGTCCATGTGGCATAACAAGATCCCTTTGTGTGGACCTTCACAAACACATGTCATTTGGACAACACATCTATCTTCACTAGTCACTGAGGTGTGTGTTTGGTATGTGTCATTTGACCAGATGTACTGGGACAGACCCCATAGATTGTTCACAGCACAGCATTGCACTTGTTGTTCAAGCATCCGGAGCTGAAGGGTTTGGCGTGGGGCACATAGCTGGCATATGTGTCCATGCTCAACACCACACACCGGACTCCATTGAGTCTTGCTATGATGTAGCATGTGATATTCTGCATGTGAATTGTCAGATGTGAAAGGGTAATGATATTCTTTCTTTGCCCACCTATGTACCGCAGGAGACCAGCTGTCTACAGACCCTTCCCAAACCTAGCAACCATGGCTGAACGTGACAGCATCCGACGATACCGCTTCACTAATTGAGGATTTGGCAGAGCAGTTGGCCCCACATTTGCAACCTGGACGGCCATATCCATCAGCGCTGACCCCCAAGGTGAAGGTGATGGCAGCCCTGCATTTCTTTGCCACAGGAACCTTCCAGTACACTGTGGCTACTGCTGGTGGGATGTCGCAGACAATGTTTAGCCGTGTGCTCCGTGATGTTTTGGATGGAATGTTGACTTTGCTGAACCAGTACATAAAATTCCCGGCACCACGACAAATTGCTGACATCAAGAGTGAATTTTATGCTCTGGGAAGGATGCCAAATGTCATTGGCTCAATAGACGGTACACATGTGGCTTTGGTACCACCACAAGCAAATGAAGTGACATACAGGAACTGTAAGCATTTTCACTCCATCAATGCCCTGGTGGTATGTCTGCCTGACATGACTATCTCACATGTCTGTTCACGGTTCCCCGGATCCGCATATGATGCATACATCATGAGGAATAGTAGGATCCCACAGATGATGTCACAGCTGCAAAATCAAAATTCGTACGATTTTTTTTTGGGCCCTGGGGGTCCTTGTGGGACCCCCTGAGCAGGCCCCCTTTTCTTGTTTTTCATCTTTTTTTCACCTTTTTTCTTCTGACTCGGTTACCAAGTCACAAGATGGCTGCCAACATTTCCTGGTTTGGAGGGTTGACAGCCAATCAGAGCGAAGCTCGTGCCCGGGAGGGTTTGCAAATTCTCCTTGGTGCTCAGATATCGATATTTTATTTTTTGAATTTCTCAGGAACTACTGAATGAAATAAAAACCATTTTTAAAAAAGGGCGCTTTCTGAACCAAGAGCTACCTGTTTGCCAAATTTGGTGTAATTCCGTTCAGCAGTTCGGGCTGTAGTCGTGTCTAAAGTTCCAATTGAAATGAACATGGGGAAAACGCGTTTTGGGACCCCCCTTTTTTCTCGGCCCCCGCTTGACGAATCACCCCGAAACTTTCAAGACAGTAGCTGACCGGAGCGCCCCATTAGTTAAAAAAATTTCACGAAGATTCGTCAACAGGCGCCAAAGATATTGGCAAATCAAAAAACGCTTTTCCTATGGAAACTAGGTCCTAACTATAACTAGTAGGTAATTTATATGATCAAGGCCCGAGGAAGGGCTGAAATGCGTCATGGCTGTAAAGGTTGGAGAGCAATACATTTTATTCTTTGCTGCACTGAAAACTGTGGTCCGTGCTCCATTATTTGGGAAGTAATCCATGTCTGGCGGAGTTTTTCTTATATATATATATATACCGTATGGTGAGATGCTAAGATTGAACCGCATTTGCAGCAACAACGATGATCTTCAGAAGGCCCAATTAGCAAGTCAAAGAAGGTTTCTTGAAAGAGGCTATTCGAAAAAAACTATTTTAACTGCGATAGCCAAAAGTAATGCTATAAAAAGAGAAACCCTATTAACACCACAGTTAGGGCCAAATAATATTAGACCTAATGAATCAAATAACCAACAAGAAAACCCTGAAAATTCAAAAACCTTTAGATTTATTATTGGCTTTAGTAAACAAGCAAGAGCCATTAATAATATTGTCAAGAAAAATTGGCCCCTTCTTTTAAGTGATCCAACCATAGGCCATCTATTACCCGCTAGGGCAGCAATTACCTACAGCAAAGCACCATCAATGAGAGATGAGTTAGTCCACAATGATCCATGGCACTGTACCAAAACCTCGTGGCTTTCCCAACGAAAGGGTTTTTTCAAATGTAGATCATGTAAGGCGTGTCAATATGGGGTCAACAAATCCTCCTATAAAACCCCTTTCAGTGATGAGGAGAAACCCATATTCAGAAGTCTGACATGCAAGTCAGAATTTGTAGTTTATGTGCTGGAGTGTCCCTGTGGCCTACGATATGTAGGAAGTACCATCCTTCAGGGCCACAAGAGGATACTTCAGCACATTAGGGCAATTAAAAACAGTGATCAGACTTACCCTGTGGCCCGTCACTTTGGGGATTCCCATGGTGGGGACCCCAAAGACCTGACATATTTTCTGATCGACTCAGTGCCGCCTAACAAAAGAGGAGGCAACAGGCAAATGGCACTTAGAAAGCGAGAAACGTGATATATTCTGGAATTGGACAGTAAGCAGCCAGGGGGTCTCAATGGGACGGAGGATCTTTACACCTGCCTCTGATATGGGACAATGAAAATAGCTGGTAAAATATTATATTATATATATATATAATCAAGAGTCATAGCACGGCACTAACAAAACCGCATCTAGCCCCTTTTATAACCATCACAGTTAATTTTATAGGTTTTAGCTTTTTTCTACACGGAGGAGAACCATATAGGGCACTTTATTTTATCAATTATTGCACTTGCACTTTGTTTGAAAAATAACGCAATCGGTTATTGACATTGAATTATCAGTTTGGGTATAATGAATGCTCATTTAAGGATAATATACATTCAGCAAAGTTTATATTGTTTAAAGAATAACAATGCTCTGAGCAGTTTAGCTACAAGATCCAATTCATGAAATCAATGTATTAAACTACGAACAAATCTTCGCAGTGGTGATTTTAGGCATTCAAACCGTGATGTGTTAACAATTGGCTTGGCTTTCTATATACAGTATTGTCCAGAGCATTTAATAATAAAGTTTATACCACTAGAATTAAGAGATTTTTTAGCAAGAGCGGCTATTTTAGATCTATTTAGCATTGGAATTTTAGAATAGAATATTTATATTTATATTTATATCTATATTTATATTTTCTTGTATTATGAATTTATCACAATTGTGTTTTTAATGTTATGTATTTATATATTTATAATATTACATTTGAAACACATTGTGTATATAATGACGATTTGTTGCATTGCATTGCAATCTTATTCTTGTTCTTTTGCTTATGTGTAGTATGTTTTCTATGTCCATATACCTTGCGTTTAGTTTGCACCAGTCACTTTAAGAGAAAAATGTAAAAAAAATGGTTTAAAAGCTGACCAACAACTGTGGAACGCGTCATGTGATCAAGGGCCTACGGGCCCGAAACACGTCATGACTGTGGTTTGTTGAGCTGCCAAAATAAACTACTTACTGCACGAAGTTGTGGTCCGGGCTCCTGTTCTTCAATGTTTACTGAAAATCGAGAGGAGTTGCTGTTATATATATATATTTATATATATTTCAAAAACTCCTTCTCCTTCTTGTGTCACCAAGGAAAAACAGAACAGACACCACTTTCTTTGTGCAGCGTTATTTTATTTCTCGTGCATTGGCCGCCATGACGCGTTTCGGGCTTCACAGAGCCCTTGATCCCATGACACGCCACGTAGTTTCTCCCATTTTTAAAGTGACAATGTGCTTAATTATTAGAGTGGACATAGAAAACATACTACCATCATCAAGCACTGCATTACATACAAATTATGTTATAATTTGTCGTATTTCATTAGATTAAATTCATTAATTCAAGTAAATCCACAATTAAAATTATTAATAGATTAACATGCTAAAAATGACAACTAGGGGTTTTTTTGGCTATTATACCTGTAAAATACATAAGATAAGACACTGTAAACCCATACGACAAAACAATTTTCCTACTATGACTATTGAAACTTTGAAGACATATTTTCATCAATATATTGCAAGTAGACCCTATTTTATATGTATAAGTTAGGGTGATATAAAACCTACACTATGTGCAAATACGCAAAATAAATAACAGTATAAATACCTAAAAAAAACAATTAAAAAACATGCCTCGATCACATTAAAAGGCATTGGTTTTGCTGCTTATATAATATACTAACTGGTTTCCTTGATGTGCATATCGGTTATTAAATTGCAACTGATTTGTCGTATTACCATATCAGTAGATGATTGCATATTTAGCCAAACCCTGACTATTTAGTCATTTTTCTAATCCTCATGTCATTTTATACAGTACAATGATAAAGTGCAAAATGATGCAAATAAAGTGCGAACAGTGTTATTGTGCAAACCAGCATATACGTTACAATACATAAAATGTCACCGTGCATATGTGCACTGTCATTGTGCCATGAGCCCATGAACACTAATGACAGAGAAACTAATATGGGAGGGAGAAGGTATATATTACAAAAACCCTTAATATAAACCTTTTTATTTATTTAAAATCCAATGTTATATAATTAAATATTAAAAAACCTTTTCATTGCCTGACTTACAACCAAGTATATAAATCTTCCGTAGTATTTAATCCATGTGGATTTTTGCTGTCCAATTCTAAAATCAGTTTTGTTTCTAATCGTCTGAGTATGGCTTCTCTGTTCCCTCCTCTGCGTAGAGGGGAACATGATCAATTACGTAATACTTCAACTCGGTCAAATTTTTATTATGTATCTCGTTGAAGTGGCGGGCAACCGGATATGAACTATCATTATTAGATATAGCCCTTAGATGTTGTAAAATTCTCTTGTGTACTGGGAGACGGGTACTACCCACATATTTAAGTCCACACGTACACTCTAATACGTATACTACATACTCCGATTTGCATGTTAGAAACTTATTGATTTTAATCGGATTATCCTTAAAGCCTGTATTATAAGATGTTTTGTTCTCCCCATATTTACAGGCTTTGCACGTAGTGCATCTGACAAAACCCTTACGATTGCTAAGCCAACTCGTATTTTTGGACAGCTCTGGACTACTACTGACTAAGTAGTCACTTGTACTACATGCTTTTCTAAAAGTGACTACTGGTGATGAAGGCATTTTATCCCCAATTATGGGGTCGTTTTGAATCATGTACCAGTTCTTTTTGACTATTTGTCTAATATTATCTCTTTGTTTACTGTAAGTAAGGATTAGACGTGGACTGCTAAACTTCTCTTCACTCCTAGCGGCTAATTTCAGTTTGCTTTTAGATGGTTTAAAAAGTAGGTCCTCACGTGATTTAGCATTTGTACGTTCTATGGCTTGATCTATACTATGTGCCAAGTAACCTCTAGCAAGAAATCGTTGTTTACAACCTTGTTGTGCTTGGTGTATGTCGCAGTCAGTACTACAGATCCTACGTATTCTTAGTAATTCTCCATACGGGATGCTGTTTATAGTATGTTTCGGATGAAAGCTGCTGGAATGTAATATAGTATTGCCAGCTGTAGGCTTGCGATGGAGACGTGTCTGTATGGTATTTTCATGAATATATATCTCTACATCCAAAAAGCAAATACTATCAGTACTTATTTCATATGTAAAATGCAAATTTAAATCATTCACATTTAATCTGCTTATTAGATTCTCAGCGCCTTGTTTATCCCCCCTCCACACAATAAACAAGTCATCAATATATCTAATCCACTTAACGATATTATTTGACCATTCATTTATATACGTTGTTCTTACAATGTTCTCCTCCCACCATCCCATATGGAGACAGGCGTAGCTGGGCGTAAAGCTCGCGCCCATAGCTAGGCCTCTCTCCTGGTGGTACACTTGTTGTTGGAACATACAATAGTTATTGTATAAACAAAATTTAGTCAAGTCCAAAAGCATTCTGTTATGTGTATAGAATTCTATAGATCTTGTGTTCAAATAGTATTCTAGTGCTCTCATTCCATCTCTATGTTGGATGGATGTATATAAATTTGAGACATCCATAGATATTAAAAGATAGTCCTCTCGCCAATCAATCTCTTGTATTTTCATTAGGAAATCTGTGGTATCTTGTACATATGATGGAAGTGTTCGTACATGCTGTTGAAGGAAAGAATCTATATAAATTGATACATTTTCCAACAGACTCTGATTAGCCGCTATAATTGGTCTTCCCGGAGGTTTGTGTCTGTCTTTGTGAATCTTGGGGATGAAATAGATGACAGGCATTATAGAATGATCATTTTTCATAAATTTAAATTCATCTTGATTAATCAAACCGAGACTTTTCCATGCCACAAATTTTTTGCACAGCTCTTCCTGAATGGTTTTGATTATTCCTCTGGAACTTATCTTATAACAATCCCTGTCACCCAATTGTCATTGCGCCTCCTCCAGATATTGACTCTTGGGCCATATGACGACATTTCCCCCTTTATCAGAGTTACGGATTACGATAGAATCGTTGTCCTGTAATTTTTTCATAAGTGCATGATATTTTTGTAATCTTGAGTTGTATCGGTATTTTTGTTTGTTTATTTTGACATTGAGTTTTCTTATTTCCGTAGTTATGTGGGTGATGTCATCAGTGATGTCATTTGAGATGTCATCAGTGATGTCACTGACCATGTCATGAGTGATGTAATATGTGACGTCATCAGCAGTGCATTGCGGGGCGCGAGTTATAGTTAGCTGAACTAACTATAACGGGGAATTTCACGGGTTTTGTACGAGTGAAATGTCCAACTAACTATAACTGTCCCTAAAACCTATGGTTTTTCAGTGAATTTCAAAGGTTTTTAAATGCTAATTTCTAACTATAACGTGTCTGAAACCTATGGTTTTTTCAGTGAATTTCAAAGGTTTTTTAAATGCTAATTTCTAACTATAACGTGCCTGAAACCTATGGTTTTTTAAGTGAATTTCAAAGGTTTTTAAATGCTAGTTTCTAACTATGCCTACAGAGGTAGGACATGGGAAGAAAGAAGAAAAACGCACAGAAAGAAGCAAAAGAAATGCAGAAAGAAGCAACAGAAGTCCACAAAGACGAAGAAAAGTGCAGGAAGAAGCAAAAGATGTGCAGAAAGAACCAACAGAGGAGCAGAAAGAGGCCTTGTTCCAAAATCATCCTGTGCCCACAACTTTTCCGACGTGTACTGGTGGTAACTGACTCTGAGTAACCAGAGCCAGTGCTATGCTAAAACACACTTAGAATATAGTGAAAACACCTACATACACTAGGGAACACTATGTGTTGGGGTACCCCTGTGATTAGCATGACCTCCTCTGTAAGTCCCTAGTACATAATAGGGCAGGGGGATTAAAACTACCTTTTAAAATGCGCTACAGGGCGCGTTTGCACAGTGGTGAAGGGAGGGGGCCTGAGGTGACATGTGTGCAAACACGCCCGTGGCACGTTTTAAGTTGCGGGATTAAGTCCCCTTGAATCCTGAGTGTCCCTGGGGCCCAACTAGCCCCCAGGTACCTACAGTTAGGACCACAGAGCTGAGTTGCAGAGAGGCGTTCCGAGGCCACGCACCTTTTTCACCTCTCTGCAACGCAACTCTGTTGTGCTTACTGAAGGTACCTGGTGGGCTAGTTGGACTCCAGGGACCCTCAGGATTGAAGGGGACTTAATCCCCCAACTTAAAACACACCACGGGGCCTGTTTGCACACATGTCACCTCAAGCCCCGCCCCCTCCCTTCACCACTGTGCAAATGCGCCCCGTGGCGCGTTTTAAGTTGGGGGATTAAGTCCCCTTGAATCATGAGGGTCCCTGGGGTCCAACTAGCCCCCCCTGTACCTCCATTATGCACCAGGGAGCTGCGTTGCAGAGAGGTGTTCAGAGGCCACGCCCCTTTTTACACCTATCTACAACGCAGCTCTGTGGCGCTTTCTGGACGTACCTGGTGGGCTAGTTGGCCCCCAGGGACCCTCAGGATTGAAGAGGATTTAATTCCCCATCTTAAAACGCGCCACGGGGCCTGTTTGCACACATGTCACCTGAAGCCCCGCCCCCTCCCTTCATCACTGTGCAAACGCGCCCCGTGTCGCGTTTTAAGATGGGGGATTAAGTCCCCTTGAATACTGAGGGTCCCTGGAGTCCAACTAGCCCACCATGTACCTCCAAAAAGCGCCACAGAGCTGCGTTGCAGAGAGGTGTAAAAAGGGGCGTGGCCTCTGTACACCTCTCTGCAACGCAGCTCCTGGCGCATACTGGAGGTTCCTGGTGGGCTAGTTGGCCCTCAGGGACCCCCAGTATTCAAGGGAATTACTTCCCTTCTTAAAACCCGCCAGGGGGCACGTTTGCAGACTGCTGCAGGGAGGGGGCGGGGCCTACGGCACGATGCCGGTCTTTTTTTGTTTCTTTTTTTTTTGTATGGGAGGGGGCTGCGTGGCCCCCTTCCTCGGCCACTTTTGGCCCCGGGGACCCCATCCCCCGGGGCCTGAGGATTTTCTTATTTTTTATTTATTTTTTTAAATGGGAAGGGGGCCACGTGGCCCCCCTTCCCTGGACCTCTATTGGCCCCGGGGACCCCATCCCCCGGGGCATGCCCTCTTTTTTTTTTTTTTTATATTTGGAGGGGGCTGCGTGGCCCCACTCCTCAGGCCATTAGGCCCCGGGGACCCCATCCCCGGGGCCGGCCTTTACGTTTTTTAATAATCTTTTGGGGAGGGGGCTGCGTGGCCCCCTCCCGGGCCACTAATGGCCCCGGGTACCCCATCCCCGGGGCCTGGCCACTCGTTGGGGACCGTGGGGGTGCCCAATCCCCGCACGGTCCCGCTGGCTCCCGTGTCCTGCGGGAGCCGGCATTGCTTTTCCATAATGGGAGCTGCTGACATGCAGCTCCCCTTATGGAAAAGCAATCTGGAGAAGTGTGGCTCAATGGTTAGAGCGGCAGACCCTGATGCAGAGATCTGGCCCGGGACCAGGGTTCAATTCCCGCCTTGGCTGGTCTTGGGCTCAACGTCCTCGGACCTGATAATTCTCGCCTAGGTGCCTATTCTAATCATGGGTCCCACTCTGCAACTCTGGGCAATAGCTTGCTTAATCTCCACAACGGCCCCACCAGCGCTGGGATGCCTGGCTTCACCTTGGGGGTGCCCAGGAGTGGACATTTCACAGAGAAAAGCCAGGAAGGGTTCCACAGCGGTATGCGTACAGCGCCAGGAAGCCTCAGGGTATCAGTGCGCTTTACAAGTACAAATTCATTCATTCATTCATTCATTGAAGCGAGAGCAGGTTTCCCTGCTCTCGCTTCAATGAAGCAAAGCAAGTTTGCAATGACAGGGCAGGAGCCGCGAGGCTCCGTCCTGCCATTGCAAACAGCAGTGTCCCGGGGGTAGGCACCCCGGGACACTGCAGGAGCCGGCCCTGGGGGTGGCGGTCCCCAGGGCCACCACAAGCTCCAGGAGGGGGGCCGCGCAGCCCCCTCCCAACATCTACTGAGCCCCGGGGAGGTGGTGGTCCCTGGGGCTTCGGGGGTCCGAAACAGACCCCCACATTTGTTTCATTAGTGCCCCGGGGAGGTGGCGGTCCCCGGGGAGTGTGGGGAGGCTGGAGCCCCCCCACACAGGTAATTTGTTAATAACAAAAATAAGCCCCGGGGGGTGGCGGTCCCCGAGGCTGCAGGGGGGACGTGTGCCCCCCCGCCAGCATCATTTATATAAAGCCCCAGGGGGTGGCGGTCCCCGGGGCTTGGGGAGCCTTAGAGGCCCCCCTATAAAATATAAACCAACCCCCGCATGCCCCCGGGACTTGGCCCACCCGGGGTCAAAATAGCCTCGAAGCACGGGAGACCGCTCTTTGATTTTTTTTCATTCACGGCGGGATCCGCGCACCCTAAACGCATCCCGCCGATTTTTTTTTTTTTTTTAAATGCTTTTTTCTGCCCAGGGGGTCCTTGTGGGACCCCCTGAGCAGACCTAGGGGGTCAGGGTGTTTCTACCCTGCCCCCTTTTTTCGTTTTGCGACTTGTTTCTGTACCGAGGCACAAAATGGCTGCCAAAACCTCCTGATTTGGAGTGTTGACAGCCACTTGACAGCCAATTAGCATGCAGCTCGTGATCGGGAGGGTACGCGGACCCTAAGCGGCCATAGATATATATGTGATTTTACTTTTGATTTTCTCAGGAACTACTGAACGGATTTACACCATTTAAGCAAAAGGCACGACTCTGAACCAAGGGCTACCTTTTTGCCAAATTTGGTGTAATTCCATTCAGCAGTTCGGGCTGTAGCTGCGACTAAAGGTTCCTATGGAAAATTGCATGGGGAAAACACGTTTTGGGACCCCCCTTTTTTCTCAGCCCCCACTTGACGAATCACCCTGAGACTTTCAGGATAGGAGCGGACTGGAGCGCCCCACGAGTTTTGAAAATTTCGCGAAGATTCGTCAACCTTTTCCTCTATTCTTTGTACTTTGCTAGGAAAGAATAAAGGTGAATTGTGTAAGCCGTTCCTTTTATTCCAGCTGCTGTCAGCGAGTGTTATTTAATGTGTCTGCTGTGGGCTGCTATCACCAAACGATCTTTCTAGTAAACTTCCGCATTAGTCATACTGTGAGAATCGGCCTGCCCGTGTAATGTACAGTAAATAATACGTTACCTTAATGTCACATGAGTCAGAGGAGCAGCCGGTCTCGCAACACTGCCACCTACAGCCCGATTAGAGCCACGGCACTGTCTTCTATTTCCAGAGAGACATTATTTGACGTATTACTTACTTATAGTGGTGGGAAAAATGGAAAGAGCGAAGTGAAAAGTGAGGTCTGAGTAATTCTTCCCAGGCTAGATCGGAAAAACAAATGAGATTGCGTCGTAACGAAGTATTTACAGAGCACAGTACCTCTCCGTGGTGGTGTTAAGTAGGCCTGGGCGGTAAATTCCGTTCCGCTCGCGGAATTTGGGTAATTTCGCGTTCCGCGGAGAACGCGGAATTACCAAAAATGTCGCGCTTCGCGGACTTTTTTGCTTGTTCGCGCTTTCAAAATGCGTGTTCGCGAGATATTTCTCCCTGAGCACGCAAACAACATTCGCGAACAGGAAAAAAGCATCGGGAACGGGCGGAACAAGCAATTCCACGTGTTCGCGGAAGCTTTGCGTGCTCGCGGAGATTTGTTACCATTTCGCGGACCTTTGCGGAGCGCGACTACGCAAATTCCGCCCACCCCTAGTGTTAAGGCGCGCACCCACACAGGTAGCCCTGCGGGCTAAGTGCTTGAAGCTCAGCCTATGTGGGATGAGGTTTCGTGTCAGGCGACAAGAGCGGTATGGAAAAACGGAACAACATGTTAAATAACATTAAATATATACATTTTAAATATAGCTCTTTGTACACCTGCAGATCTACTCCCATTGTGGATATTACTCCTGGAATTACTATTTGGCGAGTTCTACATCATTTACACGACTGTAGAGCTTTCACTAACACCTTTGAAATGTAAACACTGCTTTAAAATAAAAAGTGCGTGATCGTGCAGCCGAAAGTGGGGGAATAGGCAACACATTTCATTGAACAAGACTCTGTTTTACTGTACTCATTATACCTTACTTTTTTTTCGATCACATTCCAAACATAGGGCTCCAAGCTTAAGCGCTAAAGAAAGGCTTACAAGATTAGTACACGCATATTTGTGCCTACACCTGGCTGCAAAATGGCAGTTTTTGTGCAGTCTACATTGCACATGAAACACGTGATTTTTTATCATGTTTATTGTGCATTGTCAGAGCGCACTGTACAAAGTAAGAACCTTAAAGCTGTGAGGCATCCCTTACAAAGAATTGGCACAAACAAACCAAATAAAGATCGGAGAGCAATTTGAGGGGATCGTGTTAAGCCACATAACTGAGAGCTACCCCTTAGGCTGTTCCATTTCTAAGATTGCTGTCAAAGTGCCCATGTTCAGAATTAAACATTTGTATATTAAACATAGTTCTTCTTTGAAAAAGTGCCCCATGCCAGTCTGTACCACAGCAAACACGAAAAAAGCACATATACATTACTGGTAAGAAATTAAATTGTGAATTGTGCAAAGAACAGAACCTGTACATATGCAGAATAGCCTACAAAAGGTGGACAGTAATAGTAGTACTCGATGAAAAGAAACCGTACTAACAGTCCAACAAAAATGTACAAGAAGGTGAACACAAGAGCCATTTTTCTATTGTTGACTGTTGGTAGCACTGTCACAATAAAAGGCCATGTTATTATTGTTAGCTATATTGATGCTGTTGCTTTGCTGCTTTTCTCCAGCAAGTACATATATTTTTAAGTGCATTACATCGTTTATCACTAGTTTCAAATCTCCAGCTACGACTGACATTTAGCTGTCTTAATTATACCTGAACTGACAATCTGTAGCCACCTACCAGTGCACAACAGACAGAGGACAAAGAGAGAGCGGTCATAATTTCGCATTATAATTTAAATTAATTGGCCAATTATGAAAAACAACTATAAAACTGACATATCTGAGAAAGAAAAACGCAATTTTCGGAAACCTGAACTTGTCTCCGCCTTATATTAATCATAAAACATACCAACTTTAAGGGGAAGCATACTTTTGATTGAATTGTACACCAGTAAATGTTGAATATTTAGGGACACAGTAAAATAATAGAGTACTTACACGTGAGGCTGAGTCCACAGGCATGCGCCGTGCCATCCACTAACAACATGCCCCTATGCCACACATACAGCACTGGCACCTCTGTACCTCTCTGCACTGCCAGACCTCTTATGAATGATGAGGCACACAATCACCTACTCGTGAAACTAACAGCTGTCACTGAATGCAAGTGGGCACATGATGTCATGTAGGCAATGACTAACTACCCATCTCATGCACTCAAAGTTCAGAACCAGCCAACATCCCTACACGAATAACCATGACCAGGTCAGGACAAGTATGCTAGCGTGAAGGTGGTGCCAAGAGCCCACAAAACGAAGAGAGCTGTTAATACACGCAGAGTGAGTAACAGGTATACAGACCTGAACTCAGTTTGTCTTAAAGGAGTTTTACAAGTATTAATAATGTGCACTAGGAGTTATGCATATAGAGGTGTACATTCACTGCATGATGTACCATTCACTGCAAAATATATTAGCTTCACAGTGCAGTTAGTAATGGTTAATGAAGCAATATGACATTTCGCTAGTCTGACCGCTTGTACCCTTTTAAATTTGGTCAGTGGTGCCTGAAGGGTTAAGTGCATGTTGAAAATCACAGGGCACTGTACACCTATTATAAGCCTAGGCCACATTACAGATTTGGTGCACTGCCCCACACTGTCCTGCGTTAGCCACTTAAGTCTGTCAGCCAGATGCAGACCGGGTCAGTGCACCGTATCAAATCACATGCACTGTTCCCAGGACAGGCGCGAACCTATGCCTGCTATGGAAAGAGCATTTTAGTAAAAGATAAAGCAGAAGTTTGAAGCAGCTGATCCACCTTTCACTGTGCAAACCCTAACCCGGCCTGTGTGAAATGGAGGTGGAGACCCCTCTGCAGGCAGGTCCATGGAGTGACTGTACCGGCGCCCAGGAGGCGCACTCACTGTGTGTCACCTGGTGGCCTCTTTGCCTGTCTGTAATAAGGTAGAGACACAAAGGCAAAACGATTCTATTATCGCATGGCCCATGCAAAGGAAGGAACACCCTCTTGAGATCGTGGCAGTGTACATTTAGCACCAGCGTATTACAGAAGGGGACACCACTCAAATTACTTTCATATTTCACAATACTAATTCACCACTAATCCTTCATGGGTTCCGGAGTAGCGTGCTACTCGCCGAAAAAGCACTTCGAAGAGTTGTCAGGGGTACTAAGCGCTATATAAATGCAATTAAAATACAATACAATATAAGCATCTGCAGTCCCTTCTGTAGTAGCAAAATGCCTCAGGTGCATAAAAGAGGACCCGCCTGTTCTGTTAATGGGGCATTTTTGGTAATACCACCCCTGGTTTCACCTACGTAGTTTCTCATTCACAGGCAGAAAGTCAACGCCCTCTTCGAATGTCCACAAATTACATTTTTTTAGCATCCCCCAAACAGGTAAACTTAAGGTGGGCTGGGGCTGCTCTGCTCCAATTTCCCATCCACATACCAAGATGGCTTAGGTTCAGTGGTGTGCCTGCTCAATGGGCAGTAGCAGAGAGGCATTACAGCTGCCCGCACTCTAATGATTAGTCAGCGTATTTTAGAACACATCTGCTTATTTAATCCCTGGTCCAAAACAAACTGAACAAAGTAGACAAGTGCTACAAAACGACACAAGGGGCAGTGGCATGCTATGCACACTCATGTCAAGTAAGTATAACTATAGATGAGCACTGGCAGAGCTTCCAGTCTGTGCGTAGTTCTCTATTGCACTAGTCTATAACTATGGCTGTCACAGATCCAGCGAAGCCCCATTTAAATCACACCTGTGAACAATTGTACGGGAGCCCAACCAGGGGAGTAATGCAGGCCCCTGCAGTGCAGGGGGGGGGGGCTCCAATCCTTCACGGGCCCCCAATCAGCCCAAAGCATACATTTGTCAAATATTGGGGGCTCTGGGACCCTTTTCACATTCTGTAGGGGGGCATCATGTTGTCTTATGCCACTGGGACCAACCCCTTGGACTATGATGAGGTAAAGCTGGAAGGCCACCAATTAAAAAAAGATTGTTTCCGAGATGTGTGACATTACTAAAGTTCATTTGGCGAGGCCCTGCCATTAAAACCCCTCCCAGCAGACTCTGTGCTCCAAGATTTGGCCTGGGGAACTGACAGCAGGGTGTGGCTAAAGGATCAAGGAGCACACAGATCTTATAATTCTGGTCTTTTGCATTTTTACTATATGTGCTATTCTTTTAATGTCAATCTAAACCAAACTTTATCTAGAGCTTTTATTTCAATTAATTGTATTGTCTTTTTGTCTCTCTAATTCCAATCCTGTAGTGTCAATGGAGCCTGGACTCTATGAGGATCAATGAGCCTTAGTGACCCCATGATTTAAAAAGCATTAATGTCCTCAGGCATTAATGGCACCGCACCCTGATTATAAATAAGCGCAGTCACTGAGGGTCCCGAATTGCCCTTGACAATACAAGACATTAATGGGCAACGACTGGAAAGAGTATATTAATGAGCATAAATGGCTCCATGATGTAATATAGCATTACAGTGCACTGCTGTGAGCTATAATAGTTTTAAAGGCCCTACACCCTAGTTATAGGACCTTGCCTCAGGCAAGAGCATATACCGATGGAGAGGACCTTTAACAACTAGGATAGCCAGAGGCAGAAGAGCTATAATTAGAGCATTCCACCAAATTTCTTTTTTATGACCGTTAGCTGCCAATATGGCAAATAGACATCCGGGCTGTTGCACTGTTTTTATAAAACCTCAAATGAATTAGGGTGATGATGGACCACATCAGCTGCCTTGATGTTCATTTTCCCATATCATTTTATGGGACATTTCACCAACGACTTAGCAAGGCCCAGGCAGTTTATTCTTTACACCTCATCCTGTGGAAAGCCCTTGGTGCATTTGTATCCCCCGTCACGGCTAGGACAGGAGGGGTTGGATAAGGGCCTCTTTCTTTTGTCATCTCTCTCCGAGATCTGCAAAAGTAGGTAGACCTAGGGCCCATCCACTCATGCATAACGCAGAGTGGTATGTTTTTAAGGCTTAAACAACTTTTCAACTTATATGAGCTGTTTATCCAGCTCTGATTTGTGAACATTTGAATGTTCATGATCACAAAAGGAAGAAACAATGCTTTTACCTTGAAATGTTTCAAAGGTATTCTCACATTGTGATGCTCACAAACATAACAATCAATCAATCAATCAAACAGGACTTGTAAAGCGTGGCTAATCACCCGTGAGGGTGTCCCGGCACTGTGAACCATGTGGCCGAGGGGTAGGTGGGGGGAAATTCAGTTGAACAGCCAGGTCTTGAGTCCTTTCCTGAATTCCAGCAGACAGGGTGTGGTTCAGAGGTGAAGGGGGAGGTCATTCCAGGACTTTGCTGCGTGATAGGAGAAGGAGCATCCTCTACTGTTGCTTCTGCAGATGTGGGGGGTGTGAGCAAGGGAGAGGGAGGCAGAGCGCAGGAGTCTGGTGGGTTGGCGAAAGCTCAGGCGGTGGTTGATGTATGGTGGTACTTGGTTGTGTAGGGCTTTGTAGGTGTGGATCAGCATCTTGAATTTAGTTTTCTTCTGAATGGGCAGCTGGTATAGCTTCCTGAGGTGGGGGATGATGTGGGTTCGTCTGGGGAGGTTGAGTGCACTGTGATTCCTACATAGAGAGCGTCGCCGTAGTCCAGCCAGCTGGTGACTAGGGCTTGAGTAACGGTTCTTCTTGTTTTGATGGGGAGCCATTTGAAGATTTTATGGAGCATGCGAAGGGTGAGGAAGCAGTCGGAGGAAACTGCATTGATATGGTTTTTAATGGTGGGCTTGCTGTCCAGAATGATGCCAAGGTGCGGGCATGGCCCGTCGGAGTTGATGAGGGTCCTAGTTTGGAGGGCCACCAGAAGTCGTTCCACGATGAGGAGTTATTCCAGAAGATTAGCAATTCTGTTTTGTCTGTGTTGAGTTTTAGGCAGTTGTCTTTCATCCAGTTTGAGATGCTAGTCATGCATCTGTGGAAGTTGGCCATGGTGGTGGAGGGTCTTCCGACAGCGAGAGGATGAGCTGGGTGTCGTTTGCATGGGATATGATGTTAAGTCTGTGTGTTCTGACGATGTTGGCCAAGGGAGTCATGTAGGTGTTAAACAGAGTGGGGCTGAAGGACTAGCCTTGAGGGACACCACAGATGATGTTCTTGGGTTCGGCGGTGAAAGGATGGAGGCGAACTCTCTGGGTTCTTCTGGTGAGGAAGGAGGCAATCCACTTGAGGGCGTTTCCTTGGATTCCAATGTAGTGGAGTCTCTTGATGACGGTGCTGTGGGATACAGCTGAGGAGGATCAGGGCTGCTGTTTCTCCCCGGTCAAGGAGGGTTCTGATGTCATCGGTGGCAGTGATTAGGGCGGTTTCGGTGCTGTGGTTGGTGCAGAATCTGGATTGAGAGGCGTCCCGAAGACTGTTGTTCTCCAGGTGCTCCGTGAGTTGACGGTTAATGGCCTTTTCAAGGATGGGAAGGGGAGCAGAGAAATGAGACGGTACTTCTTGAGGTTGCCTGGGTCGGCAGTTTGTTCCTTGAGAAGGGGCTTGATCTCAGTCTGTTTCCATTCTTTGGGGAATGTGGCCATGGTGATGGAAGTGTTGAGGATGGTGGTGAGTTTGTTGCTGATTATCTTGCTCCTGAGGTTGAAGATATGTTGGGGGCAGGGGTTTGAGGGTGCTCCAGAATGGATGGATTTCATGATGGTGGTGGTGTTTTGCGTGGTGAGCTGGTCCCAGGTGGTGAGCAGGTGGTCGTGGTTTACGCTTGTGCTAGCCAGGAGGTTGAGAGTGTTGCCGGCAGTGGGTTAGGGTTCGAAGGTTTTGTAGATGGTGGCAATTTTGTCATGAAGAAATCTACAAGGGTGTCGCAGAGTTCCCAGGAGGGGGTGATTATGTTTTCGGAGGCTGAGGGGTTGGAGAACTCTCTAGAGATGTTTAAGAGTTCTTTGCTGTGGTTGGAGCTGGCTTCGATGTGGTCGGCGAGGGCGTTCTTTTTTGTTTTTTTCAGGAACGGTTGGTATTGGTTGAGGGATGTCTTGAAAGTGCCTCAGTCTGGTTGAGCTAGGTTTTGGTGAGGAAGATGACATCAGAGACTTTGGAGCTGATGGGTCCTAGCACCTCAACACTGAAGATCATGAAGTGCTACAGGAATGCAGGTGAAATGCTGGGCTCAGGTGATCTGGAGAATGAAGAGCTGGAGTCTGAAGAGCTACAGCCTGGAGAGATGCTGCAGCATCATGTTCATAAGTCTCAAAAGCAAGCAGAAAGATCCAGACCTGGTGTGGCTTTTATACCGGAATGGAGTCAAACTCTACATGACTGCCGAATCTGGTCTTTCATGGCTAAAGCAGGGTTGAAATTCATTAGCTTAGTGTCCATACAACAACCTGCTTATTTTAATATTCTGGTAGTCCAGATTTGTGCATTGCTCAGGAGGCCCCTATATCAAGTCTCCTGGCATGTGCTCTCCCTATTTATGCCATGTTGCTTGAGTGGGGCCCATCCAAAGGGACACTCCTTTTAAAGTGGGTGACTATGTTCCCATGACCTGACCTTGGCACTAATAATGACTGATGAGAACTGATTATACTATGGTTCAGGCCTTTTTACCTAAGCTTTCTGGCCCTCTTTGGTAAACTGTGTAGCAAATATGTATAGCATGTATAAAAGTGCTTGAGAACCTGTGATGGTTGGGATGTGCATTGGGGTCACTTTCTCTATTTAGGGAACCCCTAGGGTTATAGGTTGCTCCATAGGGTTAGTGGTAGTGGTAGGGGGAGAGGTGTGGGGCAGCGGCCAGGGTGGCTGACTCTGGAGCGCAGGGCTCACGGTTCAATCCCTGGCACCGGAGGCAGGTCAGCTCAGCACCCTGTGACTCTGGGCAATAACTCACTTAATCTTCCCAACGGCCCCCAGCGCCTTGAGACCCTTAGGGGTGAGTAGTTTGTGCTTCACAAATACCGGATTTGGCAGTAAGAGAGTGCTGTCTCCCCAATCCACGCATGCTCCCCCTGAACTGCCTCTGTCAGTTCTCACCTCCCTATGGAATGATTTGCTAATCCAGTTTCACAGCCTGGCACCAATAACTGCCTTGAAAGAAAGAGAAGGACAGACCAGTTCTAGCAGACAACTGTCTGACCTGTCTTGAATAACACCGGCCCAAAGAAATTACCAAAAATCAAGGGCACCATACACACCACTTGCAGTGAAGAGCGGCTTCCTGCCCTACCTCCCTATCCTGTGTGCTGTGAAAAGAACTGAGGGGCATATTTACAAGGGTTTTATCCCCGCTTTTTTGGCTTTTAAAGCCAAAAAAGCGGAGATAAAACTATTGCCCTATTTACAAGAGGGTGCTAACATGCATAATCGCATGTTAGCACCCTTTTACCCGACGCCTCCCTTTGCATCTCTAATGAGATGCAAAGTGGGCGTCACTGGGCAGTACAACCTTGTAAATATGTGCACATCGCGATATTTACATGGCTGTCAACGCATTTTAGCAGACGTTAGTTTTGGGCGAAAACCGCTGTTTTCGCCGAAAACTAACGTCTGCTAAAATGCAGACTTAGGCATACCTAATATGGGGGTGGATTGTGCTGATATGACCACAGGGCCGTATCAGCAAGGTTATCGCCGTTTTGCAGGGAACATCGCTGGAAAACCAGCGATGTTCCCTGCAAAACGGCGATTTCCCCGCTATCGCTGGAATTTTTATCGCCCTGGAGAAACGCGTTGTTAATAACGCGCTACCAGGGCGATAAATTCCAGAGATAGCCGGCGATAGGAAATTTATCGCTAAGCACGGCCAGCGATAATTATCGCTGGCCGTTGATAATATGCCCCTGAGTTGGTATACGCAAGAGCACGAGAACATCTTCTCCCAAAACTGGTTGCCATAGAGATGTTGAGCACTGAAAGGAAAATGTTCATTGAGTTTTGTGGTTGCCCCTATGTCTTTGTGGTCATCAAACTGATCAATCAGATTCAGAGTTTATGTCCGTTCTTCCTGGAAGTAGACAAAAGCAAATTCCTGCAAATTATATGGTGTTCATTTTTTTATTTACTCTTGGAGCTCTGATCACCTGTGTAGATGAAGGCAAAGCCCAGCAGAAGAAATCCTGGCTGCCTCTCCTTCAGGGGTAGGGACCATACCTCAAGACTAAGAAAGAATTATCCCTTCATCCATCCATCATTTTTCCCAATGATTACTAATGAAATATTCTGAACTGGAAGACAGGAGAAAAAAAGGAACTTCAAAGCATGCTGCTAGCTGACCCTTCCCACCACTTGGACACTATAGTTGGGCAGCTTACCCAGCATTCTTCCTGATTTTTCTCTTCTGTCTCTGGCTGAGAGGACTTGGGGATCCCTCCTTGACTTGAATTCCCATCTTAATACTCGTCTTTTTGTGCTGGACGCAGAGAGGTTTTGTGTGCAACATGAAAGCAATTTCTTAGCAGGAGGGGGTGTGCTGATCCCTGTGGTTGGCATTTCTACTGTCCGTTTTTGGAGATTGTAAGAAATGTCAGATATTGACCATGCTGATGGCGTCATTACCTATTGGCTGGCATTAGTAAGACTGGTGTGTTAAAAGTTAGGACGCGATACGGAGTAACCCGTGAAACTGCATCTCTCAGTGTTGCACCATGAGTGGAGCCCTGCCCACTCATGTACAGTAACATATTTTCGGTTTCAGCCCATGAATCCCTTTTTTCTTGTGGGTATATATGGGAGCACGGTTGTGGCCAATGATTGTTCTATTTTGGTGAGTCCTTTTATTTTATGGGTAAAATTTCTGGAAACATTCCTGTAACAGCTTTTTCTTCAGCTTCATGCTCACGTTCTCCATCAAGAAAGAGATCGGGAGAGATATTAGCCTTTATTTTTTTTTAAAGAGGATGGCTCCTGTGGTTGTTCTTTTACATCTCCAGGGATGGTGCATATTTCCACAGCGGGACAACTGGTTACTTCATGCTCCATTTCCATAGGAGGCCTTAAAACCCTTCAGGAGCATTTGACTCATAATGGTCTACTGTTGCGTTAGCTATGACTTTGGCATAGCTCTACAAGGTGTGCTTTCCCACCCACGAGTGACATTGGTGAACTTGGATTAAGGCACAAGTGGTGAATGTAAAAGACAGATTATTGTAGCCCTGCAAAACACTATTCAATGCGCAATTTAGATAGAGGCATTGCTTTTGGATTAATAACAATCCCATAAAGGGATCAGGGGCACAGTGAAAACAGCAACAAACCATATTTTCGTTATTCATAGTATCACACACACACTGTACTAAGATGAATAAACAATTTTAAGTAAAAGTATTTATTACTAAAGGAACAATCTGTTTCTCAGTACATCTAAAACAACTACACAGAATATTATAAAAACACCAAGAAGGCACGTTATAAATAATGAGAATAAAACGAAAATTTCTAGCATGTTTTAAAATGTCATCTTAAGCCTAACACTGTAATGCCTACTTCTATGCGCTACGCTAAGAGAGCATGGAAGGCAGAGATACTTGCAGTCTAGAGCTCCTTAGGGAGAAGAGATGCACTGCATACCTTGTTGACAGCAAAGGCTATCTTTATCATCGGAGGTGTGTAGCCAGTGTTCCCTGTGAAGGCACAAACACATGCTGCGGTCTTCCTTCGGGGCTCGGCTTCTGTCTTCAAGTGAGATTTAGCATCTGCAAAGTGTGCTGGCAGTACCTTCTCTGGCAGAATCTTGGGCAAAAATCTGGACGAAGAACCTCTCCTGACAAGTGGTAGTCGTTATATATTAAATCTTATCAGAGATTGGCATTTCTTATGTAAGTTACGCAATGTCTGACATAGAATATGTGCATCAAGGTGTGCATCACAGACGTTTCCTTATGAACATTTAAGGTAAAATGATGTCAATTCAGACTACATTATTTTGGTTATATGTCTGTATGTGCTCTTATTTAACCTTGACAGAGTGGAAAGTAGATATTTGGCCCAGACAAATCTTGCATCAAGAGTTGTCTATGTCATCAATCAGATGGGTTTACGTTTTCACAGTTCTTAGAAAGATAGGGTCAAATGACATATGCATTAAATGGCAGACATGACAATGATTCTGCATAAATCTGGAAAGATGGGGACTTCTATTGTCTAAGATTGAGATGTTGGCAACTTCCATTATCCATGATGGAGTCAGGCCTACATAAAATGGAATCGGACCTTAGGGGCTTTACAACACTACTACTCAATCTTCCGAAATGTCAACTGACGCCTTTTGAGGACAGGATCTTTAGGACAGACTTGGGGATGGTTTTTCTTCCTGCAGAAATAGGAGCATCTGAGAGCAGGGCTCAGTCTCAAGCTCTGGCTTTTCTCTGGTTGAAAGTCCAGTTTCAAATGGCCTCCTGTCTATATCTGGTGTCATGGGCCCGTATATAATTTATAGCCTCTTCTGGTTCATACACTGAAATATTGGAAACCTGCATCCACTGTCATCTCATCTAGTGCCTCTGCTTCAATTTAGTAAATAGCTTAAAAGCTTGAAGTGGAACAAGTACACAGTAAGACACACTACGTGTGTGAGATATTTTTGACACATGTTGTTATCTAAGGCAGTGCTTCTTAACCTTTTAACTTCTGTGGATACTGACTTAATCATTACTGCAATCTTGGGACCCCTACTGAATAATTATTGACATCTGGGGACCTTTACTGAGTGATTATTGGAATTGGAATCCAGAGACCCTGGCCTAAGCAATTTCAATGATTTGAACTGAAAAACCCAAAAATACAGAAACAAGCATTCATCAAGCTAATACATAAATAAATTAGGAAATATTTTATTTAAGTGACAACCAAATATAAACACAATCAAAAATGTTAATTTAAATTCGAAGGTTGGAGCTTTTCCGGGATGGCTGCGGATAACCACGCCTCCGCGTAGCCACAGGTGACGCTGCCCCGCCCCCGGTAATGGAGTTTCGGCGTACCTGAGCGGGCGCGTCACGGAAAACGAAGGTCCTGCTGGCGGTCTTTCTCTCCCCTTCACGCCCGGCGTTCTGCATCTGGCGTTCGTGGCGGCCTCTTCTCCTTCAATGGGCTGTCATGAAGCTTCGTGGCACCAAGGCGACTTTTGCTGAAGACGCCGGGATCAACAACGGAGGCTGCTCGGCAGAGAGGGCTCAGAGGTCAGAAGCAGGAGGATTTTTCTCCACGGCGGTTCAAATGCAATTAATCAATTGAAGTTGTGCTCAGGACACTGGGAGCAGTCTGAGAGACGTTTTAGTTCCTGCAAATCTTTTCACTAGAAAATATATTGCTCTGGAAACCAATGGAGGGGTGAGCGAGTGCTCGAGAACAGGCTTTAAAATGGACAGAGTGACATATTATAAATCCCCCGCCAGGGCACATCACGCTGTGTTCAGGGGGAGTGTCGAATAGACAGAGGTTCCAGCCTCCCCTCCTCTCCCAAGCTCTCAGTAGATTCTTCACAAGAGACACTTTGGTCCATTTAACAAAACAGGCTTCCAGGCAACACGTTTACTTGGTACACTCCCGCTAGCACACTGCGTACTGTAATTATACTGCAACATGTAAGCCGTCCTGGGAGGCCGATATATCTCTTCTGGCAGGGCTGGGGCGGTGGAAGGGGGCCGAGCAGCCCTGCTGAAGATGAACTGTGATTCTGGGCAAATCACTTAACCTCCCTGTGCATACCAAAACAAGCATTGGCATAGCCAATAGGTCTCGCGTTTGGGACCTTTATAAGTATTTAGTTATGCAGCACAATATCCTTGGGGCAACAACATCAATTGTTGCATGGCTAAACACTTATGAGGTTCCAAAGGCGAGACCTATTGGCTATGCCAATGCTTGTTTTGCTTCGCAGCGGGCTGGCTGGCTCGCCAGACGGGGTTTGCAGGCCAGCAGTGCATCGTGTTTATTGATCACCCTACCCCCATGTCCGGGGGCTCTGTAGACCGGGTCTTCAGCATCCTACCTGTTTTTTGGTAATTGTGCTTGGAAGCCAGCGTTTTATTCTTGCAGACCGACAATTCAGGTGTACGCTGGAGTGTTGGCCATAAATGCCGTAGTGTCCCGAGCTGTGGGATGCCAGACAGGTAGTGTGCAGCTTAAACACATGCCTTCTGTCCCGGGGAGGCAGTGCCTGTACTCGGGCGGCATGGGCTGCTTGATTAGATCCCCAGAATTAGGAAATGACCAACAAAGCCCCGAATGTAACAGGCGGGGGAGAGTCCACGTGGGAGGCGGGCCCAGGCACCGATGATACCTCTGATGGGGAGGGATTTCAGGGTACCGGGATGCTCAATCCACTCTGTCATTAGCCGCTGAATTATTAAGACGTGGGCACAAAGAGGCATCGCTGACGCTTGCACTGACCCTCTCCTGGGCTCTCTTCCTTGTTGTGACAACCATGGTCCAAGAGCAAGCTGTAAGTGAACCTCGGACATCCACTTCGGTCTGGGCACAGTGAGGGGTTCCTTTATTGAAAGTGCAAAAGTAAACGGCAGAGAGTGCCGGCTGAAGCAGCAGTGGGGAGCTCTCTCGGCAGCTGCTGACCTGCTTTCCCAACGCACTGAACAAAGAGCGTCTCTAGTTGTCGAGTTTACTTTTTTTTTTTTGCACGCGCGATCTCTGTGTTTTTTTAATGTCCCCTATCTGAGCTTCCAGACAATGAATGAACACTTGCAAAGAAAGGGGCCGCAGGTCTATGGCGAGACCGTGGTGCGCGCGCACCACAGAGGAGCGGAGGGGGGAGGGAGCGCGGCAGCCTGCTCAGCTGACCAGACGCTCGTGCATCATGGCCTTTTGCCGGCATGTGTTTACAATTATCGCGCCCGCGTCTGGGCACGATAATTGGAAACACATGTTTGCCGCGCGTACCCATCCCAAAAGGCCAGCCACGACGCACGAGCGTTTGGACTGCTTCTGAAAGTCACTTACTAAAAGTCTTCGCCTCTAGCAGCGCTTGCGCGCTACTCGAGGCTCGACCTAAAAATGAATGTGTCATTGACGTAACTGGTGCTCATGCAAAGCGCTCCAATACCTTCAGGTCGAGTTTGCGCTATATAAAACTGCAAAAAAAAAACTGTGACAACGTAACACACATTCGCATTCATCACCGTCACATTCTATCGAGGTGAAAGAAAAACATGCTTTACAAATACACGACCTACTAATTTTGTTTTAATTAATTGTTGTCCGTTCTCGATTAAGCAGCTCGGTCGATTTCACCTTTTCACTAGGGAAAGGTCACTACACGCACACAGTGTTCAATGGACACAGTGACGCTAGGGTACGACTCTGTTTCATTTTTACTTATGTGATGATATCAGTTCAGGGGCTTAGCATTCAACAGTGCAGCAGGAGTAGTAGCACCGAAGCCCAGAAGTGTCAGCAGCCCATTGCACCCCAATTGTGGCTTTCTTTTACTACCCACCAGAGGGGCAAAAGCGCCCATGCTCCCCTTGCTACTTTGCAGTATTCATTAATTTGCAGCATGCTCAGGCCTGGCACCATGTTACTAGTTGGTGAGAAAAAAGAAAAACCCTTGAGAACCCTCAGAATGGGCTATATTAAGATCAAACATACTGTCTCCAACAAGTACACACAACCCTTCTCACACAAATGACCCGTACACACAACCCTTGCCCACGTGCACGCACATATGCACGCAAAGAGCCTTCCACACATACAAGCACGCTTACACACATTACCTCGCTATATACAAACTCAGGCACACATACACAAGCTCCCTATATAAACACACAAACACAATCTCCCTATCTACACACACGCATTCAAACACACACACGCGAACTCCCTATACACATCCAAACACACACGACTCCCCACAGACACCTAAGCAAACCACACGCACACAACCTTTCTGTAGACACCTAAGCACACATTCACGCACACACACCCACAAACGCGCGCGCACACCCCCACACATACACAAACTATTTCCCAAACACCGAAGCCCACACGCACGCACACACAATCACTGTGAGCGGTTTTGATTTACTTCCGGCTGTGCCGGCTCTCTCTTCATTGAGCCCTTCCTTATACAGCAGAGCAGCCAGGAGGAACCTGCCTGCTGAAGGGGTTCTCTGCTGTAACCTTCCTGCCTCACCGCCCCAGTCACAGCTAATCTACAGGTGAGAATTCCACACACAAATTTTTTTTCACATGTACCATTTAGCATACAGTTAGGAATACCAAAATTTGCCCTAATCTTGGCTTTAGCATTTTTTTTTAAAGATTTTTATTTTAACATAGAACTTTAAGCAAATTTCAAATCCCGTTTGATTTTGTTACAAAGTCTATGGAAAGTCTGAGGAAGAAGCCAGGTAAGTAGCTATAAATACTGCAATAGGTACGGTGTGTAAGAAGCTCACTGCTTTCTAATTAGTTGTTGTTTTGCTTCAAAGCCGGAGGGTGTGGGCCCGTTTTCTTTACTTTCACAAAACGATGCCATACCCTAGTCAAGCTAATATCCAATTGCTGCAAAGGGAAATACAAATAAAATGCACATGTACCGAGAGAGCGTGCTTGCTTTTTGTCACGCTGCTCTGAAGCATACACACACTATAGTTACTGTTCCAATGCATCTTGTTAATAGTATTTCTGGTTTAGGCTGCTCAGGCACGGAAAGGGGCTTGTTGGCAGTGCTTTATTGTCAACTGGACGTCTCGTGTCAGTTCAATTTCTCCTTCCCTCCTGCATTCATCTCTTTACTTCAACACCAGAGCGGATTTTGATACCATACATCATTTTTTGGCCTGTACAGCTCTATTCGCACACTAATTGGTTACGTAACATTACAACTCTACTACCTACGGACGCATTCTTGATTTAGACAAAACATAGGGATCCACCCCGAGAAAGGTTCATAAGGGTGTGTTTCCTGTTATGACAGGACGCACGCAGTGTTTGTTTAAATACCCCTCACACACCAAGGGCCCTTGGTGTCATGCTTCATCATAGGGTCTTCCCGCCCCGCTGCGGGGCGGGAAGACCCTATGATGAAGCATGACACCAAGGGCCCTTTGTGTGTGAGGGTATTTAAACAAACACTGCGTGCGGTCCTGTCATAACAGGAAACACACCCTTATGAACCTTTCTCGGGGTGGATCCCTATGTTTTGTCTTAATCTCTAGAGGAGGACGTATCCACCTCCAGTGCCCTCAAAGGACACTACCTCTTCACTCCCTAATCCTGTTTTTTGTAGCATTCTTGATTTAGGCATTTTGTCGGCTGCACCAATTGTCACATAATTAAACATTTTCCGCATTTGCCAAATATTCCATCATCTGCTGCATAATCTGCAGATTTGAACAAAAAAAGCCTTGTTTCTAGCTCAAACGGATCAAATGTTCCCAAAAATGCAGCTTCACGTGTTACAGCGTGGTGGAAGGCCCTTTCCAAAGCTGGAATGGTCACGTGTTACTTATTGCTAAATATGGGTGTTAAATTGGTAATAATAGTGCACAAACCTCTCTTCTTTCTGTACCTGTCTTGCCTCATTCTGCATTTCTCTTCCATCTTTCTGCACCTTTCTTCCTCTTCCTGTGTTGTAGGGATTCTGCACATATACAGAGCTATGCACAGGATAATAGGACCTCGGAGAATAGTGGTGAACCAACCATGCACCTTAGTACCCACAATCCCAATCCGACTAGCTTTAGCGTCTCATTCGCAGCGAAGCTACCAATGATTAGACAACCCAGAACACGGTCTCTCTCAGGACTCGCGGGAGCAAGAACACCCTTTCATAACTCACTCATACTTGTCCACAACGTGCGTAATAAGAGACACAGTATAGTTTAAAAGGTTTATTTCAACTATCGTGCTCTAAGATACAGTACACGTGCCAGTACTATCAGCATAATGCATAATGATAAAATAATAAGCATAGTTACAATTCCATAGAATACAAACGGGGAAAGCATTTTATAAAACCGTGGATATAGGGCTAAATGGCCTTACCACCCTCCCCGTGCTATTAACTAATTTATTATAAAAATAGAAGACCTCTGGGCATTGTCAGGCGGACCCTCATACCTCAATATCTAGATGCTAGGTTTACATCATCAGACAAGCACAGCTCTTCTCCCTGGAAAGGTTTTTCTCCAAGTGCCACAAACAGCGAGATCACAATATTAAAAGCACACGAATTTCTCCAGTGCAGCTGTATTTTGTGTTATGTCTAAGTGCGAGGGGCTGACCAGATCAGCAAGAACAAGGGACGTTGTTTTTGGACCTTGTACATGATGTGCAGACGAAACCCACAGGGAACAGAAGAAAAGGTGAAAGGCAAAAAGGCAGACAGTTCTAATATAGCCGGGCACAAGCAGAGGCTGGAAAAACAAAGTCACAGAGTAACGTGTGCAAAAAGGCATCATGGCAGCCAGGCCTAAGCTAACTTAGCAAAGTAGACAAAGAGGCCACAAACCACACTACACCCTCCCCTGGTCAGTCCATAGGCCAAGACATAGGATGAAAACAGAGTTCAAATAGATGGAGCAGAATGTAAATGTCTATGCATGAATAGTCCCCAATAAAGGACAGTGAATGGAAAACATTGCAGGACAAAAAAGCCTAGATAGGGCCAGAGGAAATAAAAAATCCACAGAGTCAGGACGCTGAAAGTGAGGCCCCCTAATCCAAAAGAGTGTGAGTGCAAAAAACCACCACACCTTCCAAGAGGACATCGTTGGAATCGTCTGAAAAAAGAGACGCCATCCAGTTCAACAAATCAAAACTGCATTCATGTTCCTCACACGAGGGAGCATTGATCAGCATTGCGGGACAACTTGCGTGATACTCTATGTAACTTCGTTGTAGGAGATCCTGAGCAGCCGCCCAGATATCCCATTGCACCAAAACTCCAAGTGCGGCCGCAAACGCCATCAATTCTGCGCCGGAACAGTCCCGTTCATGGGCCACTAAGGGGCCCATCAACTGGCCAAAATCCGGATCCGACAGAGACGTATTGGAGAGGCAAACATTCAAGGACCAAGAGAAAGGACATCGTAAGCATGACAGCACAGGTTGCATGCATGTGAAATACGCAAAGCGAAAGGAAAGTCTATAGGACACGCCAAGTGTCGCCAGTGGTAAGACTCCGAAGCTGATGAGCATGCGCTCACGGAGCATCTGAAGTCGACCGTGGTCGAGGAGACCCCCAGGAAGTGCAGCCATTGTGCAGCAAACAAATTAAAAGTAATATTCCAGCAGCTAAGTCGAGGAACAGTGGGAAGCCGCCAAAGACGCTGGAAAAAATAGAATGAATAAAAGCTGGGATTACTCCAAATATAGTCTGAAAGGAGGTAACAAGGCCAGAGCCCACAACTTTAAAAAAGTGCACAAGACCTTCGGTATTAGATGCATTGAACACCCGGTGAATCAGCTCGCCGAAATGTTGTGGGAGGTTTGTGTTCAAAAGGGCCTGTATCTCACTGTGGGTACTAGCCACCTGGAGGATGAAGGTCTCCTGTGCGGATGTGAGCATAACCTCCTGGTTCAATAAAAGTGCCTTTATTCTGCTCAATTTATTGAAATCCGCCTTCAAAGTCGGAATGGAAGGCCAAATGGAACTATCTATCATGCGCTGCGGGGGTAGAAAAAGCACATTTTTGCAGCACACAACTCTGTGAGAAACCGTTACAATATAGGGGATGCCGGCCAGCATTCCACAGCAGTCCTGATTATTTAGAAGGAGATAGCTACCATTTGCAAGCACAGTGAAAGTAGGTGATATAACAGGAACAGGAACGCCCTTTAAAACACAAGCAAGATTTGGAGCCGAAACATTACAAGCCCCGTGCAATTTAATGTTTTTACAAATTAGGGAATGACCCACAGTAGAATCGCATGGCTCTCCTGTGAGAAAAACTTCTTTACCGTTCCTAAGGCATCTGTACATGAAGGGCAGGGACCAAAGTTCATGCAGGAAGGCACTGCCTAAAGGCTGAAAACGGCCAACAGGATAATGTTTCATGCAGGAACTAAACTCAAATAAAGAAGAAGGCGAAGCGATAACCCCGTGAACTAGCCACACTGCAGAGTCCAACTCCGCCACAGAGAATGGTAATGGCTCTATCTTCTCGATATGCAAGAGAGTGTATGTTGCATCTTTCATGGACATGAATTGCTGTTTCTCAGTTAAATTAAATGGCAAGAATAAGGCAGAGGTGTTCAAAAAATGCCAAGGAACTTTACCCATCTTTAGTGTTTGCAAAGTCCATGCAAACTGCATCACTGAACGCAATTGATTTTGACCATGATATAACACAGACACATCATCTTGTACAATATCAACAACAGAGGATACAATATTCTCTAATGTGTAAATGCGGGAAGACCGGGTATTAATACTATTGTCAACAACAGCAAGCAATTTTTCTAGATTTGCTTGATCGATTTCCCGAAGACGGGAAGCAGCTTCAATTTGCGAAAGCTTCCAGAGTTCATTGTAAGTTTCATAAATGAATCTCTTTGGTCGAGGACCACGAGGCCCCAGAACAAAATCGGACAGTTCAATGTTGCCTGATAGGAGGGATAAATGTTGTTTTACAGAATCTAATGAATGCTGCAACCACTGTTTACACAATTTCTCAACAGAATATGTTGTAACGGTACGAGAGTCAGAAAACCTCGGATCTGGCCTATCCTGTTTGTAACCAGGAGCTGAGTCATGAAAACGCAGTTGGCAGGCATTTGATGCTATGGGCCAAGCCAACCAGGGAGACTGAACAATCGTAGAGACATTAAACGAATTGTTTTGAAACATAGCTTGCAAATAGGCAAGGGAAATATTAAAATGCAAGCTGTCGTTGGGAGAGAAAGACAATGCGGGAATGGAGGGGGCATTTAATTCTTTAGAAGTAGCCAAACCCCAACAGGTCGTTTGATAGATCGTATGATTTAAAAACAAAATTTGGGCTGGGATGAGGCAAGCACGGTGTAAAGCTTCCGTGCCGTGGACCTGCCACGATTTGGTGCCCCAAATAGACTTTAAGTCAATGGTGTCCTGCCAGTGTTCATAACCACCCACTGCCAATGCGTTCAAAAAGGAACCCGAATATAGCAATTTGGTGTGGGTCAACATGATCTTCTGAGCGGACGAAGTGTTCAATTTAAAATAATAGGACCCAGGGTTCGATCTATCAAAGTCTGTAAAATAAGTAAATTTACTTCTAAGACTTTGGGAGCTACCTGGCAAAGGGGTCGGACAATGTTCCCATTGGGTGTAATTAAAAGGACCCCGAAGACCACTTGGTTTATGGAGAAAGTGGTTGCCCCAATGCTGGTAAAAATAAAAATCAGCATAACTAGCAGAATTTAAATACAGATCTTCAGCATTAAAAGTAGCATAATATTTCAAATCAGAAAATAACGATTCAACGGCATGCACATCCCAATCGTCAGAATGAATATTACTTTTTACCACATCACCCATGGAAACACAGAGGACATTTGGTACATTAACAATCTCGGTTGGTCCATGAATCGGGAAATTTACCGCATCCCATACGATGCCATCAGCGACTGGGAAACCTGAAATGTTCACAAATGTGTGGTCACGCTTCATGATGTGAGATAAAGAATGCGGAGCCAAAGTTCCAGCGACACAGTTCACTGCAGAGCGTTCTGTAAATAGTGACCATTTATGAGCAAGAAAAAAACTGTCACAAAGCCAATGGACATGAAGAGGAAAATCAGGAACAGTACCAACCAGATGTATGTCCATGGTGGGACCAAAAAATTGTCTCTGAACCAGGATATAAAAATACTGAAGCTGGATGGGATAAGTGATGAGGTCGAAGCCGAATCAAAGGAAAAACGGGTTGGGCTCAGTGGTGTTGGTAAATGAGCCACCGACTCGTTTGCGGGGTATGTATACTCGGTCTCCTCGTTGCAGGAGGAATCCGGGCAGTCGAGCAGGCGATCAGGCAAATCGACCATCTCAATGGCAACATCCGTGTCTGTGTAAGGTGTAGGGCCACAAACAGCAGTCCTTGAAATGACTGGACATGACACGGCAGGTGTCACACTATTCAGGATCGGCCAGACGTTGTAGCTTGACATTGTCCACTGAGCTGTATCTGTTGTCTTTGCGACCAAGAAGCGGTGGTAAAATGACTGTACAAGTTCCCTTCAAGCCCAGGACTGGAACTGGTGCACGATAAGAGGGGCCAAATTCTTTTTTGTTCTCCACCTTCTCTCGGACCAGATCTTCAACTTTTGGAAGCCAGCCAGCAACCGGAATCTGCAACGTAGCGTCAGTGGCTGAAGGCAAGTGTTCATTTGCAAGTTTGTCAGGGGTCTCTTGTAAGTCCTGCAACATAGTAGAATGATTATCTACGTCAAAGATTGCGGCATTCGCCGCCATGCCTAGACCATCAAGGTCTGGCACAAACATTTGTATGCCAAAGAGCATTTCGTATGGGGTCCGCCCACCCAGAGGTCTTCTAGGGAGATTATTAAGTGCACGTTTGACGCTATACAAGTGGGCCAGCCAGTTCCTGCCAGTACCTAAGACTCTAGCTGTCAAGGTTTGCTTTAAGTCACGGTTCATTCGCTCAACAATCGAGTTGCCCTCAGGCCGATATGGAGACGAAAATTGCACCCGCACTCCCAGTGACCCCATTGCGTCCTTGTATGCCTTAGAGGCGAACGCTGGACCTTGGTCAGAATGGAAGGCGCCACAGGCAAAAATTCCCACAAAGACACGCAAATCCCTTATGACATTTCGAGCGTCAGCACTCCGTTGTGGCCAAACCCAGATGAAACGTGTGCACGAATCTACTGCAACTAAGATGTATTTATATGCAGTGTCAGAAGAAAAGGGACCGCAGTGATCCAGGTAAACACACCCAAAAGGTTTGTTAGAAATGCAGAGCTGTGTTTGTGGTGGTCGTGTAACCGTCGAAGGATTAATTTGCTGACAAACGTCACAAGAAAGCACATAAGTACGGGTTTGTTTATATAAACCACACCACCAGTAACGCTGCTGCAAGATGGAAACAGTCGCAGACACGCCAGCATGGGCTGAAGCCAAGCCTTCGTGTGCGGCCGTTATCAAGGAAGTTCTGCGGTCCGCGTTGGGAATCAGCCGATCACCAACGTTAGGAATTTTTACGTAAGGAACCTGATCGGGACTTAAGTGATAAGAGTACTTGGAAGGGAAACCCCGTGGGTAATTAGCACCTTCCTTTGTTGTAGCAATAGCTGCCAAAATCTCACTATCTATTTTTGTCATGGATCTTGTAACTGCTGCTACTGAGCACGTGGCTACTGCAGATTTGGCAGCTTCATCTGCCAAACTGTTACCGACAGCGTGTGCGCCCACACGCTGGTGGCCAAGAGTGTGAATCACCCTTGTGAGAGGCAGACGTTGTTTAAGATCTGCCACTCGAACCCAAAGCATTTTATGCTTAATTGTGCTGCCTTTAGCATCTCTATAGTCGTTTTGAGACCAAAAGAATAAGTTGTCATTGAAGAATTGAACACAGTAGTAAGAATCGCATACAATAAGTGTAGGCACGTCTGGATTCGCGAACTCAAGTGCGAGCACCAACGCACGCAGCTCGGCTAATTGTGCAGTACTGTCTCCTAGTGCCTGTGTGTGCACTACACTCGATTTGAACTCACCGTTCACCATAGTACCTGCAACAATAGCACATGCTGCTGAATAAGCATGCTTAGAACCCGTGGCCAGTTGCGCCGAACCATCGGTGTAAATGATACATTCGTACTCCTCAAGCGGCAGCAAAGACAGAGGAGGAGGATGAAAAAATTCATACTGTAAGAACTCCTGTGTCTGAAGAGAGGAATCAAAGATAAAAGTGACATCCGGGGACATCAGAGATGTAGCCCATTGTATCCAACGTGGATGCAAAGCCTTAGAGTTCGGTACACTTGCCTTTGTCACTGCCTCAAGGGCAGGATATGGTGTTACCACCAAAATGCATTTTCCCTGTGCCAGTGCGCGTTCCTTAAGAATCGCCATTTGCACTGCAGTCAAAACTTTCTCCACAGTGGAAAAGCGCAACTCCGCTGAAGTGTAAAGATGCGACTTGTATGCAATAGGTACTGTGTCGCCTTCGTTAAACGTTAAGTACGTGAAACCCACTGCCCCTGGCACAATTCTAATCACCAGGTTCGTGTGGTTATCACGAGTCAACAAGAACTTAGATTCAAGTAGATCAGACTGCAAAGAGTGCAGTATACAGGAATGCTCAGAAAGCCAGCATGACTTCGAAAAGTTAGGCTGTATCAAGGCATATAGAGGCTTGATACGCTGGGCATATTCGGGAATGTAAGTACGCCCGAAGTTCAGAAAACCCAGTAGTGACTGAAGCTTCTTCAGGGTGGTTGGAGGGCGCAAAAGTGCGCATTTCTCCAAGAAATGGGGAGCTAAGCCCCTACCTTCATTGTTGAGCTCATAGCCCAAAAACAAAACGGTAAATTCAGCGATGTGTGATTTGGCAAAATTAAATTTGTATCCTAGGACCTCAAATTCAAGAATAATGCGGTCCACACGGGAAAGATGCGGCCATAATTCGTCGTCTGTCAGATAGATATCGTCGACGTACGAACACGCATCGGGGTCTATGCTGTCCAACAAAGAGACAACACGGGCCGCGAAGACCCCCGGGCTGGTCTTGTAGCCCATGGGCAAACGCCGAAATGTAAATTGTTTTCCATCGGAAGTGAAAGCGCTCCATTGGCTGCACTCCGGGGACAAATTGTGCGTGTAAAATCCATTGGATAAGTCAAGTGTCGTTTTATATTTTTTACGAACAAGACTGTCTACAAGCGCAGAACTGTGGGTATTTTGTACCGCGAAGGTCCGACAATGAGAGTTCAGATGTCGGTAATCCAAAACTAGGCGGTACGATCCATCGGGTTTAGAAACCGCAAAAAGGGGATTATTCATTGGTGATACGCATGTTTCAATCACTCCTTGATATTCTAACTGTGTCAGAATGTCGGAAACGGGACCTTTAGCTTCCCGCCGGATGGGATATTGGGGTTGTGGCTGTGGCAGAGACCGCAATGGTATATCATGGGGTGGAGAATCCTCATCCCAGCCCACGTGGTTACGGTATAACGCCGGAGCCAGGGCACCAGCCCACTCAGCTGCGAGAGCCTCCGCTTTGTCCTTGGGGACATGACGAGAAAAGCTTGGAAGGATTACCTCCTCCCCTCTACGAGCAGCAAGTACGAATGGGGGTGGCCAATCCGCCTCTGCCAACAAAATGTCGTATGAAGAGGTCAGATTTTCCCAAAAAATCCCTTTAATAACACGCTCTATGTCACCTTCAATTTGAATGACAATATTAAATAGTCTGTCAGGGGGTGCCACTCGGGTGTCAGCTGTCTCGACAGTATTGAACGTGTCAGTTGCTGTCGCCTCCATATGAGGACGCAGTGCCTCCCGCACTATGGTAACTTCTGCGGCGCTGTCTAGCAGCGTCACTGCCCACACCCAATTCAGGAGTCTCGTTCTCACCGTCTGTGGCATACCTCGCTGTTAATGCTGCAACTTTTTTCTGCTGAAACTGTGGGCAAGAATGTGGAAATTCTTCTGGTTTCCCTCTGACTGGTTGTCGAGGTTGGTCTCGTCCCTGTGGAGCCTCACGACCCCTGCCTCTATCCTGGCGATCTCCTCCACCAGTCTCATCCTCAATTCCACAGCCGCTTCAGGGCCATGTTCATCCTGCACTCGTTTAATTACAGAGGGGAGAACTGTCATGGAAGAAGTGCCGAAACCCTTCGCATACACTACTGCGAATACCTTACCCCAGTTGTTGCATTTTGCCAACTCGGGAATTAAGTCTTTCGGCAAACTAATCGTTAAAATCCTGTGTTTTTCCACAGGAGAAGTATTGGGAAAAACTGCCTCCAGCTGGTCGAATATTTCTGCAAGCCAATAAGGCAAATCATCCTTATTTTGTGGGCGCTTGCCCATCACTGAATTAACCATGACGGGACTTATGGTTACACCGCCCGGTCCAGCTGGATGCGCCGCAACTCCAGGAGGGGCTCCCTGGACGTTGCCAGTAACATATTGTACCAAAGTTCTGTGCACGCGGATTAAAGACGTATGCAATGCAGGCAGTTCATCAACCGCAAGCGTCAAATAACGCGGATGTGGGGTATACCCGTCCAAGACTGGCCAAGTGGCCCCGTCTATAGATAGGGGGCCTAAACGAACCGGGGTGACCGGATGTGGGAGGGCGCCATTAAACCAAATTCAGTGTTGCCATGTGGTAAGTGGTACTTCAAGAGCCTGATAAGGCCGATAAGCATTTGGTAAGGCAGTGAGAGCGTACAGATGAAACAAATTGTCCGCTCCGTCCACCGCCGGAAAAGTGACCCAAGAGTAAAACACCTCAAAGTGGTGAGCCGGGTCAGCCTGCACCACAAAGATGAGTGGGACACCCGCGTCAGGGACTCCATAAGCCAGTAAATGGGCCCGGAGCGCAGCGCGGCTATGTGCCGGTATATTTATATCCGCCATTAAGACCAGAAATGATCGACAACCTAATGTGAGGCAGCGCAATATAGTGTTAACATAAACACCTTTTAATAACTTCAAGCTTGAAAGAACCTATAAAAACATCAATATAGGAGGCATCACCCTCACACACGTTTCCGGAAGCATCTGCGAAGGGTGTTGTGGACAAGCACAAGCACTACTCAAGCGTCTCGCAGATAAGAAGCCCCACGTTGGGCACCATGTTGTAGGGATTCTGCACATATACAGAGCTATGCACAGGATAATAGGACCTCGGAGAATAGTGGTGAACCAACCATGCACCTTAGTACCCACAATCCCAATCCGACTAGCTTTAGCGTCTTTCGCAGCAAAGCTACCAATGATTAGACAACCCAGAACACAGTCTCTCTCAGGACTCGCGGGAGCAAGAACACCCTTTCATAACTCACTCATACTTGCCTCTTTCTGTTGGTTCTTTCTGCACTGCTCTTGCTTCTTTCTAAACCTCTGTTGCTTCTTTCAGCAATTCTCTTGCCTCTTTCTGCACTTCTCTTGCTTGTTTCTGCACCCCACTTGCCTCTTTCTGAACCCGTCTTCCCTCTTTGTACAACTCTCTAGCCTCTTTCTACACCTCTCTTCCCTCTTTCTGCTGCACCACTCCTGCCTCTTTTTGTACCTCTATTGCTTCTTTCTGCACTTCTCTTGCCTCTTTCTGCACCCTTCCTGTCTCTTTCAGCACCTCTGTTGCTGCTTTCTGCACTCCTCTTCCTTCTTTCTGCACCCCTCGTGACTCCTTCTGCACCGCTGTTGCCTCTTTCAGCACCTCTGTTGGTTCTTTCTGTACTGCTCTTGCTTCTTTCTGCACCTCACTTGCCTCTTTCTGCAGTTTTCTTCCTTCTTTTTGCACCCCTCCTGCCTCTTTCTGTACCTCTCTTGCCTCTTTGTGTACCTTACTTGCCTTCTTCTTTACCCCTCTTGCCTCTTTTTGCACCTCACTTGCCTCTTTCTGCGCTTTTCTTGCTTCTTTCTATACATCTGTTGCTTCTTTCAGCGATTCTCTTGCCTCTTTCTGCACTTCTCTTCCTTCTTTCTGCACTCCTCCTGCCTCTTTCTGTACCTCTCTTGCCTCTTTGTGCACCCCTCCTACCTTTTTCTGCACCCCTATTGCCTCTTTTTGCACCTCTGTTGGTTCTTTCTGCACTGCTCTTACTTCTTTCTGCACCTCACTTGCCTCTTTCTGCACCTCTGTTCCCTGTTTCTGCACCTTTTCTGCCCGTTTATGCACTTCTCTTGCCTCTTTCTGCACCTCTGAGTTAGAGATAGTTTTAATCCCCCTGCCCTATTATGTACTAGGGCCTTACAGGGGAGGTCATGCCAATCTCAGGGGTACCTCAACCCATAGTGTACCCTAGTGTATGTAGGTGTTTTCACTGTATTCAAAGTGTCTTTCAGCATAGCACTGGCTCCGGGCCTCGTTAGTCAGTCAGTTACCACCAGTAGCAGTCAGTTAAAAGTTGGGGCCACAGGATGGCTTTGCAACAAGGCCTTTTGCTGCACCTCTGTTGGTTCTTTCTGCATATCTCTTGTTTCTTCCTGCACTTTTCTTCGTCTTTCTGGACCTCTATTGCCTTTTTCTGCATTTCTTTTGCTTTTCTGTGCCTTTCTTCCTCTTTCTTCACATGTCCTACCTCTGTAGGCATAGTTAGAAATTATCATTTAAAAAACCTTAGAAATTCACTGAAAAAACCATAGGTTTCAGGGACGTTATAGTTAGAAATTATCATTGAAAAAACCTTTGAAATTCACTGAAAAAACCATAGGTTTCAGGGACGTTATAGTTAGAAATTAGCATTTAAAAAACCTTTGAAATTCACTGAAAAAACCATAGGTTTCAGGGACGTTATAGTTAGAAATTAACATTTAAAAAACCTTTGAAATTCACTGAAAAAAACCACAGGTTTCAGGGACGTTATAGTTAGTTGGACATTTCACTCGTACATAACCAGAGAAATTCATCCGTTATAGTTAGTTGAGCTAACTATAACTCGCGCCCCCGCAATGCACTGCTGATGACGTCACATATTACATCATTCATGACATGGTCAGTGACATCACTGATGACATCACTGATGACATCACTGATGACATCTCAAATGATATCACTGATGACATCACTGATGACATCATCCAGTGACTGTGTGTTTCTATAAAGTTTAAATATGTTTTATATATATATATATATATATATATATATATATATATATATATATATACACCAAGGTATATTGAAGTATGAATGGGTGTATGAGTGTCTGAATAGATGATTTAGTAGGTGCGTGACTGACTGTATAAGTGAGTGATTAAACTTGTCTTACTGAATGCATGGGTTAGTGAGTAAACTGTGTAAATGTCTGTATCAGTCTGTCAGTTGGTGTGTAAGTGGCTGCATGGGTTGGTGAGTAGCTACATGAGTGTCTATATGGGTTATTAATTGGTGTTCTGAGTATCTGTATGGGTGCCTGAGTGTCTGTGTGGGTGGGTGGGGGGTGTGTGACTATGTGCATTGATGTGTGAGTGGGTAATTCACTGGGTGTATGGGTTCAAGAGTGCATCTGTGAAGGGCTGTATGGGTGGGTGAGTGTGTGTATGGGTGTGTTGGTGAGTGAATGGATGTCTCAGTGGTACATGTGTAAGTAACTACATATGTTAAAGGCAGTATATGTGAGTGTTTGAGTATATAAATCACTATATGTGAGAGTGAGTGATTGTGAGAGTGGCTGTATGGATGAGTGTGTGCTTGTATCAGTGATTGTATAAGAGAGTAAGTATGTGTTAGTATCTGTATGAATACGTGAGGTGGTGTGTATATAACTGTATAGGTGAGTAAATGGGAGTGTGAATGATTCTTTGCATGATTGACTAGGTGTGTGAGTAACTCTATGGATGAGTGGCAATGTGTAAGTGTCTATATAGGTGTATGAGTGCAAATGATAGTGCTGTATTGATATGTGACTGCATGTATGAGTGACTGTATGGGTGAATGAGTAGACATGTGTGTAGACCTAGGAATCAGTCAGTGGGTATGTAGTAACTGGTATTGGTGTGTCTATGGTTTTGAAAATGGTAGTCTGTATTTTAGAGTGGGTGTATCAAAGGTTATATTAGGGAGTGAGGAGGTGCATCAGATTATCATGTGGATGATGTCATTTGAGATGTCATCAGTGATGTCACTGACCATGTCATGAATGATGTAATATGTGACGTCATCAGCAGTGCATAGCGGGGGCGCGAGTTATAGTTAGCTCAACTACCTATAACGGCCGAATTTCTCTGGTTTTGTATGAGTGAAATGTCCAACTAACTATAACATCCCTGAAACCTGTGGTTTTTTCAGTGAATATATATATATATATATATATATATATATATATATATATATATATCCAATGGGAAGAAATGCTCCTGCTGACGTGACGCGTTTCGCCTTGCGGCTTGATCAAGCCGCAGGGCGAAACGCGTCACGTTTGATTTATGATGGAATAAATCTTCGTTTTCCCGAAACTGCCTTATCTTTCTGAGTGTGCGAGCGACCGTTTTTCATTTACTCTCATTTATATATATATATATATACATATGCAGTGACACTGTTGCCCACCTGGTCTCCATGAAGCCTAGCCAGTGATCAAGGGAGAAGTTACCTGAAACGCGTATGGCCAAGATAGGCGCATGAACTGCCGAAACTGCTGTGTCAGTTACTCTGTAGCCTGCCAATAAATGACGGAGAAAATCACGCTGCGAGTGGTGTTTTCAATTTGGGAGTGCTTTCGATTGGAATATGTAGCGGCCGACTCCAGGTCGTGAAAACACCCCATCGCCGACAGAGCGAGTCCGCAGCACCGTGAACTTAGGTGCCTAGGAGCAACGTGACCTGTTGGTGGACTGCAAACAACAGTCACTACACGGCACGGAAGGCAGACCCAACCGGGTAAGAGATACAAATAGGAACGAGTTGGTGGGGTATTTACTAACACTACAAGTACCACAATGCCTGAAAAGAACACGCCCACTGTGGCAGGCTTGAAAATCACGCTGCGAATGCAGTGTCACTGTTGCCCCCCTGGTCTCCATGAAGCCTAGCCAGTGATCAAGGGAGAAGTTACCTGAAACGCGTATGGCCAAGATAGGCGCATGAACTGCCGAAACTGCTGTGTCAGTTACTCTGTAGCCTGCCAATAAATGACGGAGAAAATCACGCTGCGAGTGGTGTTTTCAATTTGGGAGTGCTTTCGATTGGAATATATATATATATGTATATATGTATGTGTGTATGTGTATATATATATATATATATATATATATATATATATATATATATATATATATATATATATATATATATATATATATATATATATATATATATATATATAAAGAGCGTTTTAGAGAACAAAACATGTTGGCTTTGACTACAAATGAAAATTGTCTGGAAATGTATTTGTCAATAAAGGATGCCTCATTAATTCAAATTGTGGATCATTGTGATGTTTTTGAAGACTATATTTTACTGTACATCTGAATATGATATTTTCCTCATCTATTGTGTTTGACTATATAGGATATATGTCTAGCACAAGGTTATGATGATACTAAGATAGAGTGCTAGGCCATTCTTGCAATTTAGCCTAGGTCCATTGTACTGAGCGTACGCTTTTGACAAGGAAACCTTCTGACATACAGTCCTAAAAGCACAAATGTATACTATGAGCCAGATTACGATGCTGGGCAGACTGACCGTCTGACTGCCGTGGCACGGTTCCAACTGCCGAGGCCGGGTAAGTTTCCCCCACTCTGTTACGATACAACCGCTGCTACCGCGGCTATCTCATCTACGATGGTGCACATACCCCTGAATATGTCCCTGCAAGTGCATGGAAAATCACAGGAACATGTAATATGTACACACATGCATGACATATGTAGGGATATGTCTTGTGCACCATGTACCCCATTGCTGGAGTGTGGCGATCTGTGCACAGTCCAGTCAATGGCGATACATGCCACCTACGGACTTGCCTGCATTATGACACCCACAGGATCGTAGGCTTTGGGGTTCCGCTGCTGTGATGTAGGGGGGACCTGGAGAAAAGGTTCCAGCTAGAAACTGTCAGGGAGAAGCTGATTTGGGTGAGTGTGCACCCCAAATCCATCATTTCTGACGACTCGAGGCAGGCGGTCGGACCGCCATGGTTGGGTCATCCGACACACACATCGTAAATCAGTCTGACATCCCGGTACTGCCCTATGGATGCTGTTTTTCTCTGACCGCCATCTTGGCGGTCAGAGAAAGGCTGTCGGAGTAAGCAGTCTTTCAGTGGTCGGTAGGACTACAGGAGGCATGCATCTTAATCTGGCAGTTGGACCGACTGCTTCCAATGAGACCACGGTGGTCGGACCACCTGTGACAGGACCGCAGAAGCGGCCCGACCGGCATCCTAATCAGGCCCTAAATTACAGTTGCAAAGCAAAACACTATCTCAACTAAGAGAGCCTATAATGATTACAGTACTGCATATCTTCTATCCCAAAAGTTTGTTTGAGTAGATCACCAACACAAAAACCCTTGCCTACTACAGTAATCTGTGGAATTCCATGTAACAAAGTACCTGCCTCCAAGCTTTAGCACAGTCTAATAATAATCCATCCTGAAAAGACTGTTCTATTTAAAGCATGCTTTTCACAAAAAGTATGCCAGGTCTACTGGCTTTGTCATAACATTTCATAATAAACAGATCAAACCTACGAAACCTGGCATGTTCTTTCCAATGAACTGATGAAGCTTTTCCCCTTTAACATTGGCTTTACACTTTATTTAACAATGGCACATAAACTGGCAACCCTCATGAATACAATTAAAACCTTACAAATATGTAGAAAAATACAGCTTGCAAAACATTATACAACCCTTCTCAACAGGGCCTAAATAGAATCATCACAGTCAAACCCCATGGTTTGTCAGAGTGGGTAGCCTTGATCATTAGCTTGCCACCATAACCAACTCGGTCCTCCTGTATTGAGTATAAACTTTACCAGAAGCTAAAAAGTGCAATACAAGCAGTCGTGTACTTGGTGTGGGAGACATGTGGGTGGAGTCTAAGCCCAACTCTCAGTAGGACTCTAAAAGCTCTTTTTTGTTGATCACATAAGGTTCGATGACAGTTCCACTATCAAGCCAGACCTAAAAATCCATGTAGATTATTGACTGCCCTTCTCCTATCTGTTCTGCTGCCAGAGAAAAACACTGTAAATTGTTTAATTATCTAGGGCACTTTAATAGAATTACAATGTCATGTTTGTGCCCCTTAAAATTCAAGCTCAGGCAACTAGCTAAATAAACAAAATGATCACAGCTGTGTGGAGGATAAGCACTTTTTGTGGAAGCACACAAGGTCTGCACAATCAAAACGTACTCTTGGCTCCCAACATGTGAGTAAAGCCAAAGTCACACTCCTGGTCATTCTCACATAATTGTATGGAGACATTTACAATGTCAAGCAAGACCATAAAAAGTCTTCCGTCCCAGAAATCACTTCCTGGGTTTGGCATCTTTCTGCGGAGGCAACTACACCAAAGTGCATAAGCCATCACAGGTTGGAACTGGAGGTCAGTGTGATAGTAGTAATGGTACTCCATTGCCCATTTACAAGCAAAACATTCCTATTGATGCTGGAACTGACTATTTCATTGGGCAACAGCTTCCAGATGATGTACAGGATACGGCATTGTTGTTCCGGGAATCTCTGCAACAGGACTTCACCAAGTTTCTTAATGGAAGCATCTATCCACAGGATAAATAACTAGCATAGAGTGAATTGAGGCATCAGAATGCCTGTTCTGCCTCCTCATTAATAGATACTTAGGGGCATATGTGCCAAAAGATCA
Organism: Calotriton arnoldi; assembly: GCA_963921515.1. Taxonomy (NCBI): domain Eukaryota; kingdom Metazoa; phylum Chordata; class Amphibia; order Caudata; family Salamandridae; genus Calotriton; species Calotriton arnoldi. The sequence goes on along the minus strand of CAWUFW010016051.1, from coordinate 152,539 downwards.
AGCAACGCAGGGCAGCAAGTAAAGTTACTATAGTGCTCTGCCCTGTGGGAATGGGAGACAGCTGAAAAGCACCAAACTTACTAAGAGATGGCGCTCTTCAGCTCCCTCCTAGCTCTTGTACACTTGTGGCTGTGAAGCGCCATGGTAGTCACCCTTGTGCCATGCTGCAAGGGTACCTGCATTATAGGCATGATTGTTTTGTGCTGGAAGGGATACCTTCCAGCACAAAAACAATCTTCCACGTTAGTTTCCTCTTTCTATGCTTGATGTAGAACGCATCATGTATAGAAAAAGGAAGTAATGAGGAGAAATAAAGATTTTCCTCACTGGGGAAGGTGTGGCGTTTTGACGCCTTCCCAGGTTTACCAACTTGACTAAATCTGGAAATGAGTCTAAAATCCATTGGTGGATGCATGAGCGCGCCCATGCTCCACCCATTGAAAACCTCCCAGATGCAGAGTAACACAATGCTGGACAGGGGGCTGCATTGCATTATATTTTCTTTACCAAGCCATGCAGGGCGACACAAGTTGGCCCTTGCGTGGCTTAGTACATACCAACTAACATTTTGCGTCGAGGCTGTGCCGGAAAAGTGGCACAGCCTAACTCCCCAAGTGGTGCATCCCCAGTCCTGGACCTTTGGAAGTGGGGATAAAGGTGCTCTAAGGGCAGCTGTAGTCCCCATCACAACCGAAGCAGCATGACGCAACCCAAGCAGCCCTTGCTGCTTCTCATTGGAACCGACACAATGCAATCAACTCAAGGTGGACCTCACCTTGCAGCCCTTTCAGCTCCTGCTTGGAACCGATGCAGCATGACCCAACTTGATGCAGACCCCTACATCTCTCACCTAAACTGATGCTGTGTCACACATCTCGACGCAGGACCCACATTGTCTCTCGAAAACGTCACTGTACAGCGCAATGCCCCTCATCCAGAACACATGTTACATTTCTTAGTGGGCCTAACCTGGCCCCTAGCATCCAGCCCATGCTCCATCGTGGTCGGCCTGAAATTGTGACTTTGTCCCTGTCTGGCACAGCCAGATAACCACAATTAGTGCTTTTAAGCACTATTTTTACCTAAACTTTTAAAATTTAATATCTCCAGTTCTACTAATTGGATTTTTGTCCATTTGGTTTCAAATAATTCATTAAAATGTACCTTATTGTTCTAAATTGATGTGGGATGATTCTTGTGTTGTGTTTTCACTTTATTACTGTTTGTGTGCTACATAAATACTTTACACATTACCTCTAAGTTAAGCCTTATTCCTTTTGTGCCAAGCTATCGGAGAGTTAAGCGCAAGTTAATTTAGTGCCTTTTTGTGGTTCACCCTGACAAGGATTGTGGCTGTTGCTTGAGTAGGGGCTTGACCCCCCGCAAACAACAACGCAATTTTTCACACACCTATTGTAGCCCACTAATCTAAGAAAAGATCATAGGGCCTCATTCCGATGTTATTCGGGAAGGCTCCAAATGGCATTGGGTTTGATGGACCCGTGTCGGAAGCCATGTTTCTGACCGACTCGGAAACATTTCCGGCTGACCAATTACGATGCAAGGTAGTCGGTCGGTCATTCGGAATCAGTTCCGACCAGCATTCGGAGAGTCCAAGTCAGTTGGAGCCGAATCGTATAGCTCTACATGCCTCGTTTCCGACCAACCAATTACGATGTCTGATTCCGACAGCTGTTCCGACTCGGTCTGTCCGACACAGATTGGCTGTCGGAAACCAACTTTGAAAGCCAGTAGCAGGCCCCCCCCTTCACCCAGAGGCCTCCGGTTAGGGCCCATGGGGGCACCCATGGGACACCTCTTTCCAACCATGAACAGTGTGTCAGGCACCATGGGGTGCCCACCACAGGGTTCATGGTTCTCCGCACCCACCCCTTTTTTCAATGGGAGCCTGTGTTGTCAGTCGGAACACAGGCTCGCATTGAAGTCAACGGAAGTCCGGCCAAATGGTGTTCGGAACCATCGTAATCGGTTGGTCAGACTCCCCGAATCCAAGTCGGTCGGAAACCAATCCGACAAGGACCAACATCGTAATGAGGCCCATAGTTATTTCTTCGTTTGAGGTAGGGCCGTTTGAAGGTTGGCATGTACTTTGGACCGCTGAGGTTGTATGACACACTTGCCCACTTGATAACCTAATTGTTGTGCATCTTTCCCATTAACCTGGCCTTTAACAGGATTTCTTCTTAATCCAGTAGTTGGTAGTGCTGCAAAACAATGGTTCACTGTCTTAGAGGCTTATTATGAGTCTGGCAGTCCACGGACCGCCAGACTTGCGGGGCGCCGTGGTGGCAGTCTTCGGACTGCCCTATTATGACCAGGGCGGTCGGGCCGCCCTGGGACCAATGCAACCACCAGGGATCAGAGATCTTGAGGCCGCAATATGCTTGGCAGGGCCGCTGCGGTCCGCCAAGCATATTACGAGTTTCCTCACTGCCACACTTTCCATTGCAGTACGACTTCCATGAAAAGTGTGCCGGTGAGGAAAGAAAGGAGTGCCTCTACGCCATGGGGTGCATGCAGAGGGGCACATGGTGTACCCCCTGTCTGCATGCGCCCCTATATTCCTGCACGGAACAACATTATGCATTTCGGTCCGTGTAAGAAAATGCTTTGACCTTCCCATTGCGGTGCCTATTTTAATGGCACTGCCATGGGAATGCTAAAGAACTGCCAGTTAGCGACTTGAAAGGTTGTAATCTGGCAGGCGGTCTGTTTTGGCTTTGGCGGTTTGGGAGCTGAGAGCAGTGTAGCGGGCCCGCTCCCAAACCACCAAAGTCATGAAAAGGCGCATAGTGTTTTTCCAGGATGTCTTTAGATGGCAATAACATCTAGATATATTGTGCCATATTCGTGATGGTCTTTCAGCATTTCATTCATCAGCTATGAAACACAGCTAGGGGCCCTGTCAGACGTATACGTTATATACCTTGGTAATATGGAAATGGTGCTTTTGTAGTAATTATTCTCAAAGGAAACCTGCCAATAGGCTTTTGTTAGGTCTAACACAAAGAGATATTCAGCTTGTCTGAGTTTCTGTATTGATTCTTAAACCCTAGGTGTCTGATAGATCTTACATTTTATGTGTGCGTTCCGTTGGCAGAAATAAGTGTAAAACTAATATTTAACTCTAGATTTTCATATGCTGTTGATCTCCATAAAGTACTGTCCTTTTACCATTTTCAATTTACACCTGTATTTGTTTTTCTTTTACTTGTGGCAGCACATTGGGACTTTGTAGTACACAAACAGCAACGTCATTCTAAGTTGGTGCAATATAAGGTCTATTTTCTTCTGAAAAATCAATCTTGAGAACCAATCACATAATTCCTTTTTCAAAATAATAATAGTTTTTTTATTATCCCTTTCAATAAGGTCATCTGTCACTGGTCAATGGTTTTTTCCTATTAGCTTCTGTTCTTCCTTCATCACTGTCATGGCTAACCCTTTATCTGGTGAATTATTACATCAAGGGGACTCCTAGATGTGCACTGATATACAGAAGAGCATTGACTAGACCATATGTAGAAGTGTTCATAAGGCACTTCTTCAGGGAATCTAATAGCAACAAACAACAAGTGATGACAGAAATGATTATTCCATCTGAGCCACTGGTGTTCGCTGTTACCCCAATTCCAGTGCATCGTTTTTTACCCACTAAGCCATCATAGAGAGATACATCCCACATGAAGTCAATCTTGGTCCTGCTCCAATAAACAGAGTTAGAATAATAAATGTAAACTCTTCCCTGCCCCCCATGTCTGTTAGATTGGAGTTAGAGTAGTAACTCTAATCCCCCCAATGTGTAGACTTTCTCCACTATTTGTTACACTGGAGCTAGAGGAGTAAATCTGACTCTGTCACACCGCATGTATACACTTTCCCAATGTTTGTCCAACAGGAGTTAGAATAGTTAATCAGAACCCTCTCATCCCCCAAATTATGCCCCTTGAACAATGTGTGTTAGATTGTGGTTAGAATGGTAATTCTGCCCCCATCCACATATATTGCAGTTTGAATAGAGTATTTGAATTGTTTTTATCAGTCTATTTTGTTTTAGATTGGGTTTACATTATTATGTACACTGGCATTTGTATAAGATATTATGAGCATACTTATTTACAGGCATGTATTTTGTAATTTATTTGATTTTTTTATTGCTTTAATTGTGTTTTTCAATGTATTTATATTTTTATTTGCTTTAGTATTAAAAACATTACCTTTTGTTGCATGTTTTCCAAAGTTATTCAAACAGGCTTTTTAATTTTAATTATTTTTTCATATTTATTAAAATTGTTTATAGATATACATATTGTGTTTTATAATTTAATAAAGTGTAATATAATAGTTTATTTAAAACATTATTTTTATTCGTGTAATATAACTTTTTGAATTTATTATCTATTGCTAATTTTTAAAATAGTGTATTAAATTAGTTTGAAGTTATATGCATTTTCCAGAATGGTTTTAAAGTTAATAATATCGGGCCTGATTCACAGAACTAACTTACGTCAAAAACGTAAAGTTAGTACTTTTTGGTATTCACAGAATACACTTACTCATTTTGGTATTCACAGAATGAACTTACTCATTTCGGTATTCACAGAAGTTAGTAGTCCTAACTTTAGGACTCCTAAATGCCTTCTGTGAGTACCGAAAGTCTTAAAGTTAGGATTTTTCTCAGTTTAGGAGTAGTAAAGTTAGGACTCCTAACTTCACTACTAGTAAGTGTATTCTGTGAATACCAAAAAGTACTAACTTTACGTTTTTGACGTAAGTTAGTTCTGTGAATCAGGCCCATCATGTTTCTATGTATTTGTGTTAGTTTTAAACATAATTTAAAAAAAAACAATTAACTATTATTTAAAAATATAATAAATTTGATTTCAACTAAATACATATACTTACAAGTATAATGTTGATATTTTGGACCATAATATATTTATACTTTACATTATAATTATGTAAAGTCAATATTGTGGTTTTTGATACTTTGACAATGATAGTTTTGGACCACAATGTTTTTTTGCTCGATATTCTGTCATATAACCCTTGCTGCTAAATAAGGTACTCTGGAGCAGACAGAATACGAATTAATATTAGTTCAAGCATGTGAGCATTTACTAAACACAGATTTATCCATTAAATATGAAATGGATTTGCGATATTTATTTACAACAGTTTTTAAATAATGCATCACTCCTTGTTACACTCCAATTCTTTGTAATATTTAAAACATCCAAAGCATTTTCTATATAAACATTCCATGGGTTGGCTTGGTCATCTCTATGCAACTCTATTTCCTTCCGAATAGAGGGGCCTATTCACAAACTTCTTTTGTAGTACATTTAGTAGTACTACAATAGTACTACTAAAGTAGGACAAAATGCTGTAAACAAGCTTACGCATGTATATCTCCACCTCCTATCTTTTCTATGGGGTGATCTTCACATATGTAAATTTACTACTTAGGGGTCGATTCCGATCTCACTCGGACAGCCCTCCCAAAGCCCTCCGTAGCCTCACCTTGCGACCGACTCGTTCCCGGATCCGGTCCGTCCAAACGAGGCAGTACGATGTGCAAATGTGTGCATTTCCCGAACGACACGTACGCTCCGAATCGAGCAACATTTCCCGTACGAGCCGGCTCCGTCAACACAGATTGGACACGCCCGGAAGCATTAGCGTAGCAGTTTCCGGCCGGGGAAGTACGATGTGTACGTCCTCCGTGCCGTACAGGTCGCCACATCCAGCACGTCACAGCATCCGGAAGAGAGGTATATCAGGACCGAATCGTGCCACAACACGAACACCGCGTACGAGATGAAGCTGCCATGTATCCGATCGCCCATGTCATCCCTGCACTGTACGCCTATGACCGAATCAACCACCGGAACCCACGCGTACGTCGCAGACGGGAAGTCAGACACTACCACCCACCAATACGTGAAGATCTCTTGAAAGCCAAAACACACATGGGGGGTGGCTGCCCACACCCCAGCACAGTCCACCCCAGAAAGGGTGGATGCACATCAGCCAGCACAGTCTGCCCCAGAAGGGGTGGATGCACATCCCCCCAGCACAGTCTGCCCCAGAAGGGGTGGATGCACATCCCCCAAGCACAGTCTGCCCCAGAAGGGGTGGATGCACATCCCCCAAGCACAGTCTGCCCCATAAGGGGTGGATGCACATCCCCCAAGCACAGTCCACCCCAGAAGGGGTGGATGCACATCCCCCCAGCACAGTCCACCCCAGAAGGGGTAGATGCACATCCCCCCATCACAGTCCGCCCCAGAAGGGGTGGATGCACATCCCCCTGCACATCTGCCCCAGAAGGGGTGGATGCACATCCCCCCGCACATCTGCCCCAGAAGGGGTGGATGCACATACCCCCCGCACAGTCCACCCCAGAAGGAGTGGATGCATATCCCCCCAGCACAGTCTGCCCCAGAAAGTGTGGATGCACATCCCCCAGCACAGTCTGCCCCAGGAGGAGTGAATGCACATCCCCCCAGCACAGTCCATCCCAGGAGGGGTGGATGCACATCCCCCAGCACAGTCCACCCAGCAGGGGTGGATGCACATCCCCCCAGCACAGTTGGCTCCAGAAGGGGTGGATGCACATCCCCCCCAGCACAGTCAGCCCCAGAAGGGGTGGATGCACATCCCCCCAGCACAGCCGGCCCCAGAGGAGGTGGAGGGCAAACACTCCCCCCCTACTCCCATGCCAGGCTTGTGTATTGTGCACAAACATCTAGATCCCCTGACACATTAGGCTAATAAATGCAGTCACATCCATCACTCTAGTGCACAAAGGCCGATTGTGGTGTACAAACCCCCAGCATTGACTTGCAAATAGGGTAGATGGGGTATCACCCCCATCAGTGTGGTGCACACAAGATGAGCATGGGGTACAAACATCCTTCTTTGGCAAGCACATAGGGGACATGGGGTATAAACCCCTCCTCAGTGTGGTCACCATAAGGTGATAGGGGGATCAAACACCCAGCAGTGACAAGCACATAGGGGAGAAGGGTTATCAACCCCCCATCAGTGTGGTGCACAAAAGATGAGCATTGGGTCCAAACCCCAAACTTAGCCAAGTACATAGGGGACATGGGTTGCAACACCCCCATCAGTGTAGTGAGAAAAAGCTGAGTGTGGGTTCCAGACTCCCAGCATTTGCACACAATCATGTATGACTTCCTAAGGCAGAAAACCAGCAACAAAGTAGTGCTTGTGTGCCAAACGAACACATATCTGTTGAGGCAGACATAGTTGGGACTTACAAAGACAAACATGCCATGGGGAGACAAGCATTGCCATTGCGGGCTAACACTGCCACCAATGTTTATTCTGACAATGGAAGAAGTGACCATCTAAATGCACAAACACACATTTGTTCACATACAGACACACATACAAAGGAATTCAGCAAGAAACCAAAGTGTAGACAAGATCCTGTTCCACACTGTGGCAGCAATGGCAATTCAAGACCATGATCAATGGCCAAATTGAAGATGTTGGACTCCCAGGGACAGTAGCTAAACAAACTAAACCATACATCCAATCACTGCTCACAAAGCCAGTAGAAATATGCGGTTCAAGATTTGCCAATACAGCCAGCCAACCACACTCTGCAGAACAAACACAACATGTGTGTGTGTAAGTGTCCCTAGGCTCCACCCCCCCGATGTTGGTCCAAACCCCACTGAGACATATGCGTCACTACTGTTGAAGTACCGCTGTGTCAAGCTTGGTCTTGGCATGTGTCTGCCTTGTCAGAATGAGACACGGACATTGACTGAACTATCACAACACACAGAATACTTTGGTCCCATCATCCTGTGTACAGGTGTGATTCCCAAGTTGGCCACATGTAGCAACAATCCATGTATACCAAGTGGCACCTGGGACACAGATGACTTGTTCATCATCAATGCGCTAATATGCATGTCCATTTGAGTGGTGCATACCATAAGAAACAGTCAAAATTGAGTATAAATGTCAAGCACTAAATATGTGCTAACGTGTACGCCAAAGAAGGGAGAGGATGTGAAAAGAATGTCACACTCCTTGTCAAAAACAATGTTGCTCGTGACAACAAGCCATTTCAGCCTAGAACAACTCCACAACACACTGTACTAGGACACATATCACATGGACCTCCGGCAATCCATCACATCACTCCATTCTGATTTGGCTGAAATCAATGTCACAACAGCATTTGCAGTTAAATAATCAGCAGCATCATGTACCCCCCAGAAAGTAGTCCAAATTACATAAATCTGCTTTATTCAGCATTGTGGAAGAGGTGTGGCGCAGCGGCCAGGGGCCTGACTCCGGACCACGGGGTTCACGGTTCGATCCCCGGGGCCGGCAGCAGGTTAGCCCAGCACCATGTGACTCTGGGCAATAGCTCGCTTATTCTTCCCGAGGGCCCCCAGCGCCGGGACACCTCTCCGGAGGTAGCTGTGCGCTTTACAAATGCTGGTATTTCATTTAAATTGGTAAACACGAATCGTGCAAAAAAAACAAGGCCAATGGCCAGTCCATGTCAATGAGTCCTTCAGGGGATATATAGGATGAGTTCCCATACATTGCCTGCCTGCACATACATCACTAGGGGAAAAATCCCCAAGGAGAGGCATCTTCTGGGGCAGGCCAGGCACCGCAGGGACAGGATTAGGGTACAGCAGGATGGGTAATGGGGGGGTTGGGGGCAACTAGAGTGTCTGTAGCAACTGCAGTCAATCAATCGGATTGAGGGTGTGCTGGAGCCACTGCAGTCGACATGTTGCACTGAGGGGGTGGGGGCTCCACTGCAGTGCCCATGTCCGATTGTGGGGGTGGGGGCTCCACTGCAGAGCCCATGTTGGATTGTGGGGCTGGGGGATCCACTGCAGTGGACAGGTCAGATGGCGGGGGCAGGGTCTCCACTGCAGTGTATGTAAGTGACTGAGTGTGTGGTGTTGTGGTAGTGGAAGTGCCTGTGTAAGGGGGTGAGGGCCTAATAATCTTGGGGATGGTGTAACGGTGTGTGGGGGAACTGGGGATGGCTTGTGGTGTGTGAACTCTGGGACAGGTGGCCTTGGGTTGGGCGGAGGTAGCTTTGAGGGGGGAAGTGTGGGATGGTGGTGGGGGTTTTCATTTCTTTGTCCTGGGGGATGTACTGGTGGGGGCCTCAGTGTACCCACTCTCAGGGGAGGGTGTTTATGTGGTGGGGGACCCCCTCCTTCTGCGTGGTGACCTCCTCTTCCCCTTTCGAGTTGGAACTGATGTGTCAGTGGGGAAGAGGCCTAGGTCACAGAGGAAGACCCTCTGGGAAGGGGGGGGGTTGCAGGAGAGTCAAGGGTTGGGATTTTGGAGAGAGAGGTACCTGAGGAATGCGCAGTGCTTGTGGAAGGGTGTGTGTGTTTTTTTGCCATATCCCCTGTGTGTGTGATGTCAGTCCCCGGAGTGTGCGTGCATGTTTTATTTGACTTTGTTTTGGGTGGCTGTGTGCCACCTGTGTCTGTTGGGGTCTGTGCCTGTGTGAGTGTGCTTGGGTCAGGTAGGGTAGTGGGGACTGTGGATGGGGCAGAGGAAGGAGAGGTGAGGGACTGCTGCAGGAGGGACACTGCTGCCATCAGTGAGGAGGCCATGGACTGATTTGTCCGCTGAAGGGCAGACATGTTTGCTGAGATGTCCTCCATGTATGACACCAATTGTGTCAATAGACCGGTGTGAGCATGGAGGACACTCAGCATGGATGTCTGCCCCACATGTAACTGTTTAAGCAAGTCCACTGACTCCACACCCAGGGCAGCAGGGGTGACAGACGCAGGTGGTGCGGTACCTGGACCACAGGAGACATGCTCCCTAACACGGGAGGCTGGAGATGATGGTGGTGGTGGGGACAGACTCTGTGGGTGTGGCCTCCGCTCTGGTAACACCCACCACCACAAGGGAGTCATCACTTGAGCTGGTTGGGTCATCAGCTGATGTTGATGTTGTTGAGCGTGCTTCAGTGTGGCTCCCCTCACCCTCTGTGCCACTGGGTCCCTCATATTCCTCCACAGTGGATCCCGTCTCGCTAGCTGCTTCCTCCGGGTCCGTGGAACTCTCTCCTCCAGTTGTTGCTGATGATGCTGTGAACAAGGAGGGGAAACAGATTCACATCAGTCATCAGCATATACTTGACACTAGATTTATGTTCCCAAAACATCACAGAGCAAGGCCTTGCATAATGTCGAAGCCACTATTCCTTAACTCACACATCTGTAAATCGGTATTCTGTCAGTCTGTTTGTGAATCATGGTTACCAAACACATGTTGCCAATGGAAACATCTGTTAGATGTATCACAATTTAAACTATGTACATGCCCAACAGGGCACTGTCTTGCCTGTTGCATAATCTGTAATGCCCCTGAGTGTCAGGGCGTAACACAAACATGTCCCATCTCATGCAAGGGAGTCTGGAATTGGGCACGCAAATGGGATGGAGAAATACCACAGTTTACATGATGAACATACTCACACCCACAGTAACCAATCTGGGCTTATGTTGTAAACTCAAATGCTAAAAAGGTCTGCATGCAGAACAACTGACAAGTACAAAACTGCATCTTACACTTTTTCATGTGCAACACTATGCCACAGTACTCTCTGTCTGAACAGTCTGTACTGACTCTTGTTACCGAGCCAGTGAATCAAGATTCAACAGTCAGCCCCATGTCACACTCAAGTATACACTGTGCAAGTAACATCTGTAGTGCACAAGTATACATGTGCCCTAAGTGCTACATAGAATTTGTACACTTTGACAGGCTCATATTGTTCAACTGTGACATATGAGTATATGAAGTTTGATATCCCAATACAGGAACATGTTGCATACTCACATAATCAAAGTAATGCAGCATACACATATCTGTTTAAGCCACCAGTATGCACAGTCAAGCGATGAGACACACATGATTTGACCTGGGCATCTGAGCCAATTGACATACATGAGGTTCCTGCCCATATGCGAAACATTGGCCACATGTGACATCAAAATTGCTCGTCCTGTACACATTGACACAGAGTCAGACACATGAATCTTCATTTGCAATGGTCACAGTGTTGCCTGATGTAGGAAGGTGGAATCTGACTATATGGTTGCCCCCACTTTTTTTATGGTGTTTTGCTGGGTTATGACTTAGTTGGACTGGGATCCTGCTATTCAGGGCCCCAGTCTATCTGCTTTCTCTGTAAAAAGGTTTCCATGTGCCTTAGGCACATCACTGATTGGGATCTGGAGTTCCCTTATAAGTCCCTAGTATATGGTATACTATGTACCAAGGGCATAGGTACCTCAGAGGCCTGCCAGGGGCTGCAGCATGTATTATGCCACCCCTGGAAGGCCAACCAAACTGACACCACAGGTCTGCTACTGCAGCCTGGGTAAGGTGGTGCATGCACCCCTTACTGTGATATAGGTTACCTATATCACTAAATGCATACACCCATATCAACCTATAAGTCACTCCTAAGGCAGACCTTATCAATCCTAAAGGCAGAGTGCATGGTTCCTATGTGAGAGGGTGCCCCTGCATGAGCAGGGCCCCTCTGCAGCGTTCGGAGACCATCTCTGATGCTGTTTGTAGTGCAGCCTGACCATATACTCTTAAGCGCATTATATCCTCGCGGTAAAATGCTAACTTTGGAATGGCTGCACCTAAACATGTTGTGTTTGGTGTCAAACATCTTGGAATACTACCCCCCGCCAATCCTGGTGGCGGGGGTAGCATTCCACCCTTCTAGAGGGAAAGACATGTTAACTCTGACTAGTCCGGTAACTTCTTTCCAGAGCCCTGGCATCACAAAATGGATGCTGCTGCCACAGACACGAGTCTGGCCTCCTGCTGCTGGACGAAACTCCGGCAGGGGAGGCCTGGACAATAGGTTTCCTGTCCCAGGGAGGTGTGACCACCTCCCCAGACAGGATAATGTGTATTGGGGCTGGGCGGGAGCACTTTCGGGTGCTTTGAAGTCCTGCACTGGGGGCACATTTGGTGTCCCTGTGCATACCCCAGTTCAAACCGGATCAGGGGCTTGCAGCCCCTGCTTTGGCGCGAACTGGACAAAGGGAAAGGGGTGTAGCCACCCCTCTGCCCTGACCCACCCATAGGTGGGGCCACAGAGTAGTCCAACCCCTATCCTTAGTATAAGTATAGGAACCCAGTCCTTAGGACTTTAGATTATCCCTGGACGAAACTCTGTAACTGAATCCTGGACCTTCGACACTCTACTCACGATTAGAGGACAGAAGAATCTCCCTTGGGGTCAAGGAGTGACTCCCCTGCTTGGCAGGCACCAAAGAAGCATCTGTCCAGTTCGCATTTCTGAAGCTCCCGTCGGGCGCCGAAGTCATCGCATCACCAGAGGTAGATTCTCAGACTTCCCCGAGGTTACCCTGAGTCCCCAGCAAAGCTGAGGCCCGTGGCTATCGTGGGTGACTTGAGACCATGACCCCTGGACACCGAGCACATTTGCAAGTGCATCCTCTTCTGGGTCTCCCAAGAAGTCGTGCTTTGGGCTCCGAGTAGCCCTAGCCTCCAGCACCACCTGCACAGAAGATCACTGGCCCCCACTCCACGAGTGTCCTGTAAGCCAGATCCACGTGCGGCGTCACGAGGCTCCTTCGCGGTCGCTAGCCCGTTGGCTAGTAGCCCTTAACGAAAGCCAATCCTTTTCTAACTTGGCATCCTGGTTGCTCCAGGCCTGCCCTCACTTACCCTCGCTGGGTGAGTGCCACAGACCTTGCTGGTCTGCACCATCGACGATCTACATCTTCACCGAGACTTGCCGTTGCCAAGGCTTGTTGGGTCCAATCCGGTCGCCGACACCTCAGCACTCGACAGACATCGTGTACCAGCCCGAATCCTGCTCCTGGTCGCCGACAACGCCTCCTGAACCTCGTGGCTGAAGAGTCAAGACGACCGTCAACGCACCTGAAGCACTCGACATCGGTGGGCATCTGTCCATCGCCTTCCTGGTCACTGGCTAGTGACCCAGATTCTGTCCCCTCTGCTTTCAGGTTCTTCAGAACTCCGATCCACTCTTGGATCCACCCGGACACTTTTCTCTTGGCCGCCAGCAGCACTTTGCAGCAGATCGCCATTCGAATCGACGACGAAACCCGACCCCGAAAGGCACCTATGCACCCGGCTTCCCTGGGTGAGGTAACACGAGTACTCCGGTGCTCCCGTGGGTAGAGACTCTTCAAAGTCCTAGATCTCAAAGGGTTTTGTCCTAGTCCTCTTCTAAGTGTCCCTTTTCTCTAATTTCCCGATCCCGACTTTCTCCATAGAAGTCAACGGCGTATCGCGGTTGTGTATTTGCACTGCACGCGTCTCCCGTGGGTCCCCTGTGTCACTACCTTGGGTGGTTCCTTGTGGTCCAAGCACTTCTAGAGGCTCTAGGCCTAGTGTCTAGTTCAGTCGTGGTTCGCATACCACTTTATTGGTATATGGTTTGGTACGCCCCTAGGGCCCAAACGTGTATTTGTGCTATTACTGTGATTTAATAACTTCTAACTTATGTACTTCGAACTCTAGCCTCATAAAGAGACTAGAGGGGTGTGTTTAGCAATAAATACATATATTTTGAATATATACCTGGTGTGGTGCTCTTTCATTTGGTCACTCAAGAGATTATAGACTGGTAAAACAAGCTGCTTTACATTCCTTCAAGACTTAGCCTGAAGGCTGCTCTCCATAGCTACCACTAGGATAGCTTTCAATAAGGTTGTCTTTAACCTATCTCCAATAAGGGGTTGTTTGGACTGGTGCAAGGTGCCCACTATAATTAGTGGACAGCATATGCCAGGCCAACTTCTCACACCTGACACACAAAAATGGGATGTGACAGTGTCCCTGATGGCCTGATTTGGCTTACTTGTTCTAGGTCCATGTGAAACATGGGAATAGTTGGAGTACGAGGCTGATCACCATGCATAATTTGAGCAAACACAGTTCATTTGTCAGATATACCAACATCGGTCTGACCTGCTGCACGTGTGGGCAGTATTCATGTCACAAACCTGTGTCATCAGCCCAATCATCTCATAGTCCATTTAGGCATGTACCACACAGAGTGCAGGTCATATGTCTGTCAAGTTGCTGGCACATGTCAGTCAAGCACATCACTCATGATGGTCAACAGAATGCACCTGTTGGACATGGTGCTGTGCACAGTGACCTTGGACTACAGCTCATACACAGGAGACTAGTGACACATATCACTGACGGAAAGGGACACACCTGGGCCTCAGATGACAATGGGGCATCTTTACAGTTTTGGCACACAAGTGTTGTCTCAGCATACACACGACTTGTGATAGTGTTACCAGGCTGAGGAAGTGCAACATGCATGTCAGACAGAGTACAGCTAACTGGCTCAAACTTACCCCCTCCTTGCTGCTGTCTGGCCTTCAACTGCCCATCCAGGTCAGGGAAGACCACCGTGAGTATCCGGAACATGTGGGGGGTGAGGGTCCGTCATCCGCCCCTCTTGCGAGGAGGTGACAGCTTCAGCTGGACCCTAGCAATCCTCTGGGTCCAGCCACTGAGGTCCTGCCACCTCTTCTGGCAGTGGCGGATGCGGCGTTTGAAGAACCCCACAGATCTCACAGCCCGGACGATGGTCAACCAAATCTCCTGCTTCTGATGGGTGTCGACCTGTAAGGATGACATAGTGACACACTCTTACTACACATGCGACATGTTTGTATATCACACACGTGAACATATAGGTCATTGGTAGTAGGGCAGAAGATGCATCAAGGATTGCTAAGTATCAGCAGGGTCAGTTGTCCTGTGTGTAAGCCTGCCCCCACAACATGAGTACAGTGCATGAGATGAAATAGCACAGGATACCCTTTTACTTCACAGTCCCTGTTCAGTACATGATTCTACACACTGTGAGAATTACAATGACTGTGTGCATGCATGTCCTTGGTAAGCAGAATGCCAGTAGTGCCTGTTAGGGGACATGGTGTACTGAGAAGTCAGTGCAATCAACACTCACCTGCTCCCCTGGTTTCCCATACAGCTTGCTGTACTGTGGAAGGAGGCTGTCCAGCAGGGCCTGGTTCTCCTCCTCTGTGAAGGCTGGTGCCCTCTCCACAGTACATGCCATTGCAGACTCCAGAGGATGCAGAGACAGCAGCAGTGGTAGGGTGTGATGTCGGCAAGTAGCATGTAGTGCAGGCAAGTGAAGTCTCTTGGGAACAGACAGCCTTAAATCTGTGCTACAGAGGCGGATTCAGCCCCATGGGTCAAAAGAGATAGGTCAGAGACTTTCACATTATCCAAATTTGTCCAATACATCACATTGCACGCCTCGGACACGCCTACCGCGTCCTTCAAATCTTACTGCATCATGGCACTATAGAATTGGATACATTGTTGTGTTGCCCAACTGAATTTGTGTGCACGCAATTCGTACACCCTGCTAAAATGCGTCTGTCCCCATGACGACAAATATCCAATGTGTGCGTCCGGCTTGGTCTTGACGTGTACGCCGCGTCTTTTGAATACTCACCCGCATCTGTCCCACCGAAGGCCAATATCCAATGTGTGCATCCGACTTGGTCTTGAAGTGTACGCCGCGTCTTTTGAATACTCACCCGTGTCTTTCCCACCGAAGGCCAATATCCAATGTATGCGTCCGGCTTGGTCTAGCAGTGTACGCTGTGTCTTTTGAATACTCACCCGCATCTGTCCCACAGAAGGCCAAAATCCAATGTATGCGTCCGGCTTGGTCTTGCAGTGTACGCCACGTCTTTGGAATAGTCACCCGCATCTGTCCCACAGAAGGCCAATATCCAATGTGTGCGTCCGGCTTGGTCTTGCAGTTGATCCAGCGCTAACAATAAAAATTCTTCTCCTATATGCTTCGGTCATCCAGGTGCAACTTATCCCTCCAACACACAAACTATATCCATATGACGGTGGGGCCCATAACACCGCATATACATTCACTTACTCATTTATTCCCTGGATTACCTCCGTCCTTAACCTAGGAGAAAACGATTCGCTGGAAGGAGACGGGATACCTCTTTTTAACACGACATAATGTTTCTCATTGCTTTTAAGGTATTCCGCTCATTGGTCGATGGACCAACTAGTAGGAATCAGTTGATGGTGATTAAGACCAGCTCAATCACAATAAACTCTTTAACATTTTACCTTAATTATTGAGCTAAAGAATCACTGAGTCATTTGTTTAAAGAATAATAAAGTTTATATAAGGTTTCGAAGCAAGATATAAGTTTAAGCTTATTATTCAGATTATTACTTTTATCATCATTATAAGAATACATTGAAATTGCAATGCATACCTATTAGACGGAAAAATAAGGTTGTCACAGCAAGAACTCCAAAAGATCAATCTATCTGTCTTGGAAAGTCTAATACTTCTAAATGAAAAATCTATCAGGAGTAAAAAGGCTCTCCAAAAGCAGCATCTTATACTCAACTAAAAATATAAAATAGCAGCATCAGCTCGTCAGCATCAGCAACCGCAACTTCACCCATCTACAGCATCCACTCTCTCCAGCATCTAACCCCTCCCCACCAAGAGTAGGTCTTCTTATACCCTAATTCTAGCTTACTGAATAAAAATGTTGCATCTCTATGGCGTGATTCTCTCTTATTGGTTCATTCAAGTCCATATACATTTTAATCAAACTTCCTTGTCTTAACCAGTTCTTTGTGGAATGTCCATGCTTGCATCGTTTCCCACAGTTCATGACATTGTTCATCAGTTTCGATCAGTCCAATTTGTATCTTTTTCTGATACTTTTTAGATTCAACAGTTCCGTCCATTTATTCAGTTTGACTTCTCACGCTTCTTGCTGATCATCTTGGCACACATTTGCTCAAAAGGTCACAATAGCCTTGACCATACTTCCATCTTAGGCTCTCAGCACGAACACGTGGTCATCCTTTTTCACAGCCTGTCTCCTCTGCCACACGGCTTCTTGCTCATGCGTACTCTAGCAAATGGCGGCCATTTTATATCGCTGCTCAACAGGCCTAAGCGCACTATTTTCAAAGATAAACAAAATATTGTTAAAATAAAGAATATAAACCCTTTCGTTTCCCTCCCGTCTTTCTACGTACCCCAATTAGGTATTACCTAGCAAAAAGCAACATATAAAGCCGTCCCTTACTTACCATCGCTTTATTTTGCCACCACACGTTTTATTTTCAAAGCACAAATCATGCGTTTATTATTTTATTAGTACGCAAATATTACGTTTATGTTAGACACGTAAACAATTATAAGTTGATTAATTTGCACACAAAAATAGCGTGTTACCTTTAACCCTTTACATGTAACATACATTGTTGGTTATTTACTTAAATGAACATGTTTATTAATTATTTTACGAAAATTATTAGGAGGTTAAAATTTTTTCATTTATCCTGCTCCATCAACTCCCCCTTTGGTGATTTTTAATATCACCACAAAACCCAAGTTATACAATTTTCTCAGACAGCATATATCTTTTATCAGTTTGCTTTTGTTAGTTTACACAACTGTATCCCTTTCAACTTGTCTCTTTGTTTTCTTGTACATGTTCTCTTTTATCTCTTCTAGCTCTATTTCACCCATTTCCCTCTCTCTCTCCTTGTTTATCATGTTTTCTTTTTCTATTTTATTCTGCCTTCTTCTTTTCTTTATACATGTAATTACAAGCTTCAGCACTAAAATTATTATTATCATGGTCGCTATTATTATAACTTTTCCTATTATTAATGCACTCATTCTTGTTAACCAATTTATTACTGAAGAAAACCCTTTACCAAGTTTTCCAAATGCACTTTCAACCTCCAGTGGAACAAGTTCTTTGTGCAAACTTGTAATATTCTTTATATACTTTTGTATATTTTCACTTTTATCTGGAATGTAAGTGCAACAATGTTGGACTTTCAGCATTCCACAGACTCCACCCTCTTTTGCCAAAAGAATGTCAAGGGCAAGTCGATTTTGCATCACCATAGCTCTCATGGCAACCATCTCGGTATTTACCATCAAGAACCCTCCAGCAGTATCTGTAGATAAACGATCTACCACTGTGGATAATTTCCGAATTTTAAATGCATTCAAAGATATTCCCACTGCTGGTATCAATGCACCAAAAATATCACCTACTATTTCTGAAAAACTTTCCCTTTTTCTACGTGTAAAGGTATTTATCATTTTGTGTGTTCCTTTTTCTTTTCTATCCATATGAAAAATCTTTGGAAAGACCAGGCCTAAATAACATGACCCATACCAATGGTCCGGCAACCTGTAATAAGCCCTATTACCGCAAACATAATAGATCCCTGGAAATATTGGATCTTTTCCCCTTTGAATCCCCATCCACCTAAAATTTGATAATTGTCATGGCAAATACTGGAACCCACAAAATAATTGTCATATTTTGTTTTATTTCTTCTAATGCACAACCTTCCCTGTTGGGGCCAATCCAGAGTCATAGCTGCATTTGTCTTTTTCTTGTCATGATTGTCTTCCTCAAACGCCCAAAGAGGTGTTTTTGTCTCTTCTATACCTTTTCTTTGAAATTTCACTCTTCTTTCTTCAACCATCTCTAAAAATACTTTTTCTTCCTTCTTTAACTCACAGGTAAGGTTGTTTTTAACTATATTCTCTAATGTTAAAATCTTATCTTCTATAAAATATTCACCAAACGTTTTTCCCTCTTTTATTTTGTTTAGCTCAGGAACTACAGAAACTTTCGCAAAAATCTTATCTATGTCAGTGTAATAATATTCTAATCTACCTGTTTTATAAAATAATCTTGCTAAAACACTACATGTTATTCCATACGTCAAAGGAAGGTGATAAGTCACACCTTCTGCTACAGATGCAGGCAATTGCATTCAAACATAGCAATCTCTTACATCCATTGTTTCTACATACTCATATAATAATTTAGTAAAAACATTCTTTGAAAAATCTGTTATTGATTTATCTTTATGTAACTCTGCACTACTTTTTAATATAACTGGTTCTTGAGTGTTAGCTCCTTTTTCTTTCTCTGTTTTATTAGATGTTTCTACTACAGCTAAACTAATTGGAATAGTGATTGCTAAATCCACCCATACTGTCATTAATAATCCTGTACAAAAGAAGCCCATCTTACACCATTTACTTAAAAACTCACATTTACATTTTCTATCTCTAGTATCCTCCATTTTGTTTTATAACCTTATTTATTTTCAAGAAAATTGTCACTACACCTCAGAAATGACTTATTAGCCACTCTGCACTCCAATGTTTTTGTTTTTGCTTCGTACTTTCTTTTAATTCTTTTCAGAATTCTTTCTTTGTCAAATCCAGTATTTTGTCAAATCCGGTAGAAATTTGTTTAAATTTCTTCAAGTTTGTTGCACCTCACCTTCACCCATTAGGTTTCTTTGTTCTTTGTTCTCGTTAGTGTTCTTTTCTTCTTTGATATCAGTCAAAGCAAGATACAACCATTCAGGCGATCTATACTTCGGATCTACCTTCTTTACTCTTTTCGTTTTCTGCAAGTGTTTTCCACCTTGTTTTTCTTGCTCTTTCTGGCTTGTTATTTCATTCACTTGTTCAGCACTTTTTCCATCTAACCTTATGATCCTGTATCTTAACTTTCTTACTTCGTTGGGCCAATTGTCTCCTTTTCTTGGCCTTTTTGCCTCACTTCCTTTTTCTTCTCTTTCTGTTTTCCAATTCCTTTTTCTTGTTTCTAGTTTTTGGTTTCTTTCTTCTCCACTTTCTTCGGACTCTGTTTCAATTTTTTCTTTATTGTCTCTTATTTTGAATCTTATAATTTCATTTTCTTCCTCTACTTGTGGTTCTTTTCTTATCTTCCTTCGTTCACCTATTTCTGTCCCTCCTCGAGGTTCTTCCGAATTTGTGTCAATCTCTCTATCTGTTTCTAAATTTCCCTGTTCTTTTGTTTGACTATCTGTCCCTATTGCTCCTCGGGGATCTTCCGATTTTTCTAACTTTCTGTTTGAAACTCTCCCTTCTTCATCTATTAATATTATCTCCGAAGGATTTTTACCACAACTTGTACTTGGTTGCTCACTGTTACTATCTTCTTGCTCAGTTTCTTCTCTTATGCTTTCAAATTTCCAATTTCTTTTCAGAATTTCTTCACAATCCGAATGATCTGTATCAGATTCTGAACTGGTATCTGATATTTCCAGATGTCGACTCACATGTCGATCTTCAAGTTCTGGAACTTCAGCTATTTCCTCTACTTCTTCTGTCGTTGCACTTGTAGTTGGGTCTTCCAGATGTCGACTTGCAGGTCGATCTTCAGATTCTGGCACCCTGTTTGTTTCTTCTTCTGCTTCTGATGCTGAACTGTTATCCAATACTACCAGATGTCGACTTACATGTCGATCTTCAGGTTCTGGAACTCTGATGGTGTGACTGGCATGCACCCAGTGTTTCACTCCTGCACATTTGACTGCAGTCGTTGTCACCAGGATCACTTGTCGTGGTTCGTCCCAGCGAGGAACCAAACAGTTTCTTCTCCTGTGGACTTTTATGCGGACCCAATCTCCTGGATTCAAGTCGTGAGCTGGTTTTCTTTCAGGAGTGGTCGCATCCGGTCCAACCTGATAAAACACAGAACGCACCACATCAGCCAATCCTTTGCAATAATCCAGCACCAGATCATCAGTTATAGTCAGTAGTTTGTTGACAGGTACATGTGCTTGTCTCATTGCTCGTCCCATAATTATCTCATGGGGACTGAGTCCAGTTTTCCTTTCCGGAATACTTCTGATTGTCATTAAAACTAATGGCAAGGCATCTGGCCTTTTGAGTCCTGTAGCTTGACACATGTTTCCTAACCTGTTCTTAATTGTTCCATTCACTTGCTCCACTATTCCAGAAGCCTCTGGTCTGTATGCACAATGCAGTTTCTGTTTAATACTAAGTGCTTCACAAATCAGTTTAACTAATTCATTTTGGAAATGTGTTCCTCTATCTGTTTCAATCGTGACTGAAAACCATACCTCGGAATGAATTCTCGCAGCATAAGTTTTGCTACCGTGATTCCATCATTCCTTCTGGTTGGGTATGCTTCCACCCAACGGGAAAACAAACAAACAGACGACTACTAGGACATACCTTAGTCTGTTGCTCGGGGGCATTTTAATAAAATCCATTTGCATTCTAGTGAACGGACCTCCTTCTCGTCCTATTGTTCCTAGACTCACTACTGTCTTCCTTCCTGGATTTAACTGTTGACAAATAAGACATCTTTGACAAAGACTCTCAGCTATGGCTCTGAATTTTGGATTATACCATGTTTGTCTAAAAAGTCTGATCATTGAATCTCTCCCAATATGTGCTTGTCCATGGTACATCCGTGCCATGTCAGAAATCATGCTATCAGGCATAACTGGTCTTTCATCTCTGTAAACCCAAACATCATTTTCCTCATGTTTTCTACATCCTGCTTTTATCCATGTATCTTTTTCCTCATCTGCTGCTTCCTGTAACTGTCTCACCTCATCCCATGTCTCAACAGGGTTAGTAAAAAGCAAAGGACAAGAAATATGCTCTCTTTCTCGGCTTTTGTTTAAAGAAACCACATTCTTTGCACAGTACTGTGCAATCTCGTCAGCATATTTATTGCCGACAGTTATGTAGTCTTCCCCATTTTTATGTGCATTGCACTTCACAACCGCAATCTGTTTAGGCAGCTGTATCGCCTCAAGCAACGTTTTCACAAAATCTCCATTTCTAATTGGCGTTCCTGCAGACGTCAAGAAACCTCTTTGTGACCAAATCTGACCAAAATCATGCACCACCCCAAAGCCGTACTGGCTATCTGTCACAATCGTAACCCGTACATTTCTTCCCAACTTGCATGTTTGAATCAGAGCTACTAGTTCTGCGACTTGGGCAGACCGTATCCCTTTCAGACAAGATGCTTCCATTACAGTTGTTACTGTGCAAACTGCATATGCTGCACTTAGAACTCCATCATTCGTTCTCAAACATGAGCCATCCACAAACAGTATATAATCTGATTCCTTTAAGGGCTCATCTCGTATGTCTGATCTCGGTTTTGTACAATATTCAAGCACATTCAGACAATCGTGATCTACTTCATCCATTTCAATCACACTCTCTTCATCTGGCAATTATGTCGAAGGATTCACATTCATACATCTGTCAATGGTCACGTTATCTGCACTTAAAATTACTTTTTCATACCTAGTCAGCCGACTATGTGTCATATATTGTGTTTTCGTTCTTGTCAAGAGAATTTCCACAGAATGGGGAACATATACTCTCAGTGGATATCCCATCACTATGCCTTCACTCTGTGCCAGACTCACACAAGTAGCAGCAACTGCTTTCAAACATCCAGGCAACGCTTTCGCTACAGGGTCTAAAACAGCTGAAAAATATGCAATGGGTCTTTTCATAGTTCCATGTCTCTGTACCAAGACTGAAAATGCACATCCATCTCTTTCACTGCAATACAACTCAAAATCTTTCTCATTGTCAGGCATTCCCAATGCTGGAGCTTCACACAATTTCTTTTTCAGCTCTCTGAATGCTTTCATTTCCTCATCATTCATTTCAAAAGGATCTTTAACATCCTTCTTTGTTAGTTTTTGCAACGGTTTAGCAATCAGCGAAAAACCGCTTATCCATTGTCGACAATATCCAACCATTCCCAGAAACATTCTTACCTCTCTTTGCGTCATTGGAGCTCTCATTCCTTGAATCATCTTTATTCTTTCAGTCGTTACCTTTCGCACTCCTTTCTCAATTTTATGCCCTAAATATTGGACTTCTTGTTGACAAAACTGCAATTTTGAGGGGGACACTTTATGTCCTCTTTTTGCTAAATGATTCAGCAAAGCAATTGTATCATTGACACATGCTTCCTTTGTTTTTGATGCCACCAGTAGGTCATCAATATACTGAACCATCACTGACTTTTCTGGCATTTTTAAATCTTCCAAGGATTTCTTTAGAATCTGATTAAAGATTGAGGGGCTTTCTGTGTACCTTTGAGGAATTCGGCACAATGCCAAAATACGCTCTCCAAACCTAAACGCAAATAATGGCTGGCTATCTGGATGCAATGGAATAGAGAAAAATGCATGACATAAATCAATTACTGTGTACCATTCTGCTTCATGTGGAATCTGGTATAGAATCACAGCAGGGCTCGGTACTATTGGGCAACAAAGGCACTACAATTTTGTTTACCTTCCTCTAATCCTGTACAATTCTATATGTTCCGTTTGGCTTTTTCAGTCCCATTATTGGCGAATTACATGGACTGCTCATTATTTCTTTTAGAATCCCTTGTTCAATAATTTTATTTATTACTGGCGTTATTCCTTCAATTATTTCTGGTGTCAATTTATACTGGGGCGTATTTGGGTAACTCGTTCCTTCTTTTACGGTTATTTTAATGGGATCTACTTCTTTCATTAATCCTATATCTTCTCCTGTAAAGTCCCACACTTCTTCTTTCACTGTCTTTTTCAATTCATTTGGGATTTTCTCTGCATCGAATACAGGAAACAAATCATTTACTTCTGGTTCTAAATTTACCATTGTCATTTTATACAGTACATCTTCATCTGGGGTCTGAAATGCAATTCCATCTGGAGTACAATAGATAGTGCAATTCATTTTGCACAATAGATCGCGTCCTAATAGGTTCACGGGACTACAATCGCATACCACAAATTGGTGCATTTCACTAAATGGACCAATCTTTACCTCCACTAATTTAGTAAGAGGCGTCTTTATTTGCTGATTCGAAACTCCAACTACTTGGATATGTTCACCCGAGAGAGGAAGGTTTGGAATTTCCACTGACTTAACAGTAGAACGGGTAGCTCCAGTGTCCACAAGGAATGTTACATTTGCACCATTCACTTCTCCATCCACAAATGGACCAGACTGATCTACCTCTAGAGTTGCGCCAAGCACGCACTCTTCCCCCTCTCCTAGGCACCGTCAGAAGCTTTCATCCGTTTCATCCTCCTGTCATAACCAATATTGAGAAATGGCAGCTGCACGCGGCAACTGTGTTACCTGTTCTCCTCCGTAGAATCCTGTTTCTGCACTGTATTTCTGTTGGTTAACACTCTTGGGAAGTGGTGGTTGTGCCACCTGACTCTGTTGAGTAACTACCTCACTCTGCACCTGTGAATTTAATGATTGATTTTCCACATTAAGTTTTGGAGGAAATTTACACTCGTTTCTCCAATGCCCTAGCTTTCCGCAGTTGTGGCATGGCCACTTTTTCTTTGCCTCATCTATGCTCATTTGTCCTTTTCCTTTACCTATATTTGGTCGAGATCTAGCCTGTCCTGCTTCATTACCTGTATTACTCAATTGAGCTTCTTGCTTCTCTGCAACTTTCACCTGTGCCCACATGGCTTTTTCTTTCAATTTACGCTGTCTACTCTCAATATCATCACTGCAATACTTAGCATATCTCAAAACTTGGTCGACTGTGCTATTCTGCAAACAAATCATATGCTGTTTAATCATCTCACTTATCTCTGGTTTCAACCCATATACAAATCTATATACAAAATGACTCGTATCCTTCTCATTTAGTGTCTCATAACCATTATACTGTTTGAAAACTAACAGCCTTTCATAATAAGCATGCACTGATTCTTTACTTTCCTGCGGCGTTCTGTCTATTTTTACCCAATCTGTTTCTTTAGGTGGAATCTTATTCTTCAAAAAGGTAATTACTTGATCATACTTTCTCATCACTTCTGGTCCTGGCGCTCCTGTTTTAGCATCCCTTGGATATTCTACAGTTGGCCAATCAATAGTAATCTTACATTCTGTCCACAAATCAGCTGGCACTACTATATCAAACAATCCATCCAAGTCTATCCACAACACCTTTGAAACTTTAACAAATCTCTCCACTTGTCTGTACCATTCTACTGGCTTTTCTCTCAACTTTGGGAAGTCATTTGTAAATGACAGTATATCCTGTCTAGTCCATGGAACATGCACATAACTACCTCCTGGAGTCTCTCTCATCGGGTACTCCCTTACAACTGGTTCCTTATCTGTCACTGCAAAAGCCAAAGATGCTTTATCTGTAACTTTCTCACTCCTTTTCGTCCATCTATTTCTCCATCTATCCACATCACCCCATTTTCTCAGTAAAACAATTAACTCTTTTATTTGGGTCAATCTTCCTGTTGTATTCAGATTCTCTATATCTTTCTCACAAAAATCTACTCTGTATGGTTTCTGCAACGTTCTCACTTTTGCAAATTCTACTCCTAGTTCACTTGCTGTCTCTTCTAATTTGTCATGTAAATTCCTAGCTCTCCATGTAAGACTTTTGCATAAAAACATAATCTCATCATCCTGATAATTTTTTAATTTTTCTGTACCAATCGTTCCTAAAATCAATTCTTCCATGTCTATTTTTAACCTAATTACATTTAATGGTTTTACTTCTGTTTCTTTTGTTTTTAGCGTTTTCATCCATTCATTTAACTCATCTGGAGTCGGACCTACAGGCGTACTATTTAATTCTATCCAATTGTTACTTCTTTCTGGTGTCCCTGATGCAGACTCCATTACCATGGGTTTTCTCCTGAACTCATTCTCGTTTATCGTCAAATTAGTAGGTGGGCTTGGTCTATAGGTACTAACCAAATGGTGTGCACCTTCATTATTCAGTTCCATCCCTTCTCTTTTTCTTTGCAAATGTGAATTCATGGGAATCACTAGAGAACGTTCATCAATTTTCTGATTCTCAAAAATTGGCATTACTGGACCTATCGTCACTGGTACAGTTACAGCTTCCATATTTTTTGTCAATGCTCTTATTTTCTCAGTCAATTCTCTTGTGGTTTTTGCTAATTCAGTTGCATTGTCACTTTCTATCTCTTCATTTTGTGAAGTTTTTAATTGATCTTGTGACCTATTTATCTCATCTCTTCGTTCGGGATTTTTATTCCTCCCAGTTTCCATTTGCGGTGCATTAGGTGTCACCACCGCAGAAGTCTGTTGGTATGGAGGTGGGTTCCTGTTTAAAATATCTTCCAGCAATTCGTCATCCGTTTCACTACCACCATACCCATACTTTTCTATAACTACATGTTTCTTTTTCTCTGTACACTTTCTCTTTGCTTCTTCCTCTACTGTAAAATCTGGAAACAAACCTCCTGTCATATTAGCACATCTCCAACGCTTTATTCTGTCCTCATGATTTACTCCCCATAACCTTCCAGGCACAAACTCATGATTCTTTAATCCTCTGAATCTCTCTCGTTCATACATTTCATCTTCCCATTCAGTTAAAGCTTCAAACTGTGTCGGTCTAGGTCTAGGTTCTAACATTGCCATCTTCTCTCTCAAATTCCGTAGTACAGCTACATTAAATGAACCATTCTCAGGGAAAGCCAATGCTCCATCATTCTTGGTATATTTTGTCCAATTTTCTAACCATATGCATGTATGATATCCATATTTCAGCATCATGTGCGAAGCTGGTGATTTCAGGCGGAGGAATTACTTGTCCCTCTCTAGTCACTACCTTTTTGTCTTTCTTAAAGAAGTTCTTAACTTTCGACATCCACGACATTTTCTCTCTACCATATTCATAATACGACATGATTCACAATCGCTTTCTCTCCTCAAACTATCCGTAATTCAACACTGTTCTCTATGCGTTATTCCAACAAATACTAGCGCGACTCACACCAACACTCCAATCATAAACTTCCACGTCACTATTCTATTCGACCAATACTAGCGCGACTCACACCAACACTCCAATCACAGCAGTTTCTGTCTACAGCGCACTATCCAATCCCAGCACGGCTTTTGTCTACGTCAGCTTTGCTCCTGTCTCTGTATGACTAGCGCACTGTCCAATCCCAGCGCGGCTTTTGTCTCCGTCAGTTCTGCTCTTAACCCCTCCTTTACAAAATGTATCTGCAATTTTTTTTTCAACAATTCTTCGTTAGTTACAACATTTAAAACACATTTCCATTGTCTGATTCACTAAGCAAAAGAGATAGCTTTGTCCATTTACACAAGAATTCTGTATTTTCCAGTAGGCAGCGCTTACCTCTACCCTACCACAGAATTTTCTTTTTCGCCGATAAAGTAGCACTTCCCTCTACCTTACCCTTCTTTCAAGCAAGCGGTAAACCCGTTTCTCTGGGGATAAAACACATGTGGAGACTATACTGCTCCTGAGAATTAAGGCCAGAGTTTCACAAGGAAGCCGATCACTATTTCACTTACACACCTTTTATGCAGAGAATGTCCCTATCATAACACAACCTGTGTTATCACCAATATGAACTCAGACAATGCACTATTCCATGTGACTTCTCTTGCCACACGTGTTCCACTTCCTACTTCCCGGAAGCGTGAAAACTTACATATAACATAACGCGACTCAACATAAAGTGTTAGACATGAACTTATCAATAATCAATAATCAATAATCACCAAACTAATCTATAGTAACCATAACTCTGCTACCAAGAAATCTGATCCAGCGCTAACAATAAAAATTCTTCTCCTATATGCTTCGGTCATCCAGGTGCAACTTATCCCTCCAACACACAAACTATATCCATATGACGGTGGGGCCCATAACACCGCATATACATTCACTTACTCATTTATTCCCTGGATTACCTCCGTCCTTAACCTAGGAGAAAACGATTCGCTGGAAGGAGACGGGGTACCTCTTTTAACACGACATAATGTTTCTCATTGCTTTTAAGGTATTCCGCTCATTGGTCGATGGACCAACTAGTAGGAATCAGTTGATGGTGATTAAGACCAGCTCAATCACAATAAACTCTTTAACATTTTACCTTAATTATTGAGCTAAAGAATCACAGAGTCATTTGTTTAAAGAATAATAAAGTTTATATAAGGTTTCGAAGCAAGATATAAGTTTAAGCTTATTATTCAGATTATTACATTTATCATCATTATAAGAATACATTGAAATTGCAATGCATACCTATTAGACGGAAAAATAAGGTTGTCACAGCAAGAACTCCAAAAGATCAATCTATCTGTCTTGGAAAGTCTAATACTTCTAAATGAAAAATCTATCAGGAGTAAAAAGGCTCTCCAAAAGCAGCATCTTATACTCAACTAAAAATATAAAATAGCAGCATCAGCTCGTCAGCATCAGCAACCGCAACTTCACCCATCTACAGCATCCACTCTCTCCAGCATCTAACCCCTCCCCACCAAGAGTAGGTCTTCTTATACCCTAATTCTAGCTTACTGAATAAAAATGTTGCATCTCTATGGTGTGATTCTCTCTTATTGGTTCATTCAAGTCCATATACATTTTAATCAAACTTCCTTGTCTTAACCAGTTCTTTGTGGAATGTCCATGCTTGCATCGTTTCCCACAGTTCATGACATTGTTCATCAGTTTCGATCAGTCCAATTTGTATCTTTTTCTGATACTTTTTAGATTCAACAGTTCCGTCCATTTATTCAGTTTGACTTCTCACGCTTCTTGCTGATCATCTTGGCACACATTTGCTCAAAAGGTCACAATAGCCTTGACCATACTTCCATCTTAGGCTCTCAGCACGAACACGTGGTCATCCTTTTTCACAGCCTGTCTCCTCTGCCACACGGCTTCTTGCTCATGCGTACTCTAGCAAATGGCGGCCATTTTATATCGCTGCTCAACAGGCCTAAGCGCACTATTTTCAAAGATAAACAAAATATTGTTAAAATAAAGAATATAAACCCTTTCGTTTCCCTCCCGTCTTTCTACGTACCCCAATTAGGTATTACCTAGCAAAAAGCAACATATAAAGCCGTCCCTTACTTACCATCGCTTTATTTTGCCACCACACGTTTTATTTTCAAAGCACAAATCATGCGTTTATTATTTTATTAGTACGCAAATATTACGTTTATGTTAGACACGTAAACAATTATAAGTTGATTAATTTGCACACAAATAGCGTGTTACCTTTAACCCTTTACATGTAACATACATTATTGGTTATTTACTTAAATGAACATGTTTATTAATTATTTTACGAAAATTATTAGGAGGTTAAAATGTTTTCATTTATCCTGCTCCATCACAGTGTACGCTGTGTCTTTGGAATAGTCACCCGCGTCTGTCCCACAGAAGGCCAATATCCAATGTGTGCGTCTGGCTCGGGCTAGCCGTGTACGCCGCGTCTTTGGAATAGTCACCCGCGTCTGTCCCACAGAAGGCCAATAGCCAATGTGGGCATCCGGCTCGGGCTAGCAGTGTACGCCACATCTTTGGAATAGTCACCTGCGTCTGTCACCATTACGGTTTAACAGCCAAAGGGTGCCATCCACAATATTTTGGCTGAGCCTCCGGTGCCCTACACCAATCAATAAGCCTGTCACACAGTATGGGAAACCACATTTCCTGCTTCATCACAGGTGTGGGTACATAGCTTCACATTTCAGATTGGACAGGACTCTTTGTAGCACACACTCCCATGATGAGCCATGTTTGATGGGTTAATAATTGAATTAACAAACTTTCTGGTGAGTAGCGGTCACTCGTTATCTGACACAGTGGTGCTATAGCATATGAATTACATGTATATATGGAAGGGATTTTGAGTAAGGTTTTATGGTTGTTCTTGTAGGGCTGAGACGCTTGGTAGCTAACAGCGTGATGGAGCAAACTTCAGTGATGTTCACTCTACGCTCAACAGTGACAACTATTGTGGTAAGCAGTTACTTGGGGTTTCGTATTGGTTTTACCGCTTCTTGGCATTGTTTGGGCTCTAATGAGAAGTACTACATGATGTTTTCTACAGGTCACAAGCTAGAGTGGCCTATTCTTGTTCAAATTTATAAACAGAAGATGGATTTACCACGCTAGTATTCTTCGAGGTAAATGCTATATCTCTTACCATGTTACAACAACCTATTGAAGGCTTTAGGGATATGACAGTGGACATTTTGTTATTTCCTTCACAGTTTAGACACCGTCCCCCGTCGCTTTAGATTCAGCAGATAGTGGCTTTTTGTTGCCACAGCTCACAGTAAGTTCCTATCTAGTACACTTGCAGCTCTACTATCTGCATGGTAGTCACATTGGTATCCATGATTCTCGTAGTGGATTCACTATTAGGGTCTTGCGTGCAATACTACGTTTCACTTTTGATTTCACCGCTTGGTGAAGGCTCTGTGTATCCTGTTTATTCCGGTTTAATCCTTTATGATCACGCTACATTCTTTTAGACTACAATTTTTATTTGTTTCTTGTTCACTTTAGTTTAATTCTTCACGATCACGTTACATCCATTCTGATCACAATCTTCTTTCGAATAGTTTTGCACAAGCATGGTTTATTTTCTTTTGATTTTTCTTCATTGCCGTGCGTAACACATATTCAGGTGTACATTTTCCATTTTGCCTTGACTGGGCGCTAATTGTGTTGTTAAAAAAAAATAAAAAAAAAATAAAAATATTGCAATACTGAACATTTACATATTGATTGTGTTTAATTCTTTTTCTCGCAGTGGCCCCTGAAGAAGGGATGAATAATATCCCGAAATGCGCTGGGCTGGGTAATCTAGTCGCAACATGTATTAGATATGTTATTGAGAATCATCAATGAATTGAGTTCTTTGTACAATATTATTGGAACTTCGTTTATTTGTTTTCACTTTTTGTAACCAGATGGTGACATTGATCTGTTCTCCAGGTTCTTTGGTCATTACATTTTTTGCATAAACCAATGGAATGAATTGTCTTCTTTTTGTCTCAACAATATTGTGAAGTGTTGATTCCATAATTTACGCTGTGCATCCAGTATACTGGTGAACATTCACCAGAAGGGTTCCATGTTTCAGGGGGACATAATCCATTGTGTGTGATGCACATCACAACTGTGAGTGTCAACTTTGCAGATCACCACCCTAGGCATGGGCACAGTTCCTGGGGCCCATTGTGTGATCACATGTTACAAACACCCTGAATTACAGCTCTAATGGACTGTGTGTTACAAAGTTTTCCAGAGCTACTATTGTGGTGTTAATCCAGTTTAATTGTGTATTGTGCTACACACATGATTCTTGTTGTATGTTGTAGATGTAAATCTTCTCACACATCCATCTGTATTTGGCATGTGAGTCGCTGTTGTGTCTGTGTGTCACAGACAAACATATTTGCCATGCAAACAAATTTGGGGGCACATCATGTGTGTTTCATGGGTGTGATGGTACGTGTACATCAGACGTTACATAATGACAGTGTCCATGTGGCATAACAAGATCCCTGTGTGTGGACCTTCACAAGCACATGTCATTTGGACAACACATCTATCTTCACTAGTCACTGAGGTGTGTGTTTGGTATGTGACATTTGACCAGATGTACTGGGACAGACCCCATAGATTGTTCACAGCATTGCACTTGTTGTTCAAGCATCCGGAGCTGAAGGGTTTGGCGTGGGGCACATAGCTGGCATATGTGTCCATGCTCAACACCACACACCGGACTTCATTGAGTCTTGCTATGATGTAGCATGTGATATTCTGCATGTGAATTGTCAGATGTGAAAGGGTAATGATATTCTTTCTTTGCCCACCTATGTACCGCAGGAGACCAGCTGTCCACAGACCCTTCCCAGACCTAGCAACCATGGCTGAACGTGACAGCATCCAACGATACTGCTTCACCAGAGCACTAATTGAGGATTTGGCAGAGCAGTTGGCCCCAATCTGCAACCTGGACGGCCATATCCATCAGCGCTGACCCCCAAGGTGAAGGTGATGGCAGCCCTGCATTTCTTTGCCACAGGAACCTTCCAGTACACTGTGGCTACTGCTGGTGGGATGTCGCAGACAATGTTTAGCCGTGTGCTCCGTGATGTTTTGGAGGGAATGTTGACTTTGCTGAACCAGTACATAAAATTCCCGGCACTATGACAAATTGCTGACATCAAGAGTGAATTTTATGCTCTGGGAAGGATGCCAAATGTCATTGGCTCAATAGATGGTACACATGTGGCTTTGGTACCACCACAAGCAAATGAAGTGACATACAGGAACCGTAAGCATTTTCACTCCATCAATGCCCTGGTGGTATGTCTGCCTGGCTTGACTATCTCACATGTCTGTGCACGGTTCGCCGGATCCGCACATGATGCATACTTCATGAGGAATAGTAGGATCCCACAGATGATGTCACAGCTGCAAAATCAGCGTGCCTGGCTTGTCCGTGTGTAATGTCTGTTTACCTTGTGTGCTTTTTGTATCTCAGATTGTTCCCTCTTTTCAGACCCATGATATGTTTGTTTGTTGGTATGTAGGTGACTCCGGATACCCCAACATGCCGTGGTTGCTGACACCACTCAGGAACCCCGTTACCCCTGCTGAGATACGTTTTAATGAGGCACATGGGCGAACCAGGCGAGTGATAGAGCGGACATTTGGACTACTGAAAAGCATATTTCGCTGCCTGGACCGGACAGGAGGGGCCCTACAATATGCACCAGAAAAGGTGTGTCTGATCATCATTGTGTGTTGCATGCTGCACAACCTGGCAGTGAGGGAAGAGCTACCTCTCATCCAAGATGATGACGACCAGCAGCCTCCAGCAGGGGAGGATCCAGCCCTGGGTCATGTGGCCAGTGATGATGAGGTTGAGGGGGATGTTCGGACACAGCTCATCAACAACTTCTTCTCATGATTGTGAGTATTCAGGGATGAGTTGTCTGAGCTTTTCCTTTGCCTGATATGTGTATGTAGTGAAATGTCCCTGCATACGTGTGTCTGCATGCTCCTTGCTGTAATGTGTCCGTTGAGTTAGTATGTTCACCATTGCAGTGTTGACATGCATCCTAGGTTGTTTTCACAAATCATGAGGCTTGTGTGTATGGAATGTCTATTGGAGATGTATGCAGCTATTTTTGTATTTCAAGTTTGTTGTATGTCTGTCATTCACAGGGTCCTTTGGCTTTTGTCTGGTGACATGCGACCTCCAAAACACACAGTGCTGTTACAGAGTGCGACATTTCTTGGAAACAGGAGGCGGTGCCACACCAACAAGTACTGACATTTCTGACCCTCTTGGTTTCTTTGTGCTCACTGTCTTGTGAGGTTACCTTGCATCTGTTGTGGAGGCAACAAGTTGTGATTGTGTAATAAACCTGTGCTCCACATTGGGGTGTGCCTAGTCTGTATACACACATCCAACATCAATTTGCATACTGTACCTGTGGCCTGATTGCCACTTTCTCAGAATGGGTTTAGGGTATGTGCATTTCAGTGTCTTGTCAATTCACAATAGTGGCGGAAATGAGTATGTCGGCCATGGGAAATTTGTGTTGTGTTGACCTAGTAGTGTGTATCTCTCATATGTGTCACATCACCATGACTCACAAAACTGTGTTTGAATTGCTGTAATTGTTTACCTGCACAGTCTTTGTTTAGCTGGTCATCATCTCTATCTCGCAAAAAAAGTTTAATTCACAACAGATGCAAGTATTGTGTGATCAGATTTAATTTTGATGCATGTGTGAAAATAGTACACATAACTGATAGTGCTGTACAGTGTGATAGAAATCCAAAGTTCACAGAGGAGTTGTCAGTGTTAGTAGATGAAATTTTCAGAGCCAAGTCCAGTCATTTGATTCATTGTTCCAACTTCGACCCTCCATCACATGTGGGTGAGTTCAGTGACAGTCAACAAGGTGAAAGCTTTGCACATAATAGAGGATATCAGGAGCAGGTGTTCACTTCCTGGGGGGGTATGCATGGCCATCTGTCTCTCACTGGTCCTTCTTCGGATGTCCCCTCTTCTTCTTTTGTGGGGGACCCTCAGGTGCAGGCTGCAGTGGTGCTGGGGACTCTCCGTCAGAGTCCTCATCCCTCCCTGTGGCAGTTGCTGATGTTGTGGCAACAGATGTAGTGGGCACGCAGGGAGGTGTGCTCATGTTGTTAGCAATCTGTCGGAGGCATGTGAGTATGTCCCTGTGCACCGCAGTGAGGTCATCCATTTTATCCATTTTGTACTCCATCCAATTTGGAATGATGGGCAGCCTGCTGTTGCATGTCCTTGAGGATCCCCACTACCTGGCCAAAGTCTCCGGTGCATTCTCGGTATGCACTTATGATGCGTCCTAACTGTGGGTCATCTTGCACAGCAGCACCATCTTCAGGACGTGATCTCACCCTGCGCATCCTCACCCCGCCCCTTCCCACACGAGCAGGACCTGCGGTTGCAAACACAGACAACACTGGGCCTCCTTCACTGTTGACACTGGTGTTGTTGTACGCCAACTCCAGAGTACCCTGTGCAGCTGTGCCGTTGGTGTTTTCTGGACTTGGTCTGTCCGTGTTGGTAGAGATCATCTGGGTGATGGCAGATGTAGCAGGAGTGGTAGCAGGGGGTACAGAAGTTACAGCTGCTGGTGCTGCATGGTGGTCCACACCGGAGGGGCCAGGTCGTTCGTCGTCGTCCGAAGAGGACTGAGAGACATCCGCACAGGAGAGCTCAGGGTCAACCGGAGTCTGGGACTGGGATTCTTGTTCGGTTCCTGCAGTGTCCCCAGCAGGCCCTGTGGGTAGGAGAAACACACTATGTATGTTGTGGTTCTGCACACATCAACGTATCACACACATTACAGTTGCTATTGTACTTCATAATGAGTGTGTGTACATTGCATTGTCCTGAATTGTCACAGACAGAGGCCTATATTGGTTAAGAACATTGTTATTACAACCTGAAGCGTTTTGATGTGCACGTGGAGCTTTGTGCATGGTCAGCTCATGTATTGATTCATTGACTGCACATAGCCATTGCAACTCAAGTGCCATCCTGTGCCTGTTGTTGTCAACATTTGTGCTTTGACAATGACATACGTGCACTTCCTCTTACGACGTGTTTCAAAATTTGTGCATGTGTACTGGCATTTTTGCATCTATTTTTGAGTCACAATGGTGTGTCTGACGACATAGTCCCAGTCCGGTGTGTATGTGATCAATTGAGATATACTATTTTGTTATATGTGTTCCTGGTTCTCATCTCATTGAACACATGTGATTGTGTTACCGTAGCAAATGATGTTGCTGCAGGGCTTTGTACGTGATAACGTCATTTATCTTGTCAATGTCCTCCATGTACATATCAAGTTTTTATTTAGCACAGTTACTTAAAATCATTGCTACAAAATGTCTCATTACATATCATCAATTTTTAAAATAATAAAACCAATTAAAAATCAATACAAACTGGTTAATGTTTGCAATACATTGAAACAAATAAGCAGTTATTTAGCAGCGTCCGACCTATCCTTGGCCGCTATATTGCTGTTCTGTCTAGGCATTTTCTTCTCCACTTGTTTAAAAAAAATTACAAAGCGGCAGTTAAGCTGTGTCCCCTCAGGTGCAAAACATGCCAGGACAGCCTGTCTCCGTGTGCGGATATCTCTCTGATTAAAAAGTGGTTTGTCCATGTACATATGAGTTGACCAAGGCTACTCTCTTGCTTTTCCATGCTCATGACAGTGGGTACCAGAGGTTTGTGTGTTTGAGTCATGGTGCTGTAAGTTGTACGCCTCTTCCAACCCAGTCCAGATTACTCCTTGTGTTGAATGTGTCAATGACAGTGAGGGCAGTGTTGAGACAGGGATGATGACAACACTGCATGATGTAGGAGTATGATGCTGCTCACAACAGCGCTTTGTGTAAATGACACCATGCAACAGTGTCAGCTATTTTTCTGTGGCCATTTAATTCACTGTCAGGTATCCCTTGTCAATGATGTATCTGTAGCTTCGTGTGTGTGTTTTGATATGTGCTAGGTCTGCATTGCACCATTTGTCCTGTACTCCAAACACCTTCACAGCCAGGCCAGGGAGCAGCCCTGGGACAATGCATCCCCAGACAGTGAGTGGGAATATACAGTTAAGATGGCTGTGAGTGTGAACGTGTGTGAGAGCGCCAGTGCCTAGGTGTGACTTGCAGCCAATTCATACATCAGGCCCATGTGTCAGACATCCTGCCGGGGAATTTACTTTCACTGTCATGGAGTGACTGCTCCCAAGAGTGGTATTTGTTCTGGCTGAGAAGGTGTGTGGAGAGACGGCCTTGATGGCAGTTGGAGTCATTGCAGAACCTCCATCTCCCCCAGAGCATCCCCCATGAACCATGCTTCCATTACAGGGAGTCAAAGTTTACGTTCAGGATGTCAGCCAGTGGTGTCCTGTTGTTTGTTTGAGCACAACTCCCAAGAGGGCCTTGTGCTCCCCACAGCAGAGCCTAGTGTCAGCCATCTTGTCAGTCCTTTTCCACTCCCTGTGAGCTGAGCATGGTTGAATGTGGGCTTGATGGGCCATGTGGAGGGAGGACTGTTGGCTGTGACTACGACTCCCATCATGCTTTTGGCTACTCCCACCTTCTCAGAAAACCCAAGCTTCCTTCCTTCCTGTGAATCCGCTTCCCTGTGAGGTGGTGTAACAGTGCTGGCAAGATGGCTGACAGTGGTGTCCTGTTGTTTGTTTGAGCACAACTCCCAACAGGGCCTTGTGCTCCCCACATCAGGGCCCAGTGTCAGCCATCTTGTCAGTCCTTTTCCACTCCCTGTGAGCTGGGCATGGTTGAATGTGGGCTTGATGGGCCATGTGGAGGGAGGACTGTTGGCTGGGACTACGACTCCCATCATGCTTTTGGCTGCTCCCACCTTCCCAGAAAACCCAAGCTTCCTTCCTTCCAGTGAATCAGCTGATCCAGCGCGCAGAGGCCAAGGTTGGATATTTTACACACCAAAAACTGAACTTTTCAATGGGCTCATATACCTCTATCCAAATACCTTTATTTGTATTCTCCTTGGCCAATTTCCCGCTGGAAGGGTTTTGATTTCAAATAATTCCACAAATTCTGATTAGTTATTTCCCTGTAACCACAAATCAGTTACAATATTGTGTCTAACTAATCTTCACGAATCAACACTCTTGCTCTGGTCGATGGACCATTAGATGAGTTAGTTGATGGTGATATTAACAACTTCTTAACTAAACTTCATAATAAAATAACCACAGACTCTGAATATAATAATAATGATGAATTTATCTAAAATTTCAGTCATTAAGTTGAAAGCTCATCAATTACAAATACACAGTGCAAACTCCATTTTTATCACACGGGAGAGAGAGCAATCATAAAGCACAATACATTCAATTACACAAGCTTCCAACAAATATCAAACGCATAAGAGTGGATAGATGAAGAGACAAAAGGCACATTTAAATACATTTGCAACAACATATACAAATACTGGATAGAATGACATTTACCTAACGAGGATACCTGGAAAACCACCCCTCTGGCCAAAGAGCTGGTGGAGGTCCCCTAACTTAGGATCAGGAGACAAAGATCAAAGAATAAGATCAGGACAGGACTGATACTTACTAGACTTCTCTACAACCCAACACACCAGGGCGATTCCCTCTCTTTCATTCTCTCCCTCCTCGATATTCTTCCGCATTCTTCAATTCTAATCAGGCAATAGTCTGGATCTTCGGAGTCTACACTTGTCTTCCCTCTCTCTCTCTCTTGCTCAGCCCCCAGCAGCGTTGTCAACTTCGTATCGTCGTCATCGTCAATATCTTCTTAATTCATCAGTTATAGTCTTTATTTCTTCATGTCCCACCCTCAAGTGTTGCAACTTTACTAAACTACAGAATATGATTGGACGGGGTTAGGGGTGTTTTCATCATCCCAAGCTGACGTATTCATTTTATTAGTTAAACCTATTGTTTGTTAACCCTGCCCCTTCTACTCATTCATAATTTTATTTGAAACATGCATATTTTGTTACAAATGCCATAATTCACTTAATACAGGCTTCATAGTTAACTGTTACATCTTATTCTTTTCCCAACCTTTCTGTCCTTGGAACTTGGCAAGCGTTCAGCTCCCTCTGTGTCATCGGTCATTTCATGGGCTCATTGACCATGCGCAGCTTTCGCCATTTTCATTTTCAGTCAAGGACTAGCAGGCCCAAATAGTCACTATTAATAAAAGAATCAAAAACAGATATTATTTTCTTGAACATGTAATTCTCACTGTTCACTGCCCACTTCTACTCTATCCCATGTAATTATTATTACTCTTGGGCAAAAGCGTTAATAGCAGCAGCTTTCTTTTAAATCAAGCAAGCATATGCTGGGCATGTGGTACCTCAAGACCTCGTTTCAATTCTTTTTGCGCATGCGTGAGGGTTTTTCCCTCTCAAAGCGAGTTAATCACGTTATTTTATGCGTCATTCGGGTTTGCACATGCGCAAAGCGTTTTAGCAAGTTAAAGCGGGTTTTGATCGTGCTGCATTTTATTTCTCATTAATTCAAGCATGCGTAAGCTTTTCTACCCATGTTTTGTGTTGGGTGCATGTTAGTTTCACCTTATCTATTAATTAATACTTAGTGAGAGTTAATGGAAGATTCCATCAAGCAAGTCTCATTTTCTCGAGTCCTTGCTCCATCAATCCCCCCTCTGATGGCATTTTTGAGCCATCATAAAATACCCATCATTACCAAGTGCCAACTTTATTCATTTAGATTTTTAGTGTCTTTCTTTCTTCTAATTCTTCTATTCTCCTTTTCATATCTACTCCTTTCATTGTATTATATAGACTTCCTTTCATCTCTTCTAACTCAATTTCTTCT
Organism: Calotriton arnoldi; assembly: GCA_963921515.1. NCBI lineage: Eukaryota > Metazoa > Chordata > Amphibia > Caudata > Salamandridae > Calotriton > Calotriton arnoldi. The sequence goes on along the minus strand of CAWUFW010016051.1, from coordinate 113,787 downwards.
CTGTTTCTCTTTCTTCCCATTCTTTTATTCTTTATTTCGGCTATCATTCTTGCTTTTGTTTTATTCTTTCAACATCTATATGTTATTATCATCATCAAACCTATTATAACAATAATATTTACTGGTATTAAGATTTTCCCTAATAAACTACTCCCTAAAGTGGAAAACCAACTACCAATAGTAGAAATACTTTTACTAAGTCTTTCCCAAACACCGTCAACCTCCAGTTGGGTCAAATCGTCATGAATCTTGGTAATATTCCTAATATATCCCTCAATGTTTTTACTTTTGTCTGGGATATATGTAAAGCAATGTTGAACCTTCAACATGCCACAGACTCCACCCTCTTTTGCCAATAATATATCAAGTGCAAGTCGATTTTGCAAAACCATAGATCTAATTGCAATTATTTCAGTATTAATCATTAAGAATCCCCCAGCTGTATCTGTCGATAGACGATCAACTACTGTTGACAATTTGCGTATCTTATGTGAATTCAGTATGACTCCAACTGATGGTATTAGTGCACCAAATATATCACCTACTATTTCTGAGAAACTTGTTCTTTTAGTTCGTTTTAGTCCTTGACTTATTACATTCCTTTCATTTTTCTTAGTAATGTGGTACACGTTTGGAAATACTATCCCAAGATAATAACTTCCATACCATTGTGCTGGCAACCTATAATAGGCATTTTTACCACACAGATAATATATTCCTGGAAAAACAGGATCCATTTCACCTTTTAGTCCCCATCCCCCCATGATTAGGAAGGTATGTTCACAATCACTAGAACCAATGAAAATGTTGTTATAGTCTGTTTTTAGTCTATATAGACAGAATTTTCCCAATTTTGACAAATCTAGGGACATTGCAGCATGAGTCTCGCCTTTCTTATAGTCCCCTTCCTTATTAGCCCCTGGAGGTACATGTGACTTCTGTTCAACAGCCTTCTTTTGAAAATCCTGTCGTCTTTCCTCTACTAAATTTAGGAAATCTTTTTCTTCATCTCGTAACATACAGGTTAAATTGTTCTTATGCGCATATGTTATGTCTATTTGGTTTGTTGTTAGGAAAAACTCGCCCATAAATTCTGCATCTTTAGCACTAAGCACTGGGTTTAGGTTTCTTCTAATAGGAATCTCTGGGAATACTAAATCCATATTTGAAGAATAATACTGCAATTTGCCTGTTTTATAGAACAGACTGGACACAACACTACATGACACACCATATGTTAAAGGAAGATGGTGATAAGTCACCCCCTCCGAGACAGACGAAGGTAATTTCATGCAAACATAAGTCACTTACATCCATTGTATCAACATATTCAAAAAGAAGTTTAGTAAATACATTTAATGACGAATCACTATTTGATCTGTCATGTTGATACATAGGGGCCGATTCCGATTCAGGCCGGAAATCTCTCCGACCGAGCCGGACCCGGAGAGATTTCCGACCGAATCGGACTCTGGCAGTCCGACCGAACGAGTACGATGCGCACGCATGCAATCGGACTCGAGTCGGTCGGACTCCCATTGAGTCAATGGGAGCCGGACGTACAACGCGTACGCGGGCTCCCATTGACCCAATGGGTGCGAGGCGAACACGGGTGCCCCCTACAGCGGGTACGCCTCGAAGCGACTCGTGGCGTACATGCACAGGTAGGGGGGACCCATGGGGTCCCCCCTGTGTGCGACTCGCGTGGCTACGCGTACAGGGGGGTCCGGCACGGACCCCCAAAGTGCGGCTCCGACTGCTCTTTCGAGCCGGACGGCGCTAGTCGGTCGGACTGCTCGCGGCGCGCATCGTACTTGCCCGGCCGGGGAACATCTCCATCGCGCGGTGCGCGTCGTGTCCGGGTGAGTCGGTCGGAGTGCTTCGGACCCGCGAACAAGTCGGTCGGCGATTTTGCGTGCGCTCGCATCGTACTCGCTCGGCCGGACGCACGTACGAATCGGTCGGGAAAGAGGGCTCCGAATCGGATCCGGTTAAGCCGAATCCGATTCGGTGCCCTACCGTCCGAGATCGGAATCGGCCCCATAGTCATCTATTTGTTCTAAATTAGTAGCAGTCATTCCTTTAGTACCTGTATTCACTTGATTACTTGTATTAGTATTATTTATGTCGTTATTCACCATCAAAATAGGTATCACAACTGTTAGCAATAACCACATTAACATTAGTGACAAAATACTGCACAAACAACATTTAACACATCTTCGCGTTAAACTAGATTTGGATGTTCAGTCACTTCTGTTTCTGCCATTTTTAGTATTCTAAATTGACCTATCTCTACCTTGTCTTCTATATCCTCAACTTATGTTTAACTAAGATATGTATAAATCTTTGTGTGTTCCCACACTTCAACAGCTTTTAATCTTTTACTTTCCCCTTTATCTTTTAATTTCTTTTCTTCTTCTGGTTCTTTTATTTTCTTCTTTACTTGTTTGTAAAATTTCCACTTTCTGTGTCAGTCTTTCTCTTAAGGTGGTCTCAATTTTCTTTCATCACTTCTTTCATTAGTAACATCTTCTTGTTCTTTGTTTAAATCTAGATTCTCAAAGTCCTCAAGGATTATATTTTCTATTTGGAGCTTTTTCTCTTGCTGATTTCCGCAAAGACTTTCTTCTTGGATTTTCTTCTTCTGTTTGACTTGATATTTCGTTTACTTGTTCTAATCCTTTTCCTGTTCTTCTTTTCTATACATATCTCAGTCCTTTTACTCCACTTGGCCAGTGATCACCTTTTCTGATTCTTTTTGTTTGAACTGCCTTTACACCTTCTTCATCAATTTCTAACGTTCTTTTATTTTCTTTCTCTTTTAATTGAACTTGTTCTGGGGTTTCTGATTTTTGTCTTTCTGTCGTTTGATTTTCTTCTTGATCTTTTAGTTCTTCCTTTTCTGATTCTGATTGATCTTGATCTGAGTTTCCTGTAGCAGGTTCTTTTGTTGACTGAATTTGCCCCGAACTTATCAGTCTCTCATTTTCTTCTTCTTTTGATTGAGCTTGATCTGGATTTTCTGTTTCGATTCGTTCTGGTCTTTCAAACTCTTGCTCTTCTTCTTCGGCCACTACAGCAGTCTCTTGAGACCCAGTATCCAGTGCCCACCCTACTTGACTTGTACTTGGTTGTTCATCATCGATACGTTCTTCAGAGTCTGTTTCTCTGATTTCTTTGACTTCACAACTTTCAGCTTCTGGTTCTTTTCTTTGTTCCACCAGTTGCTGCTCTTGTTGTTCAGGAGGATTTGGGACTCTTTTGGTATGACTGGCATGTATCCAATTTGGCAAGCCAAAACACTTCACTGCTGTTGTTTTGACCAATATAATTTGTAGCAGTTCTTTCCACCTGGGTTCTAGACACGACTTTCTTGTGTGCTTCTTTATCATAACCCAGTCTCCTGGACACAAATCATGAGCTTGATTCGGCTGTGCTGTGGTTGCATCTTCTCCAACCTGGTGAGACACAGAACGTACCAGATCAGCTAATCCTTTACAATAGTCCAACACTAGATCATCAGTTATAGTCATCAGTTTGTTTCCAGGTACAAATGCTTGTCTCATTGCTCTTCCCATAAGAATTTCATGAGGACTCAATCCTGTTCTTCTGTCAGGGATGCTTCTAAGGCTCATCAAGACAAGGGGCAAAGCATCAGGCCATTTCAGTGAAGTGGATGCACACACCTTTCCTAACCTGGAATTTATTGTACCATTTAGCTGCTCAACCACTCCAGATGCTTCTGGTCGATAGGCACAATGTAGTTTCTGCTCAATTTTGAAAGCTGTACAGATTAATCGAATTATCTAATTGTTAAAATGAGGTCCTCTATCTGATTCCAAAGTGACTGGAAATCCAAACCTAGGGATGAGTTCTCTTAGGAGCAGTTTGGAAACCGTGAGACTGTCATTCTTTTTTGTTGGATAAGCTTCCACCCAACAAGAAAACAGACACACAATGACAAGAACATTCTTCAGACCGTTGCACGGCGGCAACTGTATAAAATCAAGCTGCAGTCTTGTAAATGGTCATTCTGCCTTTCCTATTTTTCCCCAACTGACAAATGTTCTTCCTCCTGGGTTCTGCTGTTGACATAACAAACAGCGCTGGCAGAGACTCTCTGCAATAAGCATACACTTGGAATTGTACCATGTCTACCTAAAGTGGCTAATCATAGCATCCCTCCCAATGTGTATAGCTCCATGATATACTCTAGCCATTTGTGATAACATACTGTCCTGCATTATCAGTCTTCCATCTGGACACACCCATACCTCATCATTGATTCTTCTTGTGCAACCTCTGTTTATCCAGAATTCCTTTTCCTTTACATCTGCCTCATCCTGTAACTGTCTAACTTCTTCCCATGTTTCAAAAGCAGAGAAAATCATTAGTTGGCAATTGGTAGTTTCTTTTTCCAACCCTCTGTTCAAAGCCATTGTATTTGAAGCACAAAATTGTGCAACCTGGTCAGCATATTTATTGCCTTGTGTCACATAATCATTTCCTGACTTATGTGCGGCACACTTGACCACTGCAATTCTTTTGGCAATTGTAATGCTTCCAATAATTCTTTGACATTTTTACTGTTTCTGATAGGATAACCCGAAGAAGTCAGAAATCCCCTTTGCATCCATGTTTGGCCGAAGTCATGCACAACCCCAAAACCATATTGACTATCCATTGAATATGGTAATTCTCAATTTTTTCTCAATTTTGCAAGCTTTTGTTAAAGCTACCAATTCGGCTATTTGTGCAGACTTGACTCCTTTTAGAAATGATGCTTCTAGAATAGCTGATATAGTACAGACAGCATAGGCAGCACTCAATTCTCCATCTTGTTTTCGTAAGCATGACCCATCCACAAACAATACATAATCTGATTCTCCCAATGGGACCACAAAGATGTCTGGCCTGGGCTTTGTACACATTTCTGTTAAATCCAAACAATAATGATCAACTTCTTCCTTTACTTCTTCACAGAATGGGTCCGGCAACAAGGTTGCTGGATTCACTGTGGTGCATCTTATCACACTTACATTTTCAGCACCAAGGATCACTCTTTCATACTTAGTCAGCCGACTAGGGGTTAAATGCTGAGTTCGAGTTCTTGATAAAAGAATCTCGACAGAATGGGGAACATATATTTTCAAGGGATGTCCCATGACAATAGACTCACTTTGCTCCAGACTCACACATGTAGCAGCTACTGCTTTTAAGCAGCCAGGCAATGCTGCGGCCACAGAATCCAGAGTGGCTAAAAAATATGCCACTGGACGTCGCATTAATCCATGTCTTTTTGTTAATACTGAAAGTGCACATCCTTCTCTCTCACAACAGAACAAAGCAGGTTCTTTTGTATAATCAGGCATTCCTAAGGCTGGTGCTTGACACAAACAATCCTTCAACTTTATGAATGTGTCCTCACTTTCATCATCCCATTCAATAGGCTCCATCACATCTTTTTGTGTCAGTTTTATTAGGGGTTTTGCAAGCAATGAAAATCCACTGATCCACTGACGACAGTATCCAACCACTCCCAAAAACATTCGTACTTCCTTCTTAGTTTTAGGTAGGTTCATCTGTCGAATCACTTTTATTCTCTCTGGTGTCACTTTTCTAACTCCCCTTTCTATCTTGTGTCCCAAATATTTGACTTCTTGTCTGCAAAACTGCAATTTTTCTGGTGACACTTTGTGTCCACCTTCTGCCAAATGGTTCAGTAAAGCAATTGTGTCTGTGACACAAGCCTCTCTTGTTTTTGACGCGACCAGTAGGTCATCAATATATTGAACCAAAACTGAATTTCCTGGCATAACCAATGTATCCAAGGACTTTTTCAAGATTTGATTGAAAATCGAGGGACTCTCTGTGTACCCTTGAGGAACTCAATATAAGAAAACAGCGTTTGGTCAGGTAGAACAAAATAATGTAGTCCAGGTGGGACCAATTATGCAATATATGCTGGGACACAAGGTTTGGTATGATATCACATTTATTAACAGCATAAACGGATTATCATAGTGTAATTTTTGGTAATAGTTCAGGTGCTCACATATACAGTGAAAGTGCGTGAAGTGTGGGGTGTTTGTGACATTAATATTTACATCGCATTGACAATAACATTATACAAAACTCCAAATTAATTGCAGTAATGGAGTTTTGGTTGTAAGGGTCGACGGCGTTTCAATCTCATAAATGTGAGATCATCATCAGGACAAGGTAAGTGTGAGCAAGTAGAATCTATTGAGGGAAAAACAAAAAGTCAAACAAAGGTACTGAGAAGAACAATTAAAACCGACAATTTACTGTAAACAAAACTAGGGATTAATACCTATAACAATAAGGTCTGTGAGCCAGTTACAGTCTGCTACTGGTGAATGAAATCATGAAAAAGTGCTTACTACTTAGTAGGGGGCTGGAATCAATCCAAGAGTGCACACGGAAAATGAGCGCAAGGAGCGCTGGAATCAATACCTATATCAATCCAGTCTTGAACCAAGTAAACAGACTGCGCAACCACATCAGAAGTTGGCATTGATACATCGATGATGTATTTATGATCTGGCAGGGTACCACTATTGAATTGGACCAATTCTGCGCATGGCTCAACAGATGCCAGCCTACCCTTAGATTTACTTACAGCTCAAGAAATACTCAAATTGACTATCTTGATGTCACTGTCAAATCTAATGAGGGAGGGCTCTACACGACCTTGTACAGGAAGCCCACAGAACGCAATACCCTACTCCACTACAATAGTGCCCACCCTAGAGCACTCAGGGACGGCCTCCCCTATGGCCAATTCTTAAGAATACGCAGGAATTGCAAACTGAAAGAAGACTACTTCAGGGAAGCAGACATCCTTTGCGACAAACTTATGAATAGGTGCTACTCAAGACGATTTGTGAAACGATCTATGAAACGAGCTTGGTTTGCACACAGGGAATTCTTATTAGAAACCAGACCTAAGAAAACCATATCACGTATTGCCTGCGTGACCACATTCTGCCCTGCCAGCAATAAAATAACCAAACTGATAAAAAACACTGGCCACTTCTTACTTCAATCAATATCACTAATGAAGCCCCCCTGTTCTCATTCAAACGAGGGCGCAACATTAAGGACCACCTAGTTCGGGCATATAAAACATCCCATAATGAGATCACCTTGCAATCATGTTTAGGTCTCCCACCTGTAGTATGCCATTTCAAGTGTGGAAACTGTGCTGCATGCCCACTCACAAGAAACACGAAGGTTTTTGAATATGGCACCATTACGCACAAATTGAGTTTCTTCTCGAACTGTAACTCCACTAATGTAATTTACTCTGTCAAATGTCCTTGCGATCTCATCTATGTGGGACAGACCGCTCAAAAAGTAAAAGCGAGGATAAGTCAACACAAGAGCCGGATACGCTGCGGAATCACGACTGCTCCACTGGTGGTACACTTCATTGAAAAATGACATTCTGAACAAGACCTGCGCTGGCAAGTTATTGACATCATTCACCCACAGAAGAGAGGCGGTGACCCTCAAACGACTCTCAATAGGCTGGAATGTAAATGGATGTTTAACTGTCGTTCCATTGAAAATGGACTCAACACCCTTGAAAAATGGAACTTGATTTTGTAGCAGCCCTTAGGCATGCTGTTTTAATTTTGTCTGTAATTCATCTATATGCATATACCATCCTGCACTACAGTATGTAATTACTTCTCTAATTCAGCACCCTCGTTTTATCTATACTCCTTCCTTAATAATGGAACTCTGGTTGTGTAAATATCTATACTACAGCGCTTTCTCCTACACCACACTAACTGCGCTCCTTCCTTACGTTTGGAACTCTGGCCGTTCTACCTACGCCACATGGCAACATGTAGTTCAGAGATTAGTCCTCCCCATGCTGCCCATGCGCACAACTCACTGCGCGCACTCTATTAACCCTCACAAGATGGCGGCTACAATTGAGCTACCTCCTACGTGCAGTCCAGCGTCCTGCCCTGCTTTTCCTACCCATGCGCGTAAACCTTCGCGCAATGCTTAACTAGCTCCTCTGTTCCCGTTCGACATTCGGTGTTTGGAGCACGAACCGCGGAGACACGCCGCTCCTCGCCAGCAGGCACCTAAGAAGTAAGTCCCGGACCAGATGCCTCCCTTTCCACCACCCCACCTGTCATCACGGCTCACCACTATGCCATTTCTTTCCTCCCCCACAGAGATTTATTCTCCTGCTCACCGCAGTCCGACCACAAGCCCTAGTAAATTACTGGCGTCTTCATTAGCTGTGGCCTCCGTGGCCTTGAAGTAAGTTCAGCTTCACTATCCCGCCCGTGCTCCACTCCCCTAGGCCCCTTACCGCCTTTTAAACTTACTTTTAATTTTCCTTTCCTCCCACTTTGTTAGAAGTTCTCTACCCTGCCCACCACAATCGGACTTCACGCACGAACTATCACGGGCTCTCCATCAGCTGTTGCCCTCGTGCCTTTGAAAATAATACTCCTCCGCTTGATAATTATCTTGCGCAGCGCGAACCTCCGGTATCCCGGTGCTTTCTGCACAAGTAAGTCTATTGCTACCAATTATTTGGCCTTTTCTGCAGATTATACACCTACCTTACCTTTCCACCCTCCTGAGCAATTGCATGCTATATTCGCTTATGCTACATGCCAGCCGTCATTTAGCACCTGGGCTCCCCTCCCCGCTCCTGGTGTTCAGGAACTCTCTGGCGCGTCCGTGAAATAGTCACACGTACCCTGGCACGCGATATTCGAAATAGCCGCATGCAAATCTATACTCATGCTCTTGGACTTGGCACTCTATTGAGGAAGATTCCTTCACCCTCTTCCAGCGCGTTTTCTCACATGATTGCCCACTATCTGTAACGCGCCCACCTTCACCTTAATTGAGGAAGCAACCCCCCTTTGTGGACTACCCGCAATTCAGTGCTAATTTTAACACAGGTTTTTCTCCTTCTTACCTTCCACTTAGTAGCACACCCTTTTCAGTAACAGACAGTACCTGGCTCTCAGACTGGATTGATATAGATATTGATTCCAGTGCTCCTTGCGCTCATTTTCCGTGTGCACTCTTGGATTGATTCCAGCCCCCTACTAAGTAGTAAGCACTTTTTCATGATTTCATTCACCAGTAGCAGACTGTAACTGGCTCACAGACCTTATTGTTATAGGTATTAATTCCTAGTTTTGTTTACAGTAAATTGTCGGTTTTAATTGTTCTTCTCGGGACCTTTGTTTGACTTTTGGTTTTTCCCTCAATAGATTCCACTTGCTCACACTTACCTTGTCCTGATGATGATCTCACATTTATGAGATCGAAACGCCGTCGACCCTTACAACCAAAACTCCATTACTGCAATTAATTAATTTGGAGTTTTGTATAATGTTGTTGTCAATGCGATGTAAATTTTAATGTCACAAACACCCCACACTTCACGCACTTTCACTGTATATGTGAGCACCTGAACTATTACCAAAAATTACACTATGATAATCCGTTTATGCTGTTAATAAATGTGATATCATACCAAACCTTGTGTCCCAGCATATATTGCATAACTGGTCCCACTTGAACTACATTATTTTGTTCTACCTGACCAAACGCTGTTTAAAAATACTTCAGTAGCCTAGGCTACATGAGGACCTAAGTGGCCTCCCCCTGACCATTGTTTTCTTATATTCATATCCACCCCGGGTCGCACTACTGGGGTTCCCTTGTTCTACAAATCCTATACTACGTGCAGTGGCTACACTGCAAGGGTCATCACTTTTAGTGGTTCTTCCAATTTAGTTGTCTTCCTTAATTATTTTTTTCCACGTTTATTATCATAGACATTCACTTCTAGTATGTCCATACCAGTCGTTCCCACTTACACAGAAGACTACATTGCTAAAATCATTAGTGGCCCGTCCTTGTTCCAAACGCCTACTCCATCAGCAGTACCCACTGATGCAGCCACAGACAAAATAATGGCTCTAGAACATCTAAAAAAGAAACACATCCGTACCGAACTCCATGCACGGATGCTCACAGAGTACTTGAAAGCTGATATAATACCCATCGGCTTACAAGTCCGCAATACCCCAGAAATCTTTTTACAAGATCCCAAGTTCAAACACGGATTTTCACACATTGGCACGATGTGCTTGCGCCACTGGATAGTCCTCGGCATAGACACCGCACTTGAACATAGCAAGAAGGAGCTGGAAGAAATTATAGCACTAGAAAAAGCCATTCTAGAATTGGACAGCCTGGCTGACGCCAAGGCTGTCCTTGAGAAATTAGAAAGGACTATCTCTGACTTTCATAAATTTGAACACCATAAGAAAGCAACCAAAGTGTCTAAAGACATAAAAAATTATAGCAAAGAAAAGACCTACCCATACCTCCTGGACGACTGTGAGAAGTTGGTCTGGTATATGCTGTTCACTAGTTAAAGTGGACACCTTGCACCAGTACAATTCGACTCTTATGGTAGGTAGGTTTAAGACAACCTTTATAGAAAGCTATCCTAGTGGTAGCTGTGGAGAGCAGCCTTCAGGCTAAGTCTTGGAGGAATGTAAAGCAGCTTGTTTTACCACACAATCTCCTGAATCACCAAATGAAAAGACACCACACAGGTATATATATCAAATATATATGGATTTATTACTAAACAACTCTCTACTAATCTCTTGTGAGATTAGAAGACAGGAACATATGCATAAATCAACGTTTCACAATAAATTAAGCACAAATATGGCTGGGGCCCTAGGGGCGTACCAGACCATATACTAAAAAAGAGACTTAAGAACAATGACTTGCAAAGAGACAAGGCCTAGGGCCTTCAGAAGTGCTGGGGCCTCACGAAACCACCCAAGGCAGGTAAGTAAAGGACCCACGGGGGACGCGTGCAGTGCGTGAACACAGGCGCGGATCGCCGTAGACTTCAATGGGGCAAGTCGCGTTTGGAAATTAAGAGTTTAAGGGCACTTCGGGAGTAGCTACAAGCAAGTCACTTACAGGGTAAGTAGTTCTAGGGCCAACACCCACAGGAGCACTGTTGTGCTGGAGTTACCTCACCCAGGGAAGCCGGGTGCATAGGTGTCCTTTGGTGTCGGGTCGCGGCGTCGTTTTCAATGGGAGCCAATGAAGACTTGCTGCTTGTGAAGCCAGAAGAAGTGTCCGGTGGAATCCAAGCCTGGATTTGGAAGAAGGGAGACCTGAAAGCAGAGGGGACAGTGTTCAAAGTCACTGGGCAGTGACCCGGGGCAAGGAAGATGAATGCCCACCGTCGTCGACAGATTCAGGTCATTCATGGGTGTCTTGACTCTTCGGCCACGAGGTCCAGGAGGCGTCGAGGACAACCAGGAGCTGGATTTAGCATGTCCCACAAAGTCTGCAGCTGACTGCAGTGTCGGCGATCCGATTGGAGCCAACAAGCCTTGGTAGCAGCAAGTCTTGTGGAAAGCGTAAAAAGTCAATGGTGCAGACCAGCAAGGTCTGAGGAACTCACCCAGCGAGGGTAAGTCAGGACAGGCTTTGAGCAACTAGGGGAGCCCTTTGGTTCTGTAGAAAAATCTTCAGGGGACCCACAATCTGACTGGCAAGGGATCGCAAAAACGTCTCGGGAGGATTCCTTCAACAGGGGCCCACGGTCACACGGGATGGGGTAGGCCTCTGACCTTTGGCAGGATTATTGCTAGAGGCTGGGACGATACGTGGTCCAAAGCACAGGTTTGTAGAATGTCGTGAAGGGGTTGTACCCGACAATAGTGCACGGTACCCAGGGACTGCCGTTCCTCGTCACTCGTGGGGTCCACTTGCCTCAGCTTTGCTGGGGACTCACGATGGCCTTGGGGAAGTCAGGAAATCTTTGTCTTGGGCTTCAGGGACCTCGGGCTCTGGCGGGAGCAGCATAGTTTGCGACCGTCGTTTCAGTTTTTGGTGCCTGCCAAGCAGGGGAGTCACTCCTTGACTCCAAGGGAGATTCTTCAGTCTTCCAGAGGTAGTGGAACGTCGAAGGTCCAGGATTCTTCTTCAGAGCGTCATCCAGGGATATCTAGTTGGCAAGTTCAAGGGTTCCCTACCTTATACTAAAAAGGGAGGGACTAGCTCTAAGACCCCACCTATGGGAGGGTCAGGGGAGTGGGTGGCTACACCCACTTCCCTTTGTCCAGTTTTGTGCCAGAGCAGGGGCAGGTAGCCCCCGAGCCGGTTTGAACTGGTGTATGCACAGAGGAGCCTTCTGCTCCCCCAGTGCAGGACTTCAAAGCACTCTAGGAGTGCACCCACGCAGCCCCAATACACTAAGCCCTGTCTGGGAGGTGGTCACACCTCCCTGGGACAGGATACCTATTGTTGGGCTTCCTCCACTGCGAGTTTCGGTCATCAGCAGGAGGGCAGCCCAGTGTCTGTGACTGGTGGCATCCATTTTGTGATGCCAGGGCTCTTCAGGATTCTACCGCGTTTCCACAGTAGGTACATGTCTATCCCTCTAGAAGGGTGGAATGCTACCCCCGCCGCCAGAACTGGCGGGGGGTAGTATTCCAAGATGTTTGACACCAAACACGACATGAACCGTGCAGCCATCCCAAAGTTAGCATTTAACGCGGGGTTATAATGCGCTTAAGAGTATATGGTCAGGCTGCACTACAAACCGCATCAGAGAAGGGTCTCCGAATGCTGCAGAGGGGCTCTGCTCATGCAGGGGAACCCTCTCACATAGGAACCAAGCACTCTGCCTTCAGGATTGATAAGGCCTGCCATAGGAGTGACTTATAGGTTTATATGTGTGTATCTATGTAGTGATATAGGTAGCTATATCACAGTAAGGGGTGCATGCACCACCTTACCCAGGCTGCAGTAGCAGACCTGTGGTGTCAGATTTAGTCTGCTTCCCAGGGGTGGCATAATACATGCTTCAGCCCCTGGTAGGCCTGTGAAGTACTTATGCCCTTGGCACCTAAGGTACCATATACTAGGGACTCATATGGAACCACAGTATCCAATCATTAGTGCACCTAGAGTGCACTCCAAGTCGTTTAGAGAGAACAGAGAGGCTGGGGCCCTGATTGGCAGGGTCCCAGCCTGACTATAGCCAGAAACCAGTGTAAACATCAGAAAAAAGTGGGGGCAACATAAGAGGCAGATCCTACTCTCCTACACAACCCCCAAACGCAGGGACACTAAACTAACCTTGACCAGTTGAGTCTTCGTGCTCTAAGTGGAAATACCTTGAGAGTCCATCTGCATTGGCATGTTGGGTCCCAGGCCTATGTTCCACTGTATAGTCCATCCCCTGTAGGGAAATGGACCACCTCAAAAGTTTTGGGTTTTCACCTTTCATCTGTTTAAGCCATAGGAGGGGCTTGTGGTCAGTCTGAACTATGAAGTGAGTGCCAAACAAGTATGGCCTCAGCTTCTTCAGGGCCCATACCACAGCAAAGGCCTCCCTCTCTATAGCTGACCAACGTTTCTCTCTAGGGGTCAGCCTCCTGCTAATAAAAGCTACTGGCTGGTCTTGACCTTCATCATTCAGTTGAGACAGTACAGCTCCCACACCCAGCTCAGAAGCATCTGTTTGGACAATGAACTTTTGGTGTAGTCTGGACTCTGTAAGATGGGGGCAGTGCACATGGCCTGCTTTAGGTCTTCAAATGCCTTCTGACAGCTAGCTGTCCACTGAACCTTTTTGGCATTTTCTTTGAGGTCAGATCATTCAAGGGGGTCACTATAGATCCATATCCCTTCACAAACCTCCTATAGTACCCAGTCAGGCCTAAGAAGGCTCTCACCTGTGTCTGGGTGGTTGGAGCAACCCATTCCATTATGGTTTGGATTTTGCTCTGTAAAGGCTGAACCTGGCCTCCACCCACAAGGTGGCCCAGGTATACAACCTGACTCTGCCCTATCTGGCACTCAGTGGCCTTGATAGTGAGGCCTGCTTTCTGCAGAGCCTCCAAAACATTTCTGAGGTGGACCAGGTGATCCTGCCAGGAGGAACTAAAGACAGCAATATCATCTAGATAAGCTGAGCAATAAGTTTCCATCCCTGCCAGAACTTTGTTCACCAACCTCTGAAAAGTGGCAGGTGCATTTTTCAATCCAAAGGGCATCACCACAAAGTGGTAGTGCCCACCAGGGGTCGAAAATGCTGTTTTGGCTTTTGCATCATCAGCTAACCTGATCTGCCAGTAGCCAGCTGTTAGGTCAAATGTACTCAGATACTTGGCTGAGGCCAAAGTATCAATCAGCTCATCTGCCCTTGGTATGGGATAGGCATCAGTCCTGGTGACTACATTGAGGCCTCTGTAGTCTACACAAAACCTCATTTCTTTCTTACCACCCTGGGTATGAGGCTTGGGTACTAGGACTACTGGGCTAGCCCAAGGGCTATCTGAAGGCTCAATCACACCTAACTCCAACATTTTCTGGACTTCAGTCCTGATACAGTCCCTGACATGGTCAGGTTGCCTGTAGATTTTACTCTTGACAGGCAGACTGTCCCCAGTGTCCACCTCATGGGTGCACCAGGTAGTCTGACTAGGGGTCAGGCTAAACATATGTCTGTACTGCTGCAGAACTTGTCTGCACTCAGTTTGCTGATGGTCAGTGAGGCTGCTTGCCAAAGCAACACCATCTACTGACCCATCATCAGGGTTCTGTGAGAGCAGGTCAGGGAGAGGGTCACACTCCTCCTCCTGTTCCTCATCAGTTGCCATGAGCAAGCCCATGTCAGCCCTGTCAACATATGGCTTTAATCTGTTGACATGGAGCACCCTCAGGGGGCTCCTGGGAGTTCCAAGATTCACCAGATAGGTTACTTCTCCCTTTTGCTCAACTATTGTATGGGGGCCACTCCATTTGTCTTGGAGGGCTGCTGGGGCCACAGGCTCCAACACCCATACTTTCTGTCCTGGCTGGTACACAGTCAGCACAGCCTTTTGGTCATGCCAAGCTTTATGTAATTCTTGGCTGGCCTCCAGGTTTTTGGTTGCCTTTTTCATGTATTCGGCCATCCTGGAGCGGAGACCAAGTACATAGTCCATCACATCTTGTTTGGGGGTTTGAGAGGTAACTCCCAGCCCTCTTTTACCAAACATAATGGACCTCTTACAGGATGCCCAAACAGAAGCTCAAATGGGCTGTAACCAACCCCCTTCTGTGGAACCTCTCTGTATGCAAACAACAGGCAGGGAAGAAGGTCCCATTTCCGCCTAAGCTTCTCTGGGAGTCCTTTAATCATTCCCTTCAGGGTTTTGTTGAAACGTTCAACCAACCCATTGCATTGTGGGTGATAGGGGGTGGTGAACTTATAAGTTACACCACACTCCTTCCACATTGCTTTCAAATATCCTGACATGAAGTTGGTACCTCTGTCAGAGATGACCTCCTTTGGGAAACCCACTCTGGAGAAAACTCCAATGAGGGCTCTTGCCACCACAGGGGCTGTGGTGGTCCTCAGAGGAATTGCCTCTGGGTTCCTGGTGGCATGATCCACTACCACCAGGATAAATCTGTGCCCAGATGCAGTTTGAGGGTCAAGGGGACCAACAATGTCAATCCCTACCCTTTCAAAGGGTACCCCCACCACAGGTAGTGGTATCAGGGGGCCTTTGTGGTGCCACCTGCCTTGCCACTGGCTTGGCATGTGACACAGGAGCGACAAAACTCCTTTGTGTCCTCTGACATATGTGGCCAATGAAAATGTGGAACAAGCCTGTCCCAGGTCTTGTTTTGGCCCAAGTGACCTGCTAAAGGGATATCATGTGCTAGGGTCAAGAGGAACCCCCTAAACTTCTGAGGTATTACCAACCTCCTGGTGACTCCAGGGGCTGGATCTCTACCCTCAGAATATAGGAGTCCCTCATCCCAATAAACTTTATGGGACCCACTAGCACTCCCAGCAGCCTCAGCAGCAGCCTGCTGTCTGAGGGGTTCAAGAGAGGTGCAGCACTGTTGCTCCTTACTCAGATCCTCCCTAGAAGGGCCCCCTGCCCCCAAGAACTCAACCTGATCAGGCTCAAGTCCCTCTGGGGCAGTTCCTTCTTCAGGATCTGCTCCTCCTCCCTCAAGAGGGGAATCAGTGATCTGAGACAGAGGGGAAGGCACTGCCTTACCCCTACTGCTCCTCTTCTTGGGAAGCATCTGGTCCATGGTTTCAGGATCCAGAGCTGGTTCAGTGTCATGCATTTTGGCCTGTGACCTGGTCACAGCAAATACCTTTGCAGGGATGCCCAACATCTCAGCATGAGTCCATAACTCTACTTCAGACCAGGCTGAAGTTTCTAGATCATTGCCCAATAGACATTCTAAAGGGAGGTCTGCACTGACTACAACCTTCTTGAGGCCAGTTACCCCTCCCCAGGAGAAATTCACAACTGCAAGACTATGGTTGGTCCTGACATTGCTTGCATTGGTCACCTGGTACATTTCGCCCAGGATGATCTGTCCAGGGTCCACAAGATCATCTGCCACCATGGTGACACTAGCACCTGTGTCCCTAAATGCCAAAGCCTGTTTGCCATTTATTACAGGCTGCTGTTTGTATTTGCCCAGATTACTGGGGCTCACTAGGAAGGACATGTCAATGTCTCCATCACAAATCAGCATTGCCTGAGTGGGTACTCTGACTAGGCCAGAATCCACTTCAGAACCCAGGGTCAACCCTACTACACCCTTATTCTGAGTACCACCTCCACCAGTAGCTGAACTAGGGGGAACAGTTGCCTTAGGGGCAGGAGGGGTGGTGGTTTGGTCTTTGGACTTGTTACAGTCAGAAGTCCAGTGCCCTTTCTGTTTACAGAATTTGCACCAGGGCTTCTTTTGGCCTTTTCCCTTGTTGGATTGTGACTCCCCACCAGATGCAGATTTTTGGGGCCCTTGTGAAGACTTCTGGTCTTTTGACTTATCCCCACTTTTCTCAGAGCCCTTAGAATCCTGCTTCTTTGTGTCACCCCTTGGTTCTGGGTTTTCTGCCTCACCCTGGTTCTGACCCACTTGTCTGCCTTCTTTCCCAATTCTTGGGGAGAGGTCAGATCTGAGTCCACCAGGTATTGATGCAACAACTGGTTCTGGCAATTATTAAGGATCTGTTCTCTCATCATTAGATTATACAATCCCTTGAAATCAGTAACCCTACTGCCAACCAGCCAACCCTCCAGAGCCTTGGTTGCACAATCTACAAAGTCAGTCCAGTCCTGAGTCTGTGCCTTCTGGGTGTCTCTGAACTTCAACCTGTACTGCTCAGTGGTTAAGCCAAACCCATCTATCAGTGCACTCTTCAGGACTTCATAGTCATCAGCATCCTCTTCTCTAACAGTGAGGAGCTTGTCTCTACCTTTATCTGAAAAGGAGAGCCACAAGATTGCTGCCCACTGCTTTTGGGGGACCTGTTGTACTCTACAGGCCCTTTCCATAGCAGTTACCCACTTATGGATATCATCCCCACTCTGGTAGGGAGGAACAACCTTGCTCAGGTTCCTATGGTCTGGAATATATTCTCTGCCTCTAGGGACACTGTTGCTGCCACCAGGGGGTTCTAACCCCTCTTTTCTAGAAGCTCTCTGGAGCTCCAGGGCTTCCTTATCTAATGCCAACTGCTTGGTTTTGAGGGCAAACCTTGCTTCCTCATACTGCAGCAGTTTGTACATTCTGTCAGAGGAGGTCTCTCTCCTTGAGAAGTAGGAGTTCCTCTGGTAGACGGATTCTCTGCCAGAGTGATAGGAGTGTTCAGATTCCCTAGAAAGGGACCTAGGCCTCTCCTCCACTATGTCAGTTCTCTTAGGGAGAATTCCTCTGTCCTGTTCAGACCCCTTGGGACCTGGCCCTACAATCACAGAGTCTTGGTCATCCAGATGTTCATCATCTGACCCAGACACTGTAATTGACCCACTCACTGATTCAGACCCATTAGCTCCTAGAGCTAATCTAAGATCATCTGTTGTCAGCAGATCTATCAGGTGTAGTGTGGAGGGACTCTGTCCTAGCTTCAGGTGCCTTGCAGCACACATGGCTCTCAAGTCAGAGAAAGCCATGTCCTTATACTGAGGCTGAGTGGATCCACTGGGTCCACCCTTTAAGGACATTCTAGTGTTGTGCAGTGTTGTACTACCTACACTAGTTTGTGGCCTACTGATACTAGCTTGAGCTGTAGAAAGGGTGTGCTATCCCTTGGCACACAGCTCTAAGTTCAGTAGAACTTATTGATACTAAGCTTGACTTTATATGTACCTTGAGTACATATAGTGGTTTTCAGTTAGTAATTCAAATAGAGATTTTCTGGTAAAACAATAGCAAGCTGGAATCCCACACGCTGCCACCAATGTGAGAAGTTGGCCTGGTATATGCTGTTCACTAGTTAAAGTGGACACCTTGCACCAGTACAATTCTACTCTTATGGTAGGTAGGTTTAAGACAACCTTTATAGAAAGCTATCCTAGTGGTAGCTGTGGAGAGCAGCCTTCAGGCTAAGTCTTGGAGGAATGTAAAGCAGCTTGTTTTACCACACAATCTCCTGAATCACCAAATGAAAAGACACCACACAGGTATATATATCAAATATATATGTATTTATTACTAAACAACTCTCTACTAATCTCTTGTGAGATTAGAAGACAGGAACATATGCATAAATCAAAGTTTCACAATAAATTAAGCACAAATATGGCTGGGGCCCTAGGGGCGTACCAGACCATATACTAAAAAAGAGTCTTAAGAACAGCGACTTGCAAAGAGACAAGGCCTAGGGCCTTCAGAAGTGCTGGGGCCTCACCAAACCACCCAAGGCAGGTAAGTAAAGGACCCACGGGGGACGCGTGTAGTGCGTGAACACAGGCGCGGATCGCCGTAGACTTCAATGGGACAAGTCGCGGTTGGAAATTAAGAGTTTAAGGGCACTTTGGGAGTAGCTACAAGCAAGTCACTTACAGGGTAAGTAGTTCTAGGGCCAACACCCACAGGAGCACCGTAGTGCTGGAGTTACCTCACCCAGGGAAGCCGGGTGCATAGGTGTCCTTTGGTGTCGGGTTGCGGCGTCGTTTTCAAAGGGAGCCAATGAAGACTTGCTGCTTGTGAAGCCAGAAGAAGTGTCCGGTGGAATCCAAGCCTGGATTCGGAAGAAGGGAGACCTGAAAGCAGAGGGGACAGTGTTCAAAGTCACTGGGCAGTGACCCGGGGCAAGGAAGATGAATGCCCACCGTCGTCGACAGATTCAGGTCGTTCACAGGTGTCTTGACTCTTCGGCCATGAGGTCCAGGAGGTGTCGAGGATGACCAGGAGCTGGATTTAGCGTGTCCCACAAAGTCTGCAGCTGACTGCGGTGTCCGCGACCCGATTAGAGCCAACAAGCCTTATTAGCAGCAAGTCTAGTGGAAAGCGTAAAAAGTCAATGGTGCAGACCAGCAAGGTTTGGGGAACTCACCCAGCAAGGGTAAGTCAGGGCAGGCCTTGAGCAACCAGGGGAGCCCTTTGGTTCTGTAGAAAATTCTTCAGGAGACCCACAAGCCGGCTGGCAAGGGATCGCAAAGACGCCTCGGGAGGATTCCTTCAACAGGGGCCCACGGTCACTCGAGACAGGGTAGGCCTCTGATCTTCAGAGGGATTCTTGCTAGAGGCTGGGACCACACGTGTTCCAAAGCACAGGTTCGTAGAATGTCGTGAAGGGGTTGCACCTGACAATAGTGCACGGTACCCAGGGACTGCGGTTCCTCATCACTCGTGGGGTCCACTTGCCTCAGCTTCGCTGTGTACTCACGATGGCCTTGGAGAAGTAAGGAAATCCTTATCTTGGGCTGCAGGGACCTCGAGCTCCGGCGGGAGCAGTGTAGTTTGTGAGCATTGTTTCAGTTTTTGGTGCCTGCCAAGCAGGGGAGTCACTCCTTGACTCCAAGGGAGATTCTTCAGTCTTCCAGAGGTAGTGGAACGTCGAAGGTCCAGGATTCTTCTTCAGAGCGTCGTCCAGGGATATCTAGTTGGCAAGTTCAAGGGTTCCCTACCTTATACTAAAAAGGAAGGGAGGGACTAGCTCTAAGACCCCACCTATGGGAGGGTCAGGGGAGTGGGTGGCTACACCCACTTCCCTTTGTCCAGTTTCGCGCCAGAGCAGGGGCGGGTAGCCCCCGAGCCGGTTTGAACTGGTGTATGCACAGAGGAACCTTCTGCTCCCCCAGTGCAGGACTTCAAAGCACTCTAGGAGTGCACCCACCCAGCCCCAATGCACTAAACCCTGTCTGGGAGGTGGTCACACCTCCCTGGGACAGGATACCTATTGTTGGGCTTCCTCCACTCCGAGTTTCGTTCATCAGCAGGAGGGCAGCCCAGTGTCTGTGACTGGTGGCATCCATTTTGTGATGCCAGGGCTCTTCAGGATTCTACCGCGTTTCCACAGTAGGTACATGTCTATCCCTCTAGAAGGGTGGAATGCTACCCCCGCCGCCAGAACTGGCGGGGGGGTAGTATTCCAAGATGTTTGACACCAAACACGACATGTTTCCGTGCAGCCATCCCAAAGTTAGCATTTAACGCGGGGTTATAATGCGGTTAAGAGTATATGGTCAGGCTGCACTACAAACAGCATCAGAGAGGGGTCTCCGAATGCTGCATAGGGGCTCTGCTCATGCAGGGGCACCCTCTCACATAGGAACCAAGCACTCTGCCTTCAGGATTGATAAGGCCTGCCATAGGAGTGACTTATAGGTTTATATGTGTGTATCTATGTAGTGATATAGGTAGCCTATATCACAGTAAGGGGTGCATGCACCACCTTTCCCAGGCTGCAGTAGCAGACCTGTGGTGTCAGATTTAGTCTGCTTCCCAGGGGTGGCATAATACATGCTTCAGCCCCTGGTAGGCCTGTGAAGTACCTATGCCCTTGGCACCTAAGGTACCATATACTAGGGACTCATAAGGAACCATAGTATCCAATCATTAGTGCACCTAGAGTGCACTCCAAGTCGTTTAGAGAGAACAGAGAGGCTGGGGCCCTGATTGGCAGGGTCCCAGCCTGACTATAGCCAGAAACCAGTGAAAACATCAGAAAAAAAGTGGGGGCAACATAAGAGGCAGATCCTACTCTCCTACAACGACTATTTTACAAACCCCACAATACATGCAGAGACAATAGGCAGGTACCTGGGGACAATTTAAAAACAAACAACCAGTGTCATTCTCAGACTCATTTGCAGACTCTGACTCCTCTGACCCAAGAGCTGGACCCAGTTCCTCCTCAAACAATCCCAATTTTTAGGCCGAGGCCAATCTCTCCAAACAGAGAGAGGGAGGGGCAAACCACAGTACAACTTCCCGCCAGGGGAGCGGCAGACACGGCAGAAGTTTTACCAATGGGGCTACCAGTATTAAACACCACTGTAACAGATGACCCCCATTGAATATGGAACAGATCCCCATTTTCAACTTGTCGAATCACCAACTAGCTTCTACAGAAATATCACTCCTCAGCAAGGGACTCTCATATGTACTCACAGAGAAACCTGACTGGTTCACCATACAAACCGAAATTTTCCAATTTTTAGGAAAAGAAGACTTAAATCCTTTTTTCTTGACAAAGAGTCTGAGCCCAACTAAGACACGACAGGTCTGCGTCCCAAATCGACCTTTAATCCACCATCAGGTTCCCTACCCCCAGAGGTCATTACCTTTGAAAATGTAGTCCTGAAAGACCTGGAAAAGTTAAGAAATCAGCATGACTACATTCCCTACAATATCAGTCTAGAGGAAAAGAAGAGTCTCCTCAAACTAAAAAACATGGACAACATCATCATTAAGCCATGTGACAAGGGCGGGGAATCGTCATTCAAGAAAAACAGCATATGACAATGAGATTATACGCCAACTAAACAACACGACCCAGTATGAACCACTAAGACAGAACCCCATAATTGAAATAAAAAGCCTCATCCAGAACATAACTAAAGAAGCTGAAGACCTGGGCTACATTAGCCATAACGAGTTTCTGTATCTCAACAATAAAAATCCCAGGATACCAGTGATATACACTCTGCCGAAGGTTCACAAAAACCAAGATAATCCTCCAGGTAGACCAATCCTATCAGGATGCGGATCTATCCTCGAGCCATTTGTCAGATACATAGACTTCTTCATTCATGACCTAGTACTTGACACCATAGCCTATGTGAAGGACACAACACACTTCATCAACTTGGTTGAACGTGAACATTTTGACCACACTCAAGAACATCTGGTCACATTGGATATAGAATCCCTCTATACCAACATCCCACAGGATAAGGGTACTAGAGTCATTGAGACCCATCTGAACAACAGACCAAGACCACATAAGGTACAGACTGAATTTATCATTTCTCTTTTAGAAATAGCGCTGACAAAGAATTATTTTATGTTTAATGACAAGTATTACAAACAATGCAAGGGTACAAGTATGGGAGCAGTTTTTGCCCCAAATTTTGCTATCCTCTTTGTAGATGACATTGAAAAATCCTATGTCTTGAACCAAGTCAACCCACTGCGCAACCACATAAGAAGTTGGCATCGATACATCGATGATGTATTTATGATCTGGCAGGGTACCACTATTGAATTGGACTAATTCTGCGCATGGCTCAACAGCTGCCAGCCTGACCTTGGATTTACTTACAGCTCAAGCAATACTCAAATTGACTATCTTGATGTCACTGTCAAACCTAATGAGGGAGGGCTCTACACAACCTTGTACAGGAAGCCCACAGAACGCAATACCCTACTCCACTACAATAGTGCCCACCCTAGAGCACTCAGGGACGGCCTCCCTATAGCCAATTCTTAAGAATACGCAGGAATTGCAAACTGAAAGAAGATTACTTCAGGGAAGCAGACATCCTTTGCGACAAACTTATGAATAGGGGCTACCCAAGATGATTGGTGAAACGATCTATGAAACGAGCTTGGTTTGCACACAGGGAATTCTTATTAGAAACCAGACCTAAGAAAACCATATCACGTATTGCCTGCGTGACCACATTCTGCCCTGCCAGCAATAAAATAACCAAACTGATAAAAAAACACTGGCCACTTCTTACTTCAATCAATATCACTAATGAGGCTCCCCTGTTCTTATTCAAACGAGGGCGCAACATTAAGGACCACCTAGTTCGGGCATATAAAACATCCCGTAATGAGACCACCTTGCAATCATGTTTAGGTCTCCCACCTGTAGTAGGCCATTTCAATTGTGGAAACTGTGCTGCATGCCCACTCACAGGAAACACAAAAGTTTTTGAATATGGCACCATTTCGCACAAATTGAGTTTCTTCTCAAACTGTAACTCCACTAATGTAATTTACTGTGTCAAATGTCCTTGCGATCTCATCTATGTGGGACAGACCACCCAAAAAGTAAAAGCGAGGATAAGTCGACACAAGAGCCTGATACGCTGCGGAATCACGACTGCTCCACTGGTGGTACACTTCATTGAAAAAGGACATTCTGAACAAGACCTGAGCTGGCAAGTGTTTGACATCATTCACCCACAAAAGAGAGGCGGTGACCCTCAAACGACTCTCAATAGGCTAGAATGTAAATGGATGTTTAACTGTTGTTCCATTGAAAATGGACTCAACACCCTTGAAAAATGGAACTTGATTTTGTAGCAGCCCTTAGGCATGCTGTTTTAATTTTGTCTGTAATTCATCTATATGCATATACCATCCTGCACTACAGTATGTAATTACTTCTCTAATTCAGCACCCTCGTTTTTTCTATACTCCTTCCTTAATAATGCAACTCTGGTTGTGTAAATATCTATACTACAGCGCTTTCTCCTACACCACACTAACTGCGCTCCTTCCTTACCTTTGGAACTCTGGCCGTTCTACCTACGCCACATGGCAACATGTAGTTCAGAGATTAGTCCTCCCCATGCTGCCCATGCGCACAACTCACTGCGCGCACTCTATTAACCCTCACAAGATGGCGGCTACAATTGAGCTACCTCCTACGTGCAGTCCAGCGTCCTGCCCTGCTTTTCCTACCCATGCGCGTAAACCTTCGCGCGATGCTTAACTAGCTCCTCTGTTCCCGTTCGACATTCGGTGTTTGGAGCAGAAACCGCGGTGACACGCCGCTCCTCGCCAGCAGGCACCTAAGAAGTAAGTCCCGGACCAGATGCCTCCCTTGCCACCACCCCACATGTCATCACGGCTCACTAATATGCCGTTTCCTTTCCTCCCCTACAGAGATTTATTCTCCTGCTCACCGCAGTCCGACCACAAGCCCTAGTAAATTACGGGCGTCTTCATTAGCTGTAGCATCCGTGGCCTTGAAGTAAGTTCAGCTTCACTATCCCGCCCGTGCTTCACTCCCCTAGGCCCCTTACCGCCTTTTAAACTTATTTTTAATTTTCCTTTCCTCCCACTTCATTAGAAGTTCTCTACCCTGCCCACCACAATCGGACTTCACGCACGAACTATCACGGGCTCTCCATCAGCTGTTGCCCTCGTGCCTTTGAAAAGAATACTCCTACGCTTGATATTTATCTTGCGCAGCGCAAACCTCCGGTATCCCGGTGCTTTCTGCACAAGTAAGTCTATTACTACCGGTTATTTGGCCTTTTCTGCAGTTTATACACCTACCTTGCCTTTCCATCCTCCTGAGCAATTGCATGCTATATTCGCTTATGCTACATGCCAGCCGTCATTTAGCACCTGGGCTCCCCTCCCCGCTCCTGGTGTTCAGGAACTCTCTGGCGCGTCCGTGAAATAGTCACACGTACCCTGGCTCGCGATATTCGAAATAGCCGCATGCAAATCTATACTCATGCTCTTGGACTTGGCACTCTATTGAGGAAGATTCCTTCACCCGCTTCCAGCGCGTTTTCTCACATGATTGCCCGCTATCTGTAACGCGCCCACCTTCACCTTAATTGAGGAAGCAACCCCCCTTTGTGGACTACCCCCAATTCAGTGCTAATTTTAACACGGGTTGTTCTCCTTCTTATCTTCCACTTAGTAGCACACCCTTTTCAGTAACAGACAGTACCTGGCTCTCAGACTGGATTGATATAGGTATTGATTCCAGTGCTCCTTGCGCTCATTATCCGTGTGCACTCTTGGATTGATTCCAGCCCCCTACTAAGTAGTAAGCACTTTTTCATGATTTCATTCACCAGTAGCAAACTGTAACTGGCTCACAGACCTTATTGTTATAGGTATTAATCCCTAGTTTTGTTTACAGTAAATTGTCGGTTTTAATTGTTCTTCTCAGGACCTTTGTTTGACTTTTGGTTTTTCCCTCAATAGATTCCACTTGCTCACACTTGCCTTGTCCTGATGATGATCTCACATTTATGAGATCGAAACGCCGTCGACCCTTACAACCAAAACTCCATTACTGCAATTAATTAATTTGGAGTTTTGTATAATGTTGTTGTCAATGCGATGTAAATTTTAATGTCACAAACACCCCACACTTCACGCACTTTCACTGTATATGTGAGCACCGGAACTATTACCAAAAATTACACTATGATCCGTTTATGCTGTTAATAAATGTGATATCATACCAAACCTTGTGTCCCAGCATATATTGCATAACTGGTCCCACCTGGACTACATTATTTTGTTCTACCTGACCAAACGCTGTTTAAAAATACTTCAGTAGCCTAGGCTACATGAGGACCTAAGTGGCCTCCCCTGACCATTGTTTTCTTATATTCATATCCACCCCGGGTCACACTACTGGGGTTCCCTTGTTCTACAAATCATATACCACGTGCAGTGGCTACACTGCAAGGGTCATCACTTTTAGTGGTTCTTCCAATTTAGTTGTCTTCCTTAATTATTTTTTTCCACGTTTATTATCATAGACATTCACTTCTAGTATGTCCATACCAGTCGTTCCCACTTACACAGAAGACTACATTGCTAAAATCACTAGTGGCCCGTCCTTGTTCCAAACGCCTACTCCATCAGCAGTACCCACTGATGCAGCCACAGACAAAATAATGGCTCTAGAACATCTAAAAAAGAAACACATACGTACCAAACTCCATGCACGGATGCTCACAGAGTACTTAAAAGCTGATATAATACCCATCGGCTTACAAGTCCGCAATACCCCAGAAATCTTTTTACAAGATCCCAAGTTCAAACACGGATTTGCACACATTGGCACGATGTGCTTGCGCCACTGGATAGTCCTCTACATAGACACCGCACTTGAACATAGCAAGAAGGAGCTGGAAGAAATTATAGCACTAGAAAAAGCCATTCTAGAATTGGACAGCCTGGCTGACGCCAAGGCTGTCCTTGAGAAATTAGAAAGGACTATCTCTGACTTTCATAAATTTGAACACCATAAGAAAGCAACCAAAGTGTCTAAAGACATAAAAAATTATAGCAAAGAAAAGACCTACCCATACCTCCTGGACGACTATTTTACAAACCCCCAATACATGCAGAGACAACAGGCAGGTACCTGGGGATGATTTAAAAACAAACAACCAGTGTCATTCTCAGACTCATTTGCAGACTCTGACTCCTCTGACCCAGGAGCTGGACCCAGTTCCTCCTCTAACAATCCCAATTTTTTAG
The DNA here is from genome assembly GCA_963921515.1 of Calotriton arnoldi. Taxonomy (NCBI): domain Eukaryota; kingdom Metazoa; phylum Chordata; class Amphibia; order Caudata; family Salamandridae; genus Calotriton; species Calotriton arnoldi. The sequence continues at coordinate 87,216 of CAWUFW010016051.1, read as the reverse complement.
GCCGAGGCCAATCGCTCCAAACAGAGAGAGGGAGGGGCAAACCACAGTACAACTTCCCACCAGGGAAGCGGCAGACACGGCAGAAGTGTTACCAATGGGGCTACCAGTATTAGACACCACTGTAACAGATGACCCCCATTGAATATGGAACAGATCCCCATTTTCAACTTGTCGAATCACCAACTAGCTTCTACAGAAATATCACTCCTCAGCAAGGGACTCTCATATGTACTCACAGAGAAACCTGACTGGTTCACCATACAAACCGAAATTTTCCAATTTTTAGGAAAAGAAGACTTAAATCCTTTTTTCTTGACAAAGAGTCTGAGCCCAACAAAGACTTGACAGGTCTGCGTCCCAAATCGACCTTTAATCCACCATCAGGTTCCCTACCCCCAGAGGTCATTACCTTTGAAAATTTAGTCCTGAAAGACCTGGAAAAGTTAAGAAATCAGCATGACTACATTCCCTACAATATCAGTCTAGAGGAACAGAAGAGTCTCCTCAAACTAAAAAACTCGGACAACATCATCATTAAGCCATGTGACAAGGGCGGGGAATCGTCATTCAAGAAAAAACAGCATATGACAATGAGATTATACGCCAACTAAACAACACGACCCAGTATGAACCACTAAGACAGAACCCCATAATTGAAATAAAAAGCCTCATCCAGAACATAACTAAAGAAGCTGAAGACCTGGGCTACATTAGCCATAACGAGTTTCTGTATCTCAACAATAAAAATCCCAGGATACCAGTGATATACACTCTGCCGAAGGTTCACAAAAACCAAGATAATCCTCCAGGTAGACCAATCCTATCGGGATGTGGATCTATCCTCGAGCCATTTGTCAGATACATCGACTTCTTCATTCATGACCTAGTACTCGACACCATAGCCTATGTGAAGGACACAACACACTTCATCAACTTGGTTGAACGTGAACATTTTGACCACACTCAAGAATTTCTGGTCACATTGGATATAGAATCCTCTATACCAACATCCCACAGGATAAGGGTACTAGAATCATTGAGACCCATCTGAACAACAGACCAAGACCACATAAGGTACCGACTGAATTTATCATTTCTCTTTTAGAAATAGCGCTGACAAAGAATTATTTTATGTTTAATGACAAGTATTACAAACAATGCAAGGGTACAAGTATGGGAGCAGTTTTTGCCCCAAATGTTGCTATCCTCTTTGTAGATGACATTGAAAAATCCTATGTCTTGAACCAAGTCAACCCACTGCGCAACCACATCAGAAGTTGGCATCGATACATCGATGATGTATTTATGAACTGGCAGGGTACCACTATTGAATTGGACTAATTCTGCGCATGGCTCAACAGCTGCCAGCCTGACCTTAGATTTACTTACAGCTCAAGCAATACTCAAATTGACTATCTTGATGTCACTGTCAAACCTAATGAGGGAGGGCTCTACACAACCTTGTACAGGAAGCCCACAGAACGCAATACCCTACTCCACTACAATAGTGCCCACCCTAGAGCACTCAGGGACGGCCTCCCCTATGGCCAATTTTTAAGAATACGCAGGAATTGCAAACTGAAAGAAGACTACTTCAGGAAGCAGACATCCTTTGTGACAAACTTATGAATAGGGGCTACCCAAGATGATTGGTGAAACGATCTATGAAACGAGCTTGGTTTGCACACAGGGAATTCTTATTAGAAACCAGACCTAAGAAAACCATATCACGTATTGCCTGCGTGACCACATTCTGCCCTGCCAGCAATAAAATAACCAAACTGATAAAAAAACACTGGCCACTTCTTACTTCAATCAATATCACTAATGAAGCTCCCCTGTTCTCATTCAAACGAGGGCGCAACATTAAGGACCACCTAGTTCGGGCATATAAAACATCCCGTAATGAGACCACCTTGCAATCATGTTTAGGTCTCCCACCTGCAGTAGGCCATTTCAAGTGTGGAAACTGTGCTGCATGCCCACTCACAAGAAACACGAAAGTTTTTGAATATGGCACCATTTCGCACAAATTGAGTTTCTTCTCAAACTGTAACTCCACTAATGTAATTTACTGTGTCAAATGTCCTTGCGATCTCATCTATGTGGGACAGACCACCCAAAAAGTAAAAGCGAGGATAAGTCAACACAAGAGCCGGATATGCTGCGGAATCACGACTGCTCCACTGGTGATACACTTCATTGAAAAAGGGCATTCTGAACAAGACCTGAGCTGGCAAGTGTTTGACATCATTCACCCACAAAGAGAGGCGGTGACCCTCAAACGACTCTCAATAGGCTGGAATGTAAATGGATGTTTAACTGTCGTTCCATTGAAAATGGACTCAACACCCTTGAAAAATGGAACTTGATTTTGTAGCAGCCCTTAGGCATGCTGTTTTAATTTTGTCTGTAATTCATCTATATGCATATACCATCCTGCACTACAGTATGTAATTACTTCTCTAATTCAGCACCCTCGTTTTTCTATACTCCTTCCTTAATAATGGAACTCTGGTTGTGTAAATATCTATACTACAGCGCTTTCTCCTACACCACACTAACTGCGCTCCTTCCTTACCTTTGGAACTCTGGCCGTTCTACCTATGCCACATGTAGTTCAGAGATTAGTCCTCCACATGCTGCCCATGTGCACAACTCACTGCGCACACTCTATTAACCCTCACAAGATGGCGGCTACAATTGAGCTACCTCCTACGTGCAGTCCAGCGTCCTGCCCTCCTTTTCCTACTTATGCGCGTAAACCTTCGCGCAATGCTTAACTAGCTCCTCTGTTCCCGTTCGACATTCGGTGTTTGGAGCACAAACTGCGGTGACACCCCGCTCCTCGCCAGCAGGCACCTAAGAATTAAGTCCCGGATCAGATGCCTCCCTTTCCACCACCCCACCTTTTATTTCGGCTCACTAATATGCCGTTTCCTTTCCTCCCCGACAGAGATTTATTCTCCTGTTCACAGCAGTCCGACCACAAGCCCTAGTAAATTACGGGCGTCTTCATAAGGTGTGGCCTCCGTGGCCTTGAAGTAAGTTCAGCTTCACTATCCCGCCTGTTCTTCACTCCCTAGGCCCCTTACCGCCTTTTAAACTTATTTTTAATTTTCCTTTCCTCCCACTTCATTAGAAGTTCTCTACCCTGCCCACCACAATCGGACTTCACGCACGAACTATCACGGGCTCTCCATCAGCTGTTGCCCTCGTGCCTTTGAAAATACAACTCCTCCGCTTGATAATTATCTTGCGCAGCGCGTACCTCCGGTATCCCGGTGCTTTCTGCACAAGTAAGTCTATTGCTACCGGTTATTTGGCCTTTTCTGCAGTTTATACACCTACCTTGCCTTTCCACCCTCCTGAGCAATTGCATGCTATATTCGCTTATGCTACATGCCAGCCGTCATTTAGCACCTGGGCTCCCCTCCCCGCTCCTGGTGTTCAGGAACTCTCTGGCGCGTCCGTGAAATAGTCACACGTACCCTGGCACGCGATATTCGAAATAGCCGCATGCAAATCTATACTCATGCTCTTGGACTTGGCACTCTATTGAGGAAGATTCCTTCACCCCCTTCCAGCGCGTTTTCTCACATGATTGCCCGCTATCTGTAACGCGCCCACCTTCACCTTAATTGAGGAAGCAACCCCCCTTTGTGGACTACCCCCAATTCAGTGCTAATTTTAACACGGGTTGTTCTCCTTCTTATCTTCCACTTAGTAGCACACCCTTTTCAGTAACAGACAGTACCTGGCTCTCAGACTGGATTGATATAGGTATTGATTCCAGTGCTCCTTGCGCTCATTATCCGTGTGCACTCTTGGATTGATTCCAGCCCCCTACTAAGTAGTAAGCACTTTTTCATGATTTCATTCACCAGTAGCAGACTGTAACTGGCTCACAGACCTTATTGTTATAGGTATTAATCCCTAGTTTTGTTTACAGTAAATTGTCGGTTTTAATTGTTCTTCTCAGGACCTTTGTTTGACTTTTGGTTTTTCCCTCAATAGATTCCACTTGCTCACACTTGCCTTGTCCTGATGATGATCTCACATTTATGAGATCGAAACGCCGTCGACCCTTACAACCAAAACTCCATTACTGCAATTAATTAATTTGGAGTTTTGTATAATGTTGTTGTCAATGCGATGTAAATTTTAATGTCACAAACACCCCACACTTCACGCACTTTCACTGTATATGTGAGCACCGGAACTATTACCAAAAATTACACTATGATCCGTTTATGCTGTTAATAAATGTGATATCATACCAAACCTTGTGTCCCAGCATATATTGCATAACTGGTCCCACCTGGACTACATTATTTTGTTCTACCTGACCAAACGCTGTTTAAAAATACTTCAGTAGCCTAGGCTACATGAGGACCTAAGTGGCCTCCCCTGACCATTGTTTTCTTATATTCATATCCACCCCGGGTCACACTACTGGGGTTCCCTTGTTCTACAAATCATATACCACGTGCAGTGGCTACACTGCAAGGGTCATCACTTTTAGTGGTTCTTCCAATTTAGTTGTCTTCCTTAATTATTTTTTTCCACGTTTATTATCATAGACATTCACTTCTAGTATGTCCATACCAGTCATTCCCACTTACACAGAAGACTACATTGCTAAAATCACTAGTGGCCCGTCCTTGTTCCAAACGCCTACTCCATCAGCAGTACCCACTGATGCAGCCACAGACAAAATAATGGCTCTAGAACATCTAAAAAAGAAACACATACGTACCAAACTCCATGCACGGATGCTCACACACCTGGCTCTCAGACTGGATTGATATAGGTATTGATTCCAGCGCTCCTTGCGCTCATTTTCCGTGTGCACTCTTGGATTGATTCCAGCCCCCTACTGAGTAGTAAGCACTTTTTCATGATTTCATTCACCAGTAGCAGACTGTAACTGGCTCACAGACCTTATTGGTATAGGTATTAATCCCTAGTTTTGTTTACAGTAAATTGTCGGTTTTAATTGTTCTGCTCGGGACCTTTGTTTGACTTTTGGTTTTTCCCTCAATAGATTCTACTTGCTCACACTTACCTTGTCCTGATGATGATCTCACATTTATGAGATCGAAACGCCGTCGACCCTTACAACCAAAACTCCATTACTGCAATTAATTAATTTGGAGTTTTGTATAATGTTGTTGTCAATGCGATGTAAATTTTAATGTCACAAACACCCCACACTTCACGCACTTTCACTGTATATGTGAGCACCTGAAGTATTACCAAAAATTACACTATGATAATCCGTTTATGCTGTTAATAAATGTGATATCATACCAAACCTTGTGTCCCAGCATATATTGCATAACTGGTCCCACCTGGACTACATTATTTTGTTCTACCTGACCAAACGCTGTTTAAAAATACTTCAGTAGCCTAGGCTACATGAGGACCTAAGTGGCCTCCCCTGACCATTGTTTTCTTATATTCATATCCACCCCAGGTCGCACTACTGGGGTTCCCTTGTTCTACAAAACATATACCCTTGAGGAACTCGGCACCATGCCAAAACACGGTCCTGGAACCGAAACGCAAAGAGATATTGGCTATCTACATGCAACGGAATCGAAAAGAATGCTTGGCACAAATCAATCACTGTATACCAATGTGCATCCCAAGGTATCTGATAAAGAATTTCTGCTGGATTTGGTACTACTGGACAACAAGGTACTACTATTTTGTTGATTTTCCTTAAATCTTGCACTATTCTAGATTTGCCATTAGGCTTTTTAAGCCCCATGATTGGCAAATTACAAGGACTGCCCATTATTTCTTTTAGAATACCTTGTTCAATCATTTGATCAATTACTGGAGCAACTTCTGCTTTTACTTCTGGACTCATTTTGTACTGTCGAGTGTTTGGATAAATTGCACCTTCCTTCACCATTATTTTAATAAGGGTCTACATTTGCCATCAGACCAATTTCCTTTCCTGACAAATCCCATACATCTGATCTCACTGTGTCTCTCAGCTCATCAGGTAGACTGTTTTCAGTTAGAAGTGAAAACATCTCATCCACTTCTGTTCCTTGTTTTGCTAGCATCATCTTGAAAGCGATATCTTCATCGGGTGTTTGAAAAGCAATACCATCAGGTGTACAATAGATGGTACAATTCATTTTACACAACAAATCCCTCCCTATCAAGTTAACTGGACTTGAATCACACACCACAAACCGATGCATGTCTTTGAAATTTCCTTTTTTTAATTTTTTTAAATTTATTTATTTTTTATTATTATTGATTACATATACAGCTGAAGAATAAAATCACAAAGTTTATAGTACAAATGATGTAAATCTATAAATAGCTAATAAGGACCATTATCAACAAGACCATAACAAAGAGCCCAAAACAGCATAGAATCTAACTACAGGCAATAAATAGTTTTAAAGAGCTAAGACATTACATTTGAGACCAAGCTATATACAATAAAAATTCATAGCCAGATATTTCATTCTTCCTGGATAAATGGAGTAATCCAATCTGTGAACAGGCCCCAGATCTTTTTCCCTTTTAACCTACCCTTTCTCCCTCTACGCTCGTAGAGTGCTTTTTCTAAATTATAAATATGCAGAAAACGGCTTTTCCACTGTTGAAAAGTAGGAGGTTGCGGGCTTAACCAGGCAGAGGCAACACAGAGTCTTAAAACTGCCATCGCAATAAAAATCAACTCTTCTCCCTTTTTCCCTATTGTTTCATCTACCCCCAATAACATCAAAAGTGGTGTCAATGGAACCTCCTCTTTTAAAACAAACTGCAAAAAGTCTGATATTTCTTGTCCGAGTGACTTAATGCCTGGGCAGGTAGAAAAGATGTGTATTATATCAACAGCATATGCCTTACACCTAAAACAGTAAATGCCTTCCAAACCTCCCCATTTCGCAATCTTCGCAGGCGTGATATATAGATCAAACAGGGTCTTAAAATGTTGTGATTTCAGATTAGCTGCACACAGAACGGAGTTCCCCAATTCAACTGACTTAAGGAAGCGGGAGTCCAAAACCCCCAATTTGTCCTGCCATCTTTGCCTATGCTTATCTAAATCATCTGGCAACCCCTCCAGCAGGCAGCTATAGATTTGTGAAATTGAGGACCCCGATCTGCGAATCAGCAATTCGATTAATGCCACCTGCCCGAAGCCCGCAGCCCCACCAGCCTTTTTCAGAAGGAAATCCCTCAGCTGTAGATATTTAAAAAAATCTCGATCCTATACTAAACCTTTCCCGAATTATATCGAAGGAAGCTATATGATCGCCTTCTAAAAATCTGCGATCCTGAAAAAGCCATTCCTGCCCCATCTTACCAAACACTCATCTTGTAGGGCAATTGGGAGCTGATCATTCCCGATCAGAGGGGTATACCTATTGAACCTGCCCACTCCTGCTTTTTTCCTTATACCAGCCCAATTGCGAAAGGCAGCAATTAAAACCTTAAAGCGGGGTTTTTGAAATAGCTAGCTTCATAAAATTTTAATAAGCAGCCATTAGCCCGAGTATTAATCAAGATTTCGAATATTGAGGGGACATAGCTAGGATCTTTTCTCTCCCTGGCCTTAATCCCGAAGAGAGGCCCATAATATTGCAGAGCTGCAGACAAATAATATAGCTTAAAATGTGGGAGCCCCCATCCCCCTCTCTCCCGGGTGAGGGATAAAAATGCATTAGCTCTCCTTGTTCTGCCATATGACCAGATAAATCTCGCTACCTCCCTATCAATTAAGCGAAACCAGAAATTATGTATCTCCAGAGGGATTGTGCGGAAGATGTACAACAACTTTGGAAGAACAATCATTTTAATAATATTACACCTCCCCATTATTGACAGCTTCAGGTTGTCCCAACGATGAAGATCATTTTTAATTTTCCCCAATATGGGAGTCATATTTAACTCTACAATATCCTCAACCTTAGCTGTAATACAGACCCCTAAATAAACCGCTTTCTCAACAATACGAATGTCCGAAGCTGTGGTAAATCTGTTTATCAGAATCTGAGTCTTAGCACTATTTAACGAAAAGCCTGAATAGATCCCGAAATCTTTCGCTATACTTTCTACGACTCGCATTGCTCCATCGGGGTCAGAAGTAATTATAGCCACATCGTCGGCATACGCCAGGAGCTTAGTATGCCAGCTGTGCAAGCTTACCGGAGTAATGTGTGGCGAGGCTTCCAGCCGCCTAAGAAAGGGGTCTATATATAATGCGAACAGCAAGGGGGAGGTCGGGCAGCCCTGCCTAGTCCCCTGCTGATTGGAAAGGCCTCTGTTTCCTTCCCCATTATTCTTAATCGTGCAATAGGGTTTATATACAAGACCCGTAATGCATTAATGAATGAAACCCCCAAGCCATTGGACTCCAAAACCTTCCATAAATAATGCCATGCCACACGATCAAACGCCTTCTCAGCGTCCAGGAAGGCAGCCCCCATAGGCTTGGCAAGGACTTCAGTAGCATCAAAGAGTGAAATTACCCTTCTGACATGGTCTTCAGTCCCCCTTCCCTGTATAAAACCATGCTGCCAAACTGAAGTTAATTGATGCATCACGGAATTCAACCTAGTGGCTAAGATCTTTGAGTATAGTTTGGCATCGCTATTAAGCAATGTAATGGGCCTGTATGAGCCCAAACTAATAGGATCTTTTCCCTTCTTTAAAAAATCACAATATTGGCTGTACCCCAAGAGCCGGGTGGTAGAGCTCCCTCCCTGATCTCCTTGAATAAACCAAGCAGAGCCAGGCAAGTCTTGCTAAAGAAGACCTTATAAAACTCTATAGGAATGCAATCCGTACCCGTAGCCTTACCCGCAGGTAGGGCTTGGATTGCGCAATATAACTCCTCCTGAGAGATAGCCCGCCCCAGTTGTATACCCTCCTCTTGGGATATCTTTCCACTCGGTAAGAATTCCAATTCAGCGTCTTCCGGAAGAGTAACAGCGGGAGAGGTACTATATAAATCCTCGTAAAACTCCCTAAAGGCCTCGCTAATATCCCCCGGATCTGTAACTACCGTCCCCCTCATATTCTTAACCCGTTCAATGTGTCCAGACGCGGCCTGTTGCCTAGACCTTACTGCCAATAAGCGACCGACGTTCTCACTAAATTCATAACAGTCTTGCCGTTTGGCCAAGTACAGCCCTGCTGTCTTTTCTGCATTGAAGTCGGACATACAGGCTTTGATAACCGTGATAGAATTCAGAGTTACGGAAATATCTTCTCCCTTAGCCACCTTGCGTATCAGTTCTGTTTCCAGACCGGCAAGTTTCTGATAAAATAATTTAATCTGTACAGCACCTTTTTTCTGCTTGGTCAGGCTATATTGCAGTGTCTCCCCTCTTGTTGCTGCCTTGAACGCATCCCATATCATCCCTGGAGGGGCACTATCGATGTTATTCTCAAAAACTCTCTGATCCAACACCTCATATGTTCAACATATTCATTATCTGATAGAAGTGCCCTCTCAAATGTCCAGCCTGTGCGTTCCTTTTGAATCCCGCTACAAAGTATCTCAAGGACAATTGGGTTGTGGTCTGACATTACTCTGGGAAAGAGCTCCACCCTGGCCTTCCGCAAAAGAGATGGGGAGACTAAAAAATAGTCAAGCCGAGCAAACTTACTATGGGGGCCGAGTAATAAGTATAGCCAGGGTCATCCGGTTTTAATTTAGCCCATGCATCTACCAGGCCCATGTCTTTTAATAAATTATTATAAGCCCTCATAGAATGCGGTTTATACCCTTTGCTAGATACTCCTGTATCACCTGGGGTTCCTCTGGAGCCATTGATGTTTAAATCTCCACAAACCACATATGGTGCCGGCCAGGAAGGTAGTTCGTTAGCTAGATAATGAAGTAAACCCGGCTCGTCTGTCACTGGAGCATATACTGAACACAATGTAAAAGAATATGCCCCATTCTTGCATTCCATTATAACCCATCTGCCAAGCTTGTCCACCATCTTTTTCCCCAGGGTAAAAGAGCTATTTTTCGCAAGTACAGCGACCCCCTTGGTCCTTACATCTTGTGAGGTATATGCTAGGACCTTCAGCCCTAAGGATTTATATAGATTACAATCTTTCCGTGCAATGTGAGTTTCCTGAAAGCAATATAGATCGGCCTTGAGGACTTTGAGATCTTCCTGAACCCTTCTCCTTTTAACACTGTCATTGAGCCCACAAATATTTACCGTAGCGATTCATATTTTAGCCATTATACCTTTTTAAGAAAAGGCTTCCCAGGCTGTACCACCTTGTTTCTTTATCTAAAATACATTGCCTGTCTTTGAAATTTCCAATATTTACTTCTATTGGTTTAGTAAGTGGGGTCTTTATTTGCTTATTTGAAACTCCTACAACTTGGATAGTTTCTACCGAGAAGGGTAGGTTTGGAATTTCTGCTGCTCTTACAGTAGAACGGGTAGCACCAATATCCACTAGGAAAGTGATGTCATTACCTTCCACTTTTCCATCAACAAATGGACCTGACTGATCTACCGCCAAGGATGCGCCAAGCACGCATTCTTCCTCCCCCCTCAGGCACCGTCATTGGGAACCATCTGAATCACACTTGTTACTGTGCATCCAATATTGTTGAACTGTTTGTGTATTCTTACCACTCTCTCCACGAAATCCGGTTTTCACACTGTATCTCTGTACTTGAGCGTTCATACAGTTGGGCATAGGGGCTTGTGGCACCTGTAACTGTGGAGTAACTACCTGCTGCTGTTGCTGCTGGTTCACAACCACCTCATTCTGCATCTGTGGATTTAAATTTTGATTTACCCCATTATTCTGTTGAACATTTCTACACTCATTCTTCCAATGCCCATGCTTTCCGCACGCATGACAAGGAAACTTCTTCTTCGCTTCTTCTCTACTCATTCGTCCTTTTCCTTTATTCCCATTCAATCCTTGACTATTCTGATTTTGGTTATTCGACTGATTTTCATTTTGAGAACCAGTACTTGCCTCTTGATGTTCTGCTAACTTCACTTGTGCCCACATCTTTTCTCTCAATTTCTTATGCTTTGCGTCAATATCGTCACTGCAATACTTCGCGTACTTCAAAATGTCATCAATGGGCTTACTCTGCCAGCAAAGCATATGCTGTTGAATCATCTGACTAATTTCCGATCTCAATCCACACACAAACCTGTACACAAAATGTCCCATATCCTTATCACCAATATTTTCAAAACCACTATACTGCTTAAATACCTGCAACAACCTTTCATAATACGCATGCACTGACTCTTTTGGTTCTTGAGTTGTTCTATCTATTTTAACCCAATCCGTTTCCTTTGGAGGAATTTTCCCTTTCAAGAAAATAATCACTTGCTGATACTTTTTATCACATCTTCTGAAGGTGCACCTGTCTTTGCATCTCTTGGATATTCTTCAGTTGGCCAATCAACCGTAATTTTACATTCTGTCCACAAATCAGTTGGTACTACTATATCAAACAGACCATCCAAATCATTTAATAATACTTTTGAAACTTTCACAAACCTCTCTACCTGCTTGTACCATTCAGCTGGCTTCTCCCTTAATCTGGGAAAATCATTTGTAAAAGACAAAATATCCTGTCTGGACCATGGAACATGAACGTATCCACCTCCAGGAACTTCTCTCATTGGACACACTCTTTCAACTTGTTCTGTTTCTCTTAATGGGAATGCATATGCTTCCTTTGTAGCTACCTCATCCCTTTTCTTTGTCCATCTACCTCTCCATCTGTCTGCATCTCCCCATTTCTTCAAAATATTCATTAATTCTTTGATTGTAATCTTCTTCCTGACGCATTCAAACTTTTAAAATCCTTGTCAGTAAATTCTGCCCTATATGGCTTCTGTTATAATTTCGATTTTTCTACATCCCTTCCAAATTCTGAAGCAACCTCTACTATTTTCTCATGCAGATTCTTTGCTCTCCAGGTTATACTTTTACACAAAAACAACAATTCTTCATCTCTGTATGTACCTAATCTCTCTGGGATTATTGTACCAATGATCATTTCTTCCAAATCCACTTTCAACTTGGCCACATCTATACTTGGTGTCTGAGGTCTCTTTTTGTCTAATCCTTTCGCCCACCCCTCTAGATCATCTGGCGAGGATCGTTTAGAATTTCCTGCTTTGGGAGTATCAATCAATTCCTTTCTCCTTTTATTCACAGGTGAACCTCTCCTCGGCGTTTCAGCCACTGTTTCAATATTAGGGAGATCTAGTAACGAGATATTTGAATCACTCTCACTGGTTAAATCTTCTGACATTACTACCTCTTTTCCAACATTAATTTGTGGGACTGTCATTGTTTGTAATCTCGGGGTGTCTCGTTTATCCCCATATAATGGAATAACCGGACCTATCGTTACTGGCACTGTCAAGGCTTCAGCATTTAAACCTAACTGATTTATTTTCTGAATTATTTCTTCTTTTGTTCTATTCAATGCATCCCTTTCCTTCTCCAGTAACACTCGGGTAGCTGTTGGATCATATAAAACCTGCGGAACTAAGGGAGTTCTCATCATTGGTGAACTTGGAGTTGCCTCTCCAGCCTTTTCTTGATAAGGTGGAGGTCTTTTAACTAAAATGTCCTCTAATAACTCATCATCCTTTTCAACATATTCTGTTCCTGCCACACCTGTATGCTTCATTTTTTCTTTGCATTTACTCCCTACTTGATCTTCAGCTATCAATGCTGGATACAACCCTTCTGTTACTATAGCTCTTCCCCATCTTTTCATCTCATCTCCTCGAGTATCAAATGGATATCTTGGGAAAAATCTCCTATTTATTGTTCTACCTCCTCTGCATTTCTCTCGCTCAAATGCCTCAACCTCCCATTCCTCCAAAGCTTCATACTGCGTTAACCTAGGACTAGGTTCTAATGTATTCATCCGATTTCTCAAATTCTGAAGAACCCTTACATTAAAGGTACCATTTTCAGGGAAAGCTAAAACTCCATCACCTTTCGTATATTCCACCCAATTTTCCAACCAAACACACGTATGGTATCCTCGTTCCAACATCATAAAAGAAGCAGGTGTATTAGGGGTGGCATAAGAATCCCTTCTCTGGTTACTACACGCTTGTCCTTTTTGAATAAATTCTTGATTTTATTAATCAGCTTCATTCTGTAACTTGTTATTTTCAACAAGCTAAACTAGAAACTCTTCTGTATTCTTACGTATCCTGTTTCCCAGCACTCGTCCTATACCAGTGCGACTCACACCAACAATCCAATCAGGGCTCACTACGCATTTTCTTCCACAACCAATATCTGCGCGGCTCTTGTCTACCAACCAATCAGAGCTTTCCACACACCCACTTGTTTCAACCAATACCAGTGTGGCTCTTTGTGACGTCAGTATTACTCCTGCTACTGACCCTCCCTTCACAATCGACACTTGTTACACGCCCGCTGTCTTAACCAATACCAGGGCGGCTCTCTGTGACGTCAGTGTGACTCCTGCTACTGACCCTCCCTTCACAAGGTAATACGACAATGTATTCTCTAAACTTTTCTTAATATCCTTTCTATTAGTAGCAACATAAAAACAGCGCTACTCTGCCTGCTCCGCTAATTAAAAGATAGCTTATTCGCTTGCTTCAAAGAGAAAATACCTCCTTTCACTATGAGTAAAAACCACTGTTTACCCTTCACTTAAGCTCGGGGAGGACCTATTATTCCTCTAGGGATACTCCTCCTTCGAGTAAGGCCAAAGTTTCACAGGTGGACCCTTTGCTATCACTCACACTCTACTCTTATACGATATAGTCCCTAATATAACACCTACAGCCCTCCGTAGCTTTTTAGGTATTATGACCACAGACGAGTAACCTTCTGCAGTGTGGTTTCCTTACCACACTCTTCAAAATTCAATTCCCGGGATTCCCAGGTATCTCCGTATCTGTGCTTCCAGACAACTTAGAACAAGACACTAACTTTCCATTTTAAGAACATGTAGTCAATAATCAATAATCACCAAACTAATCAATATTAACCATAACTCTGCTTCCTGAAAAACTGATCCAGTGCGAAGAGGCCAAGGTTGGATATTTTACACACCAAAAACTGAACTTTTCAATGGGCCCATATACCTCTATCCAAATACCTTTATTTATATTCTCCTTGGCCAATTTCCCGCTGGAAGGGTTTTGATTTCAAATAATTCCATAAATTCTGATTAGTTATTTCCCTGTAACCACAAATCAGTTACAATATCGTGTCTAACTAATCTTCACGAATCAACACTCTTGCTCTGGTCGATGGACCATTAGTTGAGTTAGTTGATGGTGATATTAACAACTTCTTAACTAAACTTCATAATGAAATAACCACAGACTCTGAATATAATAATAATAATGATGAATTTATCTAAAATTTCAGTCATTAAGTTGAACGCACATCAATTACAAATACACAGTGCAAACTCCATTTTTATCACACGGGAGAGAGCAATCATAAAGCACAATACATTCAATTACACAAGCTTTCAACAAATATCAAACGCATAAGAGTGGATAGATGAAGAGACAAAGGGCACATTTAAATACATTTGCAACAAAATATGCAAATACTGGATAGATTGACATTTACCTAACGAGGATACCTGGAAAACCACCCCTCTGGCCAAAGGGCTGGTGGAGGTCCCCTGACTTAGGATCAGGAGACAAAGATCAAAGGATAAGATCAGGACAGGTCTGATACTTACTAGACTTCTCTACAATCCGACGCACCAGGGCGATTCCCTCTTTCACTCTCTCCCTCCTCGATATTCTTCCGCAATCTTCAATTCTAATCAGGCAATAGTCTGGATCTTCGGAGTCTACACTCGTCTTCCCTCTATCTCTCGCTCTTGCTCAGCTCCCAGCAGCGTTGTCAACATTGTATCGTCATCGTCAATATCATCTTAATTCAAATCACTCTAGTTATAGTCTTTATTTCTTCATGTCCCACCCTCAAGTGTTGCAACTTTACTAAACTACAGAATATGATTGGACGGGGTTAGGGGTGTCTTCATCATCCCAAGCTGACGTATTCATTTTATTAGTAAAACCTATTGTTTGTTAACCCTGCCCCTTCTACTCATTCATAATTTTATTTGAAACATGTATATTTTGTTGCAAATGCCATAATTCACTTAATACAGGCTTCATAGTTGACTGTTACATCTTCTTCTTTTCCCATCCTTTCTGTCCTTGGAACTTGGCAAGCGTTCAGCTCCCTCTGTGTCATCGGTCATTTCATGGGCTCATTGACCATGCGCAGCTTTCGCCATTTTCTTTTTCAGAAAAGGACTAGCAGGCCCAAATATTCACTATTAATAAAAGAATCAAAAACAGATATTATTTTCTTGAACATGTAATTCTCACTGTTCACCGCCCACTTCTACTCTATCCCATGTAATTATTATTACTCTTGGGCAAAAGCGTTAATAGCAGAAGCTTTCTTTTAAATCAAGCAAGCATATGCTGGGCATGCGGTACCTCAAGACCGCGTTTCAATTCTTCTTGCGCATGCGTGAGGGTTTTTCCCTCTCAAACCGAGTTAGTCACGTAATTTTATGCGTCATTCAGGTTTGCACATGCGCAAAGCATTTTAGCAAGTTAAAGCGGGTTTTGATTGTGCTGCATTTTATTTCTCATTAATTCAAGCATGCGTAAGCTTTTCTCCCCATGTTTTGTGTTGGGTGCATGTTAGTTTCGCCTTATCTCTTAATTAAAACTTAGTGAGAGTTAATGGAAGATTCCATCGAGCAAGTCTCATTTTCTTGAGTCCTTGCTCCATCACAGCTTCCCTGTGAGGTGGTGTAACAGTGCTGGCAAGATGGCTGACAGTGGTGTCCTGTTGTTTGTTTGAGCACAACTCCCAACAGGGCCTTGTGCTCCCCACAGCAGGGCCCAGTGTCAGCCATCTTGTCAGTCCTTTTCCACTTCCTGTGAGCTTAGCATGGTTGAATGTGGGCTTGATGGGCCATGTGGGGGGAGGACTGTTGGCTGTTACTACGACTCCCATCATGCTTTTGGCTACTCCCACCTTCCCAGGAAATCCAAGCTTCCTTCCTTCCTGTGAATCAGCTTCCCTGTGAGGTAGTGCAACAGTGCTGGCAAGATGGCTGACAGTGTTTGTTGGTGTTTTGAGGCCAAAGCCTTGCTGTATTTGTTAGTGAGTTTGTACATGTTATGACATTGTTCCATATTACTCTGGGATTGCAGGTATTGTGTTTATCTAACTGGCATACACATCACAGTATTATTAGCTTTCTGTTGCTATGGCTTTGCTAACAGTGATTGGTTTCACTGTCCCCTTGACAGTGATGTCTGTGTGTGTGTATTGCCTCACAATATTGGTTAGTTGGTTATGTACTCACCAGGCTCTGGTATTCCTGTTAATCCATGGAGGCCCTCCTGTGGAATGATGGCCCGCACCTTCTCCTCCCAGGAAGTGAAGTGCGTAGGTATTGCAGGAGGGCCACCTCCGGTCCGTTGGCTCAGGGCATGGTCTCTGCCAATAAGCTTCTTGACCCTCCTTCGCACATCATAGTACCTGTTCCTGATATCCTCCATTGTGCGCAGGCAAGGTGCTTGTGCGTTCACCTTGTTGACAATCCTCTCCCACATCTTTGTTTTCTGGGACATCGGGGTCTGTTGGACCAATGTGCCAAATAACTGTGGCTCTACTATGAGAATTTCATCTACCATGACTTCCAACTCACTATCTGTGAACTTTGGATTCTTGTTTGGGGGCATGGTGATGGGTGGTGGTGGAGATGGATGTGTATGTGAGTGTGGAAGTGGGGGTGAGTGCGTGTAAGTCAAGCTGGGTGTTTGTGAGTCTGCTTTTGGTGAGGTGCTAGTGGTATAAAGGTTGTGTGGTGGGTGAATTGTGAGTGTGTATCTCAGTGTAGTGTTGTGGTCTTCTCTGCTGGCAGGTATGTGGAATTTGCAAAGGATCATGGTAGGGATTTGGGCCCTTTATGTAGGTTGGGTTGTGGGTGTGTCTTAGATGGATTTGTATATATTTTTTTCTTTTGACTTTGTCAATGCTTTTTTGGTCTTTTTCTGTCTATTTCTGTTTGAATTAGTTGAGCATGACGGAGACGTTCAGTTTACCGCAACGTGAGCTTTCTGCTGCATTTGCGGGGTCATCCGAGTCGGTCCCACTCATGTTATGCTATGTTGCAGCGTTCGCGTACGAGTCGGTCGCGTCGGGCTCTTTTACGGCCGATGCACTGGTTTCCGTACGTGTCGGTCATACGTACTGTGCTCCGTGCGAGTCGGTTGTGTTTCACACGCATTGCATCGTACTAGTCCGGTCGTACAGCGCGTGAACGTGTCGGTCGGAATACATTCCCGGTCCGTGTCGGTCGGAACGGTTTCCGTCCGAGATATGAATCGGCCCCTTAGTAATAAGTGTTGGAGGGACCTGGGATTGGCTGGAAAAGGGGGCATAGTTACTACTAAATGGGAGAGGTGAGCAAAGAGTAAGGAGGGGTTTATGGAGGATTAGGGAGGGGTTTAGGGAGGAACATACACGCAACCATAAATAGTAAGTAAATTGCTATTCACAAACTGCACTTCTAAAGTTACTAAAGCCTAAAAGGGACCCAAAAAGAAGTAAATCACTCCAGCTCAGTACTACATTTAAAATAAATATGTACATTTCAATTATATTAATATTTAATATAGACAGGCTTGCTGGTTTTGTGGAGTTAAATACATGTTTCTACATTTACCTATAATTTACCATAGGGCAACTCTACAGCCAGGGTGGAGAGCTCCCTGTTGCAATGTATAGGAAAAATTAAAAAAGTGTGTTAAACTTTATAATAAATTAGTTATATATTTTTATGTCAAAAATTGTCAATTCATTTTATATATTAATTTTAAATGTATAACAAAATAAAAAATGCTGCAGCACTATTAACCTCATTTTAACTTGAATATTTAAATAATTTAAATATAGTAAATGAAATAAAAAATATTTTTCTGCAGTTTAAATTAAAAAATAAATGCCCACATAAAGTAAAAAAATGATGTTGTATTCTCCATTAATAGATTTTAATAGTGATTAAAATAATTTTATTATATGTTAATAAATATTAATATTTCATTAATTTATAAATTAAGAAGAAGGTTGCAAGTAAATAATAACTGTTTTATTTTGAGATTTTTAACGTTAAATTATAATTTTTATATTTTAAATATTTTAATTTATTTTAAAAATATTTCCTGGGTTTTATTTTCAATCCCTTCCTCCATTATTTTCTATGGGTGAGTATTGCAGTATCAGTGGTTGGTCATGGGTGGTGATGGACTTACTAATGCTTCTTTTCTGGCAGCAGTAACATACAATTGTAAATTTGGCTCCACCCCTGTTTCGGGGGATGGAGATGTGTATGTCTCAGAATATCTTTCATTTAGAAAACTTCTTAAGGCTGAGTTCTTTTGAATTGTCCTTACTTGGTCTGTACTGACAGTTGTGCCACCTACAGCACGGAGATACCCCTTTGGGGGTGATTCGGGCGCTTTTATAATTAAAATAAATAAATAAATATCCTTGATAGTGTCTATTAACTGCAGGTTTTTTTTTTTTAATTTATGGAAAATTTTAACAAATGCTCTTTTATGTGAGAGTGCTTGCTTGAGCAGAACATATTCTAGGAGTATCTGGGCCTGAGATATGGATTTCAGTAATCCATATAACATTTTCTATATGTTGCACTGGGCCAAGTCAAAAAACCTCAGACCCATAGGTCAATAATGCTAAGAGTTTATGTTTACTACCCACAGCAAGGGATTATGTGAAGGGCTGGTTAGTTTCTTTGACATGATATTAAAGCAAACTTATGAGTACATGCCTTTGACGTTCAGGAGCAGAGGTGATAAAGAAAGCTGCCATGGTCCTTAGAGAGAAAACATAAAAACTTGGGAACATATTCAAGTTGTTAACTGTTTTGTTACCACAAGCCTTGTCTCTTTATTTTTTAACTAATAACCACGCCTTTGGTCTTATCTAAATTTGACTGCTTATGGCTGTTCAAAAAGAAATGTTCAAAGACAGAGATAAGTCTCTGAAGACTGACTGGGGTTTTGTCAATAAAATAACGTCATTGACATATTGAAGAGACATGATAGGCTGGCCCCGATTTTTGGGATGCGTGAAATCACAATGTTAATAATGCTGTTTAAGTGCACTATATACAGATTGAAAAAAATCAGTGCTCGAGGCTTCCCTTGGTGAATACTATAGCAAAGACTGTACTACACACACCTTCTTTTACCTTCACCCAAGTGTTTGCATAAAGCAGTTGCATTGAACACAGAAGAAGAGGGCAGATACCCCATGGGCTTACCTTGTACCAAAAATAATTTTGGGATGCTCTTGTCCATCACTTTTTTGCAATAGCAACAGAACAGCTCCTCCTGCCCTTTTTGAAACATCAGTCTTACCATAAATTTCTTTGATGTCACACTAGTGTAGAATATGAGCTTGAGTGAACATTCTCATCAGTGTATTAAATGCTTCTTCAGCTTGAGCGTTCCAGCAAAAACCCCCTTTCATATTTTCCTTCTTTAAGACACAAATAATATTATCAGTGAGATGTGAAATTTCTTAATAAATTAAGGAAACAAATTAACAAATCAAAGAGAACTTTGGTTTTTCTTCATATAGTTAGGAAGGAACTATTCAAGGATGGCAGACATCTTTTTTGAATCCATAGACAGACCATATGCATTTAACCTAAACCCAAGTTATTTAACTTCTTCTTTCTCTAATTCATGTTCCTCAAGGTTGCAAGTCAATTGATGTTAACACTGGTGCTGCATGCTCTCAATGTTTAGTCAAGGTTTTCGAAAAAGGCAGGTATATCAGCACAAAATTATTCAAGACATCATAAAAAACCCAAATGGCATTGTTTAATAATCATTTTGCCCAAAAAGGGTGCCAAAAGCCTGTTTTCCATTTATTGCCTTCTTTCATATATAGGAGATATTAATAAGCACCCTGCAAGTCCAATTTGGAAATAATGTGAGCCCCTTACACAGATTCTGGATTATCTTTAATAAGAAAAAACAGATACCCATACTTGGTCATAATTGATTGAGCTCTCCTTGCGAGATACAGTGTCAGAGATATCTATCTTTCCCCTGGAACAAAGTACAAGGGTGCTCCAACTGGTGATGCAGAGAGTTCAATCAACTCATTCTCTAAATTCTCTTATAGATAGATGTTAAATATCCCCTTCTCGTTCTCAGACAATTAAAAATGTGCCCAAAGAGCACTATCCTATCTTTGATTCAATTAGTATAATACAGACATACCCCAATGTGATGGACAAGACCATACCTCAGGTTTAGCCGAAACAGTAGCATATAGATGATACTGGTGTGGGACCGAAAGAGATTAGCCACTATTAGATTTGAAGTGGCCTTGGAATCGGACCACTGACACAATGGGGTCGATTCCGATTCGGGCCGGAAAACGTACCGACCGACTCGGAGCCGGAATTAATTCCGACCGACACGTACCGGTGCAGCCCGACCCGCAAAGTACGATGAGAAGCGTGCAAAACCCGACCGACTCATACGGAACACAAGCCGAACGACCGAGCCACACAGAAAACAGCTATCCGGCCGGAAAAACACGCGAATCGAACCGACCGACACGCACCCGGAACAATCCCAAACGAAACGTACCCGCGAACTCCTACCCGCCAAGTACGATGCAACGCGTGTAAAACACGACCGAGTCGCACGGAGGACAAGCCGTACGACCGACACGCATACAAAACTGCGAGCCGAAGAAACCCAAAACACCACGACCGACGCGTACGCAGCATAGAAAACAGCACAAACACAGCGTGAACGAATCGGAGAAGCCCGTACGAGACAACTGCAGGGTCCGACTCGGTCACAAGAACGTCTCCTACATGCACAAAAAGTACAAAGGGAAAATACACAAAAAAAGGCCAAACAAGCAATTACAAAGCAAATAAATACTGGGGGGGGGCAGGGAACAAAGACACACCCACAACTCCACCCATATAAAGGACACAAATCCCTACCATGATCCTTTGCAAATTCAAAATACCTGCCAGCACTCAACAGACAGCAACCACACACCCACAGCTCATCCATCACACAAGCCACACACCATCAGCACCCCAACAAATAGCAACCTCACATACACCCAGCAAAACACACACTCACACACCTTCACCTGCACACCAAAACACACATCACTCACCATCACCGCCCATCACCATGCCCCCAAAGAAGAATCATAAGTTCCTAGATAGTGAATTGGAAGTCCTGGTAGATGAGATCCTCAGGGTAGAGCCACAGCTGTTTGGTACACTGGTCCAACAGACACCCATGTCGCAAAAAACCAAGATGTGGGAGAGGATCGTCGACAGGGTGAACGCACAATCACCATGTTTGCGCACAAAGATAGACATCCAGAACAGGTGGTATGACGTGCGCAGGAGGGTCAGGGAGCTGTTGAAGAAGGACTACCTCTTGAGCCAACACACCGGCAGTGGCCCTCCTGCCAAGCCAGTATATCTCAGGCCCTGGGAGGCGAAGGTGCGGGTCATCCTACCACCAGTGAGCGTATATGGACTAGAAAACATCCCAGAGCCTGGTGAGTACACAACAAATGTACACAATATTGTGCCACAATACACACACATCACTGTCCAGGGGAGAGTCAAACCATGCACCCTTAGCAAATACACACCAACCAGAACAGAACCATCCCAAAATGTGTATGTCAGTCAGATAAACACAACACATGCCATCTCATAGTGACATGTAACTGTGTCATCACATGTACAAACACAACTACAGCTGGGCAGTGGCACAAATATAACTAACAAACACATCCAGACATGTAGTCACCACTACAACACCACCACACAGTGAAGCCCACTGAAAGGAAGGAATACTGTGTATGCTGGGCAAGTCAGTGTAGCCAATAGCATCATGAGAGTGGTAGTCACAGATATTGGTCACCCCCACAACTGTCCCATCAACACCACCCTGAACCATGCGCACATCACAGGGAGTGGAAAACAACTGACAAGATGGCTGACACTGGCTACTGCTGTGGGAAGCACAAGGCCCTGCTGGCAACTGTGCACCAACCAACAGCAGGACACCACTGACTGACATCCTGAAAGACAACTTGCACTCCCTGCAATGGAAGCACGTTCCATGGTGGGATATCTGGCTGGGTGGGAAGGAGGACTGACAGCCCTGACCATAGTTACCAGCAGCGTTTCTCACACACACCCCTAACACAAACTCCACACAACTCACCTGGGAGAATGCATTGCCTCACACTCCAATCAAATATCCCACAAAGAACCACAACCCTGGGTCATGCTGTGTGAAGCACAGGGACACACATGGGACTTGTAGCAAAACTAACCCCAGGATAACACTGTCAGCCATCTTGTCAGCACAGGCACACAACCCCACAGGGAAGCAGAGTCAAAAGGAAGGAAGCATGGGCATGCTGGGAAGGGGGTGGAGGCAATAGCATGATGGGAGTGGTAGTCACAGCTCAACATCCCCCACCCACATGGCCCAGCAAGCTCACACTTAAGCATGCACACCTCACAGGGAGTGGAAAAGAACTGACAAGATGGCTGACACTGGGTACTGCTGTGGGGAGCACAAGGCCCTGCTGGGAACTGGGCACCAACAAACAACAGGACACCACTGTCAGCCATCTTGCCATTGCTGTCACACTCACACACTGTGAAGTCCACTCAAAAGGAAGGAAGTATGGGCATGCTGGGAAGGGGGGTATAGGCAATAGCATGATGGGAGTGGTAGTCACAGCTCAACATCCCCCACCCACATGGCCCAGCAAGCTCACACTGAAGAATGCACACCTCACAGGGAGTGAAAAGCCACTTCAAAGATGGCTGTCACTGGTGCTCAGTTGTGGGGAGCACAAGGCCATGCTGGGAACTGGCCACCAACTAACAGTAGGACACCACTGTCAGCCATCTTGCCATTGCTGTCACACTCACACACATTGAAGTCCACCCAAAAGCAAGTAAGTATGGGCATGCTGGGAAGTTGGGTGGAGGCTATAGCATGATGGGAGTGGTAGTCACAGCTCAACATCCCCCACCCACATGGCCCAGCAAGCTCACACTCAAGCATGCACACTCCACAGAGAGTGGAAAGCCCCATCAAAGATGTCTGACACTGGTGCTCTGTTGTGGGGAGCACAAGGCCATGCTGGGAACTGGGCACCAACTAACAGTAGGACACCACTGTCAGCCATCTTGCCATTGCTCTCACACTCACACACAGTGAAGTCCACCCAAAAGCAAGTAAGTATGGGCATGCTGGGAAGTGGGGTGGAGGCAATAGCATGATGGGAGTGGTAGTCACAGCTCAACATCCCCCACCCACATGGCCCAGCAAGCTCACACTCAAGCATGCACACCCCACAGAGAGTGGAAAGCCCCATCAAAGATGTCTGACACTGGTGCTCTGTTGTGGGGAGCACAAGGCCATGCTGGGAACTGGCCACCAACTAACAGTAGGACACCACTGTCAGCCATCTTGCCATTGCTCTCACACTCACACTCAGTGAAGTCCACCCAAAAGCAAGTAAGTATGGGCATGCTGGGAAGTGGGGTGGAGGCAATAGCATGATGGGAGTGGCAGTCACAGATATTGGTCACCCCCACAACTGTCCCATCAACACCACCCTGAACCATGCGCACATCACAGGGAGTGGAAAACAACTGACTACTGGCTACTGCTGTGGGGAGCACAAGGCCCTGCTGGCAACTGTGCACCAACCAACAGCAGGACACCACTGACTGACATCCTGAAAGACAACTTACACTCCCTGCAATGGAAGCACGTTCCATGGTGGGATATCTGGCTGGGTGGGAAGGAGGACTCACAGCCCTGACCATAGTTACCAGCAGCTCTACTCACACACACCCCTAACACAAACTCCACAAAACTCACCTGGGAGAATGCATTGCCTCACACTCCAATCAAATATCCCACAAAGAACCACAACCCTGGGTCATGCTGAGTGAAGCACAGGGACACACATGGGACTTGTAGCAAAACTAACCCCAGGATAACACTGTCAGCCATCTTGTCAGCACAGGCACACAACCCCACCGGGAAGCAGAGTCAAAGGGAAGGAATCATGGGCATGCTGGGAAGGGGGGTGGAGGCAATAGCATGATGGGAGTGGTAGTCACAGATATTGGTCACCCCCACAACTGTCCCATCAACACCACCCTGAATCATGCACACATCACAGGGAGTGGAAAACAACTCACAAGATGGCTGACACTGGCTACTGCTGTAGGGAGCACAAGGCCCTGCTGGCAACTGTGCACCAACCAACAGCAAGACACCACTGACTGACATCCTGAACGACAACTTGCACTCCCTGCAATGGAAGCACGTTCCATGGTGGAATATCTGGCTGGGTGGGAAGGAGGACCGGATGTCAACCACATACAACCAATGCAGACCATGTACACACCCCAACATTCACATAGAAATGCCCAAATAATGCAGGACAATGTGCTACACCAATATCAACCCCTGACTGTGACAACTTAGGACAATGCAATGTACAGGCCCGCATCCAGAGGCACAGTCACAACTGTCAGGTGTGTCAACCATTGATGCCTGCAGAAACATAACATACATAGTGTGTGTCTCCCAAAAACAGGTGATGATGGGGACACAGCAGCAGACGCTGAGGAGTCCCCGTCCCAGGCTCAAGAGGATACGGAGCTCACTGGTGTGGAACAGCCTCTGCCCTCCTCGGATGAAGAAGACCCACCTGGCACCTCTGGAGCAAGTCATCATGCAGCACCAGCAGGACCACCAGCTGCACCCACCCCTCCAACGACTGTCAACACACATACCACCCCTGCCAACATGATCAGACCAAGGAGCACCACCACCACCAGCACAGGGACCCTGTACCAACGTGGGGCCATGGACACCAACATCACCAACAACCCCCAAGGGGGCCCAGGGTCACCTGTGCGTGCCACCTCAGGTACTGCACGTGTCGCCAGGGGTGGTGGGAGGGGTGGGAGACATAGGTCGCTGATCGCAGAGGGGTCTGGACTGCATGATGACCCACAACTGGCACGCATAGCCGATGCGTACCAGTCCAGCACCGGAGAGCTCAGCCAGGTAGTGGGGCTCCTCAGGGACATTAAACAGCAGCAGGCTGCCCATCATGCCCGCTTGGACTCACACATGTCCCGCGTGGAGTCCAAGTGGGACACACTGCAAGAGATGACGGCGGTGCATAGGGACATATTACAATGCCTCCGCCAGATGAGCAGCAACCAGTCAACACCTCCCTGTGTGCCCACAACATCTGCAACTGCCACAGGGAGGCAGGATGACTCTGGCGGAGAGTCCCCTGCACCGCAGCAGCCTGCACTTGAGGGTCCCCCAAAGAAGAGGGGTCGTCCGAGGAAGGACAACTGAGAGGCTGATGGCCATGCACAACCCCAGGAAGCCAACACCTGTTCTGGATAATCACCTTTGTGTGCAAACTGTTCACCCTGTTGACTGCAACACAACTCCCCCACATGACATGGGGAGTACAAGTTGGACCAATGTCTCAGATGACTGTGGACTTGATACAGGACATTTCTGCTACCAGGACTTCCAATTCATCTAGGAACTTTGGATTGCAATCAAAATGTACAGCACTCACCATCCTGTGCACTATTCACACACATGTATGACAATAAACACACTAATACACCATACCTGCCTCTGTCGTGATTCCAGCGTGGTTTCTGTCATGGAGATGATGACCAGCGAAATTACACTGTGCATGCTAACTGCTACAGCAAGTACAACACAGGCATGTGAGTCATGGCAACGTGACACATATGAGGGAGACACACCACCAGGGCTACACAACAAATACACACCTAGGCCATCTGACTCATTGCCTAC
The DNA here is from genome assembly GCA_963921515.1 of Calotriton arnoldi. Lineage (NCBI taxonomy): Eukaryota > Metazoa > Chordata > Amphibia > Caudata > Salamandridae > Calotriton > Calotriton arnoldi. The sequence continues at coordinate 61,189 of CAWUFW010016051.1, read as the reverse complement.
ACTGATGTTGCCAGGAAATACGGTGCAATGCACAGACACAACACCTTTTCACAGTCTTAGTCAACTAGCCCACTGGTGCAGTAAGCAAATGTCAGTCAAATGTGTGACCACAGAAAACGCACATCACAAAGTGAAGCACAGGTTTATTACACATTTGCAACATGTTGTAACCACTACAGATGCAAGGTAATCCCACCTGGCAGCGGGCACACAGTCAACAAGTGTAGAAGGAAGGAAGTCCATGGGTGTGGCGCACATCACCTGTAGGGACACGACAGCTACCACCATGGAAGTCGAATCACGGTGTCGGGGATCACAGTTGACCAAACGACTCTGAAGGTACCCTGTGAAGGACAGAAATGACAGTCAAAAGCACTGAAGAACAGGACAGAACTGCAATACTCATGCCCAATACATGTCACAAGATACCCACCCAGAACCAAGTTAGCATGTCAACACTGTTGGGGAGTACAGACTACCTGTAAGGACACATCGCTACACGCATACAGTCATGTAGCCCATGGACACACTCAAACAGCACCAGAGCACCACCAACACATATCATGCAAACTCACATCATTCACATTGCATCTCCCTGGATACTCACATTCAGCTGAAGAAGTTGGTGATGAGCTGTGTGCAGACATCACCATCATCATCATCATCATCACTGGCATCGTGGTCCAGGCCAGGATCCTCCACAGGTGGCGGACGTTGGTCATCGTCATCCAGGATGAGAGGCAACTCCTTCCGCACTGCCAGGTTGTGTAGCATGCAGCAGACAATGACAATCTTGCACACCTTTGCTGGGGCATTTGGGAGGGACCCTCCTGTCTTGTCCAGGCAGCGGAAGCGGCTCTTCAGGAGACCAAATGTCCGCTCAATCACTCTCCTGGTCCGACCATGTGCCTCATTGTATCGCATCTGGGCTGGTGTCACAGGGTTCCTGAGGGGTGTCAGCAACCACGGCATGTTGGGGTATCCGAAGTCACCTACATACAGACAATTGCACATTAGCTGAGTTGGAAAAGAGGGTGGAACACTACATTGCAGAACACTCACAATGGTACAAAGTCAGTACACACCAACAAGCCAGGCACGCTGGTTCCGCATCTGTGACATCATCCTCGGGATGCGACTACTCCTCATCATGTAGGCATCGTGTGCAGAACCGGGGAAATGGGCACACACGTGTGAGATGCTCATATCTGCAAGACAGACCACCAGTGCATTGACCGAGTGGTAGTGTTTGCGGTTCCTGTATGCCTGCTCTTGGGCCTGTGGTGGTACCAAAGCCACATGTGTCCCATCAATGGAGCCAATGACATGCGGCATCCTCCCCAGGGCATAGAAGTCACTCTTCACGTCAGTGAGTTGTTGGAGTATAGGGAAATAGATGTACTGGTTCAGGTATATCAACATAGCCTCCAAAACATCGCGGAGCACACGGCTGAACATGGTCTGTGACATCCCACCAGCAGTCGCCACAGTGTGTTGAAAGGTACCGGTGGCAAAGAAGTGTAGGGCTGCCATCACCTTCACCTTGGGGGTCAGCGCTGTAGGGTACGGCCGGCCAGGTTGCAAATGTGGTGCCAAGCGCACTGCCAAATCCTCAATCAGCTGCCTGGTGAAGCGGTACCGTCGGATGCTGTCACGTTCCACCATCGTTGCCAGGTCAGGGAATGGTCTATGGACAGCTGGTGCCCTGCAGTGCATAGGTGAAGAAAGAAAGATTCAGTCACCCCACATATGTGGCATTGAACACACTCAATTCAATTCAAACCAGCTTTATTCGGTGTAAAATATACAACCATAAAAGCATACTTATAAAAACAGTAATAAAATTAATCAAGGGTACTATATACAAAATTTAAAAAATTCAAATCATTTACAATTAATATTTTCATAAAAATTACAGGGGATCAATAGTCAAAATGCATTTTAAATCAGAAGCAAGGACTAGTACTATACCATAATTTCATGTCAGTATGCATACTACAAAATACATTCTATCAAAACTTAGTACAGCGATCAATACGTTTCATTCCATGGGCTAGTCAGTACGCAGTACACTAACACGAGCATGTATAAAAAGTGTAAAATTTAACAAATTCATTTAATCTAGTTGTACATCCCTATTACACAGGGATACAATAAATCCAGAATAAAATTGCTTTTATACGTCACACAGACATACATGTTTTATAACACAACTAGTTAATATAATCACTTTTCTCGTATGATAGCGCATCTAAATGTGCTAATTCCTTTCTTCTCCTGACTGCCCTGAGTATGAAACGAACGACAGTGCACATAATCTTCATGTTGTCCAAGCTACATAAAAAATTAAAAGCATTTTTATAATTATACAACCTATTTGTTAAAAAAGTGGTTTTAAAACGGATTTGCGAATATCACTGTAAAAAGGACAGAACAATATGAAATGTAGTGTAGACTGAGGGGTTTTTCCATTACATGGGCAATTAGGTAGATTATGTGGACCCTTTTTCTTATCACGAAAGGCGATTATATAGTGTAATATGCCAATTCTTAATCGTGTTAAATAAAATCTGTGTTGGGTATTTCCTATCATTGTAAGGTATATCTGTATACCCTGCACAGAGGGGATTTGACAATAGATAGTAACACTATGTTTTTGTTTAACTTCATTGGTTCTAACACAATCCATGGCCGAGATATATCTTGACTTCAACTCATTTTTACTGATATCTTGTATTGATGCAGGATCCCTTTTATCAAAGTCTATCCTGCAATCTAACAGTAACTTTTGGATATACTCAAGCCATGGAATTTTTTTCCAGTGATCAAGGGTCAGGCAATCCTTTATTATATCTGTGGTAAATTTTGTCTCTTCTTTTACCCACAACCCTCGCCAGAATGTAAGACCCGCTATTCCAATAATATCATTTATATATGATATTGCCAATTCTTTATGTACAATATAATTAGCTGTAGAATTTAGTACTGCCAGTACTCTTTTTAAAAATTTGTTTTCTTGTATTTGTAGGGATGTGGTATTTGCTCTCCCCCATATTGCAGCCCCGTAACAAACACCGGTGACACACTTGGTTCTATATAAAGTAAGTATCTCCCTCACAGGTTTGTTTCCCATTTTGGCAGAGAATCTAAAGATTCCCTCAGCGATTCTCAAAAATTTCAGGTTGCATGAATCAATATGAGGTTTCCAGCTGCCCTTTCTATTAAAAAGTAAGCCCAAGTAGGTAAAGGTTGGCACTCTACCTAAGATTACACCTCCCACATTATGTTGTCTATGCTTCAATTTAGCCTTTCCACATGTCATAACAAACGTTTTAGTAAGATTTAACTTTAAATCCTTTTCTGACATGTACTGAGTAAAATTCTCAATTAAACATTGTAATCCATTCGCTGTCCTTGCTAGAAGGACTGCGTCATCCGCATAGAGTAAAACCGGGGTTGTGCGTCTGCCAACTCACTCAATATCACATAATACATCATTATGAGGCACAAGTACATGATGTGTGCAGTTCCGTAAGGACATGTATGGCACCCTGGGTTAAACATACCGTCCCACATGGGACTCAGGGGGTATGTGACATGACATCCACATACACCACCGTGAAATGTGACCATGCCACATGCTCAGATATGATCAGTTGCACATCACAGTGGTCATGTACACGAAACACCAAGGATCCTGTCCCCATGAACACGTGCACAGCCTGGGGGTGGCTGCCCCAAGTGACACCCACAGAACAACATGTTCACCCCCATACACGGAATAGGTAATGCAGCCTTACATGCCTTAGGATACAGTTTGGACAGGCTGTGGTGTTGTAGGTGTGCCCCTTACTCCCTGGGAAGTATATGTGGCTGGCATATGTTCACCTGTGACAGGCATGGTGACATATGCCAGTGACTTGTACAGGGACGCGTTGGACAGCAATGGACTGATCTGTGCGCACACATTGGCCATTGCATTCAATGTGTGCTGGTACGCGTTGTATTCGCAATACGCGTTGGACAGCAATGGACTGATCTGTGCGCACACATTGGCCATTGCATTCAAGGTGTGCTGGTACGCATTGTATTCGCAATACGCGTTGGACAGCAATGGACTGATCTGTGCGCACACATTGGCCATTGCATTCAATGTGTGCTGGTACGCGTTGTATTCGCAATACGCGTTGGACAGCAATGGACCGATCGGTGTGCCCGGCCGGCCCATTGCATTCAATGTGTGCGGGTACGCGTTGTATCCTGGGTACGCGTTGAACAGCAATGGACCGATCAGTGTGCCCGGCCGGCCCATTGCATTCAATGTGTGCGGGTACGCGTTGTATCCTGGAGTACGCGTTGAACAGCAATGGACTGATCGGTGTGCCCGGCCGGCCCATTGCATTCAATGTATGCGGGTACGCGTTGTATACTGGAGTACGCGTTGAACAGCAATGGACCGATCAGTGTGCCCGGCCGGCCCATTGCATTCAATGTGTGTGGGTACGCGTTGTATCCTGGGTACGCGTTGAACAGCAATGGACCGATCGGTGCGCATCCATTGGCTATGGCCTGGCCTGGCAACGGACGTGTTTACAAATTTTGAACGAGTCTGATGCTGTAAATTCAGTTGGTCACCCACAACAATGTTGCAAATTCATGGGTGTCATGAAGTTGAACTTTTGAAGGATGCTGTGGGCGTGTGTAAGTGGTGCAATTCCATGGATTGGCCAGATTCAGAAGATGCAAACGACTTGGACCTATCACTTTGGACACATGGGACAGTATCTGCCTCTGCAGCACAGATATAATGCTGGCTGTTCCCCTGAGAGCTCACTTGCCTGCACTACATGCTCCAGGACGACATCTGCCACCACCACTGCTGCTGTATCTGCACCCTCTGGACCCTGCAATGGCACGTACTGTGGAGAGAGCCCCAGCCTTCAGCACTGAGGAGAACCAGGCCCTGCTGGACAGCCTCCTTCCACAGTACAGCAAGCTGTATGGGAAAGCAGGGGAGCAGGTGAGTGTTCTGTCCACTGCCTTCCTAAATGTGCATGTTGTCTGACTAGCAAGGCTAACAGTCTGCACGCCACTGGCTAGCAGGCTCACTGAGTAGTTGTCACCCCCCATAGTGTTTAGTTACATGCACTGGACAGGTATAGTGCAGTGACAGTGCATTTAAACAAGGTTTTACTTCCCAGGCAATGATACCATGTAGTAACTGCTGGCATACTGTCCATGGCCATCGTTGCACTGCCTGTGTACATCATGTGCCCCTGTGATTGAGACATGTATATACAACTGTGTAATGCACGGATATGTTGCATGTGTAGTAATAGCATTCTCACTTTGTCATCCTCACAGGTTGATGCCCACCAGAAGCAGAAGATATGGCTGACCATCGTCCGGGCAGTGAGATCCGTGGGGACTACAAGCGCCGGATCCGCAACTGCCAGAAGAGGTGGCAGGACCTTCGGGGCTGGACCCGGAGGATCGCACGGGTCCAGCTGAAGCTGTCGCCTCCTCGCAGGAGGGGCGGACACCGGACCCTGACCCCCCACATGCTCAGGATTCCTGGCGGTGGTCTTCCCTGATCTGGATGGGCAGCTGAAGGCCAGAGAGCAGCAAGGAGGGGTGAGTCCATGACTGCATTGTGAACTATGTCTGCCATGCTATGTGCCCTCCTCTGGCCTGGTTAAACTTCCACAGTACATCAGTCATGTGGTCCAGGACCCATGTCCCTCTATTGTGCACTGCCCACTCCTCATCTGATACCCAGGTGTGGCCCTTACAGTCAGGGAATTGTGTCACTTGGGTACTGTGTCCTTGCAGTTTGCTTGACTCAAGGTGGGGGACAGCATCTGTTTCCCTAACTCTGTGGTGGGCATCATGGATGGGTCCATTGCTTACACAATGCCTGTGTTCTGACATGTAATCTGCGTGTTACTTTGATATGTGGTCCAATTGCTGAGCTGATCCACCACATGTGCCTGGGGTATCTGGCACACACCCATGCTGCGGGTGGGAACAATGTTTGGGCCCCAGGAGTGTGTATATTACGTGTGTCACACATACTTAGCCAGCTGCCTACTGTCCAGGGCTCATCCCTCATTCATGTGGGGCAGGACAGTCATGCCTACTCCAGGCCATACAATACACTCTGTATTCCCACTCCCGTGTATCAGCTGACACGTTGTGCTCAGTGATTTGTCCCCTCAGGTGTCTGCCTCTGTGTCAGTGTGCTGTGGCTTCGTTGTCAGGACTGCTGGGGTGTTTCTCGGTTGGGGCTCAGCATGCCACAGGAGATGGGACCATAGGAGACGATACTTGTGTGACACATAGGTGTTTGATCACCTGACCGTGCAGACTGGGGTATGCGAATGTGAAGTTCAGGCAGCTGTCTCCCATTCACAGCAGATTGTGAGGTGCTCAGGTACAGAGGGTCGTGTTACAGGTCTCCCATATGTCCAATCGGTATGACCTGGACAGATAAGGGTTCAGATGATGTGGTGTGTGGGGGATGTACATGTGCACTTGTTCAGCTCCAGGACTTGCATTCCCCATGACCTTGGATTGTGACACAGTGCAGACTGTTGTTGTCTGGCTGCCCTGCCCATGTGACTGGAGACAGTGATGTATGACTTAGCAGGCATGCCTGTGCCATGGCATGAAACTTCCAATGAGTGATCCTGCAGGGGAGTGACATGTGCTACATGCACACCATTGTGGCAATGGCTATCAGGACATGGGTGCATCATGGTGTCTGTCGCTGGTATGCATCACATGCATTTCCTATTTGACTCTGGGCATCCCTTTCATCCGGACACCTGTACTGACTCAGTGGCAAGAGTTGTGATGTGTGCATGTTCACATGCTTAACCGGGTTCTCTGCACTGTCCAACTACTGTGTAGGTGGTGCATGTGTCCACACTGGGGTATTGCCATCCAACAGACACCAGACAGATGGGTGGAAGGCCAGGTGGGATGTGAGTGCCATGGTTGACCATCAGACTGACAATTGGCTTCTCCTGTACTGTTTGGGCACTTTTAGCAAAGTTCAACTAAGGATGCCAGGGCTTGCTCTGTAATGTGCTGTACTAACTGTGGTGTGTGCGTTCGGTGCAGGTGACTGATGTCTGTCTGTTTCCCTATTGATTGCAGATACATCCACGGCCACAGGAGGGGACAGCTCCACAGACCAGGAGGAGCTGCAGAGCCTGACTGGGTCAGCAGCCGAGGAGTGGTAGGAGGGACCCAGTGGCACGGAGGGCGAGGGGAGCCACACCGAGTAGTCCTCAGCACCATCCACCTCAGCTGAGGACCACAGCAGCTCGGAGGATGACTCCCTTATGGAGGCAGTGTCAGCAGCCACCACACCCCAGCTAGTGTTGCTGTCCCCGCCACCACCACCACCACCACCCCCGCCATCCCATCGGCTCCCATTCCCGAGGTCCGTGGAGGCTCCCATGTTCGGGAGCGTGTCTCCTTCGGGCCAGGCACCGCACCCCCTGCCTTTGTGTCCCCTGCTGCCCTGAGTGAGGAGTCTGTGTACCTCCTTCGCCAGCTCCATTTAGGGCAGACAGCGATGCTGAGTGTCCTCCATGCCCACACCACTCTGTTGACTCAGCTGGTGTCGTTCATGGAGGGCATCTCATCTGGCATGTCTGCCCTACAGAGGGGCAATAGGTCCATGGACTCCTCCCTGACGGCAGCAGTGTCCCTCCTCCGACAGTCCCTCACCCCTCCTGCCTCTGCCCCATCCACACTCCCCAGCACCTTACCTGTCCCAAGCACACACACACCGGCACAGGCACACACCAGCACAGACATGAGCAGCACACAGACACACACGCCACTAACAAGACGCACAGGCACGCACAGTCAGGGGACTAAAACCACACTCGCAGGGGATGGGGCCCAGGCACACACACACGCATCCACGAGCACTGCGCAGTCCTCAGTTGCCTCTCCCTCCAAAGCCCCCTCCCTTGCCTCACCTGCAACCCCAAAGACACAGCGGCTCTTCCTCAGTGACCTCGGCCTCTTCCCCTCCGATCCAGCTGATACAGCATTCAGGGGAAGAGGAAGCCCACCCACACGGAGCGGAGTGCCCCTTGCCCCCGGACACCCTCCCCCAGGCGCAGACCGACTGACGCCCCCACCCGCAAGTCCCCCGGACCCGGAAGAGCAAGACCCCACTGCCGCCCTGCAGCTCAGGCACCAAGTCTCCTTCCTCCATCCCTCAGGCCCCCACTCCACAGGTGCCCCCACCACACCCTGCCCCAGGTTCCTCCACCCACAGATACACCATCCCCAAAAAGATCAGGCCTTCTCCCCCTGCCACTTGCTCTTCCGGCCCCACACCCCCCGCTGCGCTTGATGTGCCACTGGTGTGGTGAGGGTGTCCTCCCCCTCTGTCCTGCCCACCTTACCTGATCCCCATTCTCCTCCCCTGGAGGTAGGCACTGCAGTGGAGGCCACTACCACCCTGTCTGACTTGGGCACTGCAGTGGCGAACCTGTCCACTCCATCTGCACGGTCCACTGCAGTCGTGCCGGCGCCCACACCATCTGAGTCATGCCCCCAGTTGTGCTGGCACACACCATGTCAGACACCTCCACTGCAGTTGTCAGTGGCTCTCCAGCACCCACCACCCCTTCCCTGCCTCCTTCTGGTGAGCCCTGATCCTGTCCCTGCGGTGCCTGGTCTGCCCCCCGTATGCCCCTCCGAGGGGATTGTCCCTTGTGTGTAGCAGTGCAGGTATGCGTAGGGTGACATCTGCCACTGTCACCCTGTTTTGACTTTCAGAATGGACTGGCCATTGGCCTTTGTTTCTTTTTTCTGGACTTTAACTTTTGAACCCACATATGCTGAATAAAGCTACTTTCTGTTCTCTAGTGGTTTTGCTTCTGATGTACATGATGTTAATGATGCTAACCGTGCCCTTGCTGCAGTGATGGTGATTTTTGGTCTCATGGAAATGAAGTGTTACTCTGCAGGAACCCATGTGGTCCACAGGTAATGTGTCCTATCCTGTAGTGTATCCATGTCATCCTTAGCAGCATATGAGGGTGTCATGTTTTCAATATTTGGCAATGGGATTTCCTACTTACATTAGCAATGTCACATCTGTGGCTTCCACCCCTGCACATCTGTTGTGCTTGCCATTGTTCAATTAGTCTACTTCCCTGACCGTGTGGCCATCTCCACTGGACATGCAGGTTTGGGCATCAATGGGGAAGGACTCATCTGTGTTGTCAGTGCAACTTGCTATACATGTGTGTTGGATCTGTGCTGATGATTTCGTTGACACTCCCATGACCAGGCTGATGTGACAGGAGCCTTCATTTGGTGCTAATTGTTGACTGTGTGACCAAGTGTTCTGCTGACATGATGGAGCCCTACTGAGGCGACATATGGCACAGCTTTCCTCACACAGGAGTGGAGTCCCCTCATGGCAGTTTGTGCTCCTGTGACATCGCCTGCGCCCAAGGTGTGTGTTGTATGAGCATGTCTGTGTGTTCACTTCCATTTTGCTGTGCATGCTGGGATCCCTAGTGATGTTCCTGTTTGTGATGCTTGCTGAGTTGACCTATGTTCCCCCAAAGTCTTCTCCCTGGGTTCTCTGTGATGTGGGTGCATGGCACATTACTGGTCATCAGGGTGTCACCCATAGGTGTGTTTGCTGTCAGGGCTGAGTTTGTGGGCAGACGCTGATGGGTCACAGTCAGGATTCCCCTTGGCACTTGTTGTTTACACCTGTCATGTGATTTCCGGTTTGTGTTAGCTTTCATTGGTTGTGACACGTTGGGCCTGATTCACAGAACTAACTTACGTCAAAAACGTAAAGTTAGTACCTTTTGGTATTCACAGAATACACTTACTCATTTTGGTATTCACAGAATGAACTTACTCATTTCGGTATTCACAGAAGTTAGTAGTCCTAACTTTAGGACTCCTAAATGCCTTCTGTGAATACCGAAAATCTTAAAGTTAGGATTTTTCTCAGTTTAGGAGTAGTAAAGTTAGGAATCCTAACTTTAGGACTCCTAAATGCCTTCTGTGAATACCGAAAGTCTTAAAGTTAGGATTTTTCTCTTTTTAGGAGTTGTAAAGTTAGGACTACTAACTTTAGGACTCCTAAATGCCTTCTGTGAATACCGAAAGTCTTAAAGTTAGGATTTTTCTCAGTTTAGGAGTAGTAAAGTTAGGACTCCTAACTTTAGGACTCCTAAATGCCTTCTGTGAATACCGAAAGTCTTAAAGTTAGGATTATTCTCATTTTAGGAGTTGTAAAGTTAGGACTACTAACTTTAGGACTCCTAAATGTCTTCTGTGAATACCGAAAGTCTTAAAGTTAGGATTTTCTCAGTTTAGGAGTAGTAAAGTTAGGGGTCTTAACTTTACTACTCCTAAACTGAGAAAATCCTAACTTAAGACTTCGTATTCATAGAAGGCACTTAGGAGTCCTAAAGTTAGGACTACTAACTTCTGTGAATACCGAAATGAGTAAGTTCATTCTGTGAATACCAAAATGAGTAAGTGTATTCTGTGAATACCAAAAGGTACTAACTTTACGTTTTTGACGTAAGTTAGTTCTGTGAATCAGGCCCGTTGTGTGTATGACTGCTGGCACTCCTCAGGGTCAGGGCTGCAATGTTGGTAGTTGTCTATGTGTGTTCTTTGTGGGTGACCTTGGCTTCTTCATTGGTGTGTGACTGTGGCTGGGATCCCATTGGTTGGTGTGGTATTGCCGTCATGTCCATGTACAGCGTAGTGTGCAGTGTGTCAGACATTCAGGAGTCTTATTGAGTGGCCATGTGTCATGTGTTTCTGCACCTTGGTTCCCGCCACCCCCCCCTGGGATTGTCATGGGTGCATGTGCAATGTCACCAGTGCATGTGAGCTTCACTGCTGCACATTGTTGGAGGTCGAGGTGTGTGGTGTTGAGTGTGTGCAGATGAGAGTTGTTGCCCGGCTAGACCCCTGTCTCCATGTTGGCTTACTGGCCGTGCTGATTGATTTGTTCTTGTGTAGGTGTGATGGTAGTTTGTTGCTCAGGACACATGACTGTGGTTCACAGAGTGCACAACATCTAGCTTTGTCATCACAGTGGGATTGTAATGCAGCACAGGGTCACCACTTTGTGGGGGCCCTGGGGGTAGTGCTGTGGTCTCTGTGTCTTGCTGTGTCAGTTGCTGTTCCTACATGCTTGTGTGACATGTGTGATTTGTGCTCCCTCTCATCTGACAATGCCTGATTGGCCACATAGGGGATTTGGATCCATGAGTTACCTTTGTGTGGCACTGTATGCACATCTGTGTAATTGGTATTCAGGCCTCCTCATGTGTTGTGTGGTTGCCTGGGGACACTGGTACCCCCCTCACCTGTTGTGTTTGATGTGCAGTGTGGGTCTGCCTGTTTGTGTTTGTGCATCTGCACCACTGCATTGGCATATCTTTAGTGTGCCATTGGCTGTATGTTGTTTGGTGTGTTTCCCCTGCTGTCCCTGGGACTCCTAGGTCATCAGTCAGCACAATGATCATTGTTTGTGTCCCATTGCTGCCATGGTATGGTATCTGTTCACCTCACATCTACAGTCTCCACATGGTATCTGCATTTGTGTGCCCATTGGTGCAAATATGTGGGTCTGCATTCTGATGGTCACTTCTGTCATTGTGTCATTGATGAATGTTGACAGTGTCAGCCCCCATGGGTGATGTTTGTCTGCACATGGCCAAAGGTATGTCTTATTTGGACTGCACTGTTTGCCTCCCCCAATCTATGTTTGTAGGAAGGTGGAATCTGACTATATGGTTGCCCCCACTTTTTTCCTGGTGTTTTGCTGGTTTATGACTTAGTTGGACTGGGACCCTGCTATTCAGGGCCCCAGTCTATCCGCTCTCTCTAAACGATATGGAGTGCACTCTAGGTGCACTAGTGATTGGATACTGTGGTGCCTTATGAGTCCCTAGTATATGGTACCTTAGGTACCAAGGGCATAAGTACTTCACAGGCCTACCAGGGGCTGCAGCATGTATTATGCCACCCCTGGGAAGCAGACTAAATCTGACACCACAGGCCTGCTACTGCAGCCTGGGTGAGGTGGTGCTAGCACCCCTCACTGAGATATAGGTTTCCTATATCTCTCCTGCACACACATATAAACCTATCAGTCACCCCTAAGGCAGGCCCTATCAATCCTGAGGGCAGGGTGCTTGGCTTCTATGTGAGGGGGTGCCTCTGCCTGAGCAGGGCCCCTCTGCAGCTCTCAGAGTCTATTCTCTGGTGCTGTTTGTGGATGCGGTTAAACCATATACTATTAAAGTGCATTATATCCTCGCGGTAAATGCTAACTTTGGAATGGCTGCATCAAAACATGTCGTGTTTGGTGTCAAACATCTTGGAATACTACCCCCCCGCCAATCTTGGCGGCGGGGGTAGCATTCCACCCTTCTAGAGGGATAAGACATGTACCTGCTGTGGAAACGCGGTAGAATCCTAAAGAGCCCTGGCATCACAAAATGGATGCCACCAGTCACAGACACTGGGCTGCCCTCCTGCTGATGACCGAAACTCGCAGTGGAGGAAGCCCAACAATAGGCATCCTGTCACAGGGAGGTGTAACCACCTCCCAGACAGGGTTTAGTGTATTGGGGCTGGGTGGGTGCACTCTTAGAGTGCTTTGAAGTCCTGCACTGGGGGAGCAGAAGGCTCCTCTGTGCATATGCCAGTTCAAACCAGCTCAGGGGCTACCTGCCCCTGCTCTGGCGCGAAACTGGACAAAGGGAAGTGGGTGTAGCCACCCTCCCTTGACCCTCCCATAGGTGGGGTCATAGAGCTAGTCCATCCCCTCTTTTTAGTATAAGAGGGGGAACCTTGCCATTGCAAAGCAGATAACCCCTGGATGATGCTCTACAGAAGAATCCTGGCCCTTCGACGTTCCACTACCTTTGGAAGACAGAAGAATCTCCCTTGGAGTCAAGGAGTGACTCCCCTGCTTGGCAGGCACCAAAAACGACAACGACGGTCGCAAACTACGCCGCTCCCGCAGGAGTCCGAAGTCCCTGCAGCCCAAGAAGTAGATTTCCTGACTTCTCCAAGGCCATCGTGAGTCCCCAGCGAAGCTGAGGCAAGTGGACCCCACGAGTGACGAGGAACCGTGACCCCTGGGTACCATGCACTATTGTCGAGTGCAACCCCTTCACAACGTTCCACGAACTTGTGCTTTGGACCACGTGTGGTCCCGACCTCTAGCAGGAATCCCTCCGATGATCAGAGGCCTACACTGTCCCGAGTGACCGTGGGCCCCTGTTGAGTGATTCCGCCCGAGGTGTCTTCGCGATCCCTTGCCAGCCGGCTCGTGGGTCCCCAGAAGACTTCTTAAAGAAACCAAAGGGCTCCCCTGGTTGCTCCAGGCCTGCCCTGACTTACCCTCGCTGGGTGAGTCCCTCAGACCTTGCTGGTCTGTGCCATCGACTTCTCTTCATCTCCCCAAGACTTGCTGTTGCCAAGGCTTGTTGGCTCCAATCGAGTTGCCGACACCGAAGTAAGCTGCAGACTTCGTGGGACACACAGAATCCAGCTTCTGGCTGTCGTCGACGCCTCCTGGACCTCGTGGCTGAAGAGTCAAGGCACCCACAACCGACCTGAATCAACCGACGACGGTGGGCATCCATCTTCCGTGCCCCGAGTCACTGCCAAGTGACTTTGAACACTGTCCCCTCTGCTTTCAGGTCATCCTTCTTCAGAATCCAGGCTTGGATTCCACCGGACACTTCTTCAGCTCCCGCAAGCAGCAAGTCTTCTTTGTTCGCCATTGAAAACGACGCCGCGACCCGACACCAAAGGACACCTATGCACCCGGCTTCCCTGGGTGAGGTAACTCCAGCACTACGGTGCTCCTGTGGGTGTGGGCCCTAGAACTACTTACCCTGTAAGTGACTTGCTTGTAGGTTCTCCCGAAGTCTCCTAGAACTCTTAATTTCCAACCGCGACTTGCCCCATTGAAGTTAACGGCGATCCGCGCCTGTGTTTCTACACTGCACGTGTCCTTCGTTGGTCCTTTACTTACCTGCCTTGGGTGGTTTCGTGAGGCCCCAGCACTTCTGAAGGCCCTAGGCCTTGTCTCCCTGCAAGTCGTTGTTGCTAAGTCCCTTTTTTAGTATATGGTCTGGTATGCCCCTAGGGCCCCAGCCATATTTTGTGCTTAACTTATTGTGAAACGTTGATTTGTGCATATGTTTGTCTTCTAATCTCATAAAGAGATTAGTAGAGAGTTATTTAGAAATAAATACATATATATTTGATATATATACCTGTGTGGTGTCTTTTCATTTGGTGATTCAAGAGATTATATGGTAAAACAAGCTGCTTTACATTCCTTCAAGACTTAGCCTGAAGGCTGCTCTCCACAGCTACCACTAGGATAGCTTTCTTAAAAGGTTGTCTTAAACCTATCTACCATAAGAGTCGATTTGCCCTGGTGCAAGGTGTCCACTTTAATTAGTGAACAGCATATACCAGGCCAACTTCTCACATTGGTGGGCAGCGTGTGGGATTCCAGCTTGCCATTGTTTTACCAGAAAATCTCTATTTGAATTACTAACTGAAAACCATTATAGGTACTCAAGGTACATATAAAGTCAAGCTTAGTATCAATAAGTTCTACTGAACTTAGAGCTGTGTGCCAAGGGATAGCACACCCTTTCCACAGCTCAAGCTAGGATCAGTAGGCCACAAACTAGTGTAGGTAGTACAACACTGCACAACACTAGAATGTCCTTAAGGGGTGGACCCAGTGGATCCACTCAGCCTCAGTATAAGGACATGGCTTTCTCTGACTTGAGAGCCATGTGTGTTGACAGACACCTGAGGCTAGGACAGAGTCCCTCAACACTACACCTGATAGATCTGCTGACAGCAGATGACCTTAGATTGGCTCTAGGAGCTAAAGGGTCTGAATCAGTGGGTGGGTCAGTCATAGTATCTGGGTCAGATGATGAAAATCAGAATGACCAAGACTCTGTGATTGAAGGGCCAGGCTTCAAGGGGCCTGAAAAGGACAGAGGAATTCTCCCTAAGAGAACTGACAGAGAGGAGGAGAGGCACAGATCCCCTTCCAGGGAATCTGACCACTCTTATCACTCTGGCAGAGAATTTGTCCAGCAGAGGAGCTCACACTTTTCCTTAAGAGAGACCTCCTCTGAGAGAAGGTGCAAACTGCTCCAGTATGAGGAAGCCAAAGTGGCCCTCAGAACCAAGCAGTTGGCACTGGATAGGGAAGCCCTGGAGATCCAGAGAGCTTCTAGAAAAGAGGGGTTAGAACCCCTGGTGGCAGCAACAGTGTCCCTAGAGGCAGAGAATATATTCCTGACCATAGGAACCTGAGCAAGGTTGTTCCTCCCTACCAGAGTGGGGATGATATCCACAAGTGGATAACTGCTATGGAGAGGGCCTGTAGAGTACAGCAGGTCCCCCAAAAGCAGTGGGCAGCAATCTTGTGGCTCTCCTTTTCAGATAAAGGAAGAGACAAGCTCCTCACTGTTAGAGAGGAGGATGCTGATGATTATGAGGTCCTGAAGAGTGCACTGATAGATGGGTTTGGCTTAACCACTGAGGAGTACAGGTTGAAGTTCAGAGATACCCAGAAGGCACAGACTCAGGACTGGACAGACTTTGTAGATTGTGCATCCAAGGCTCTGGAGGGTTGGCTGGTTGGCAGTAGGGTTACTGATTTCAAAGGATTTTATAATCTAATGATGAGAGAACAGATCCTTAATAATTGTCAAAACCAGCTTTTACACCAGTACCTGGTGGACTCTGATCTGACCTCTCCCCAAGAATTGGGAAAGAAGGCAGACAAATGAGTCAGAACCAGAGTAAGGCCTAAGAATCAGGGTGGTGACCACAAGAAAGATTCTACCAAGTCCCAAGAGAAAGGTGGGGATAAATCTAAGGATAAGTCCACTACAGGGCCCCAAAAGTCCTCTTCTGGGGGTGGGTCCCAAACTCCTTCCTCTCCTGAAAAGAAACCCTATTGCCATGTCTGTAAAAAGCCTGGGCACTGGAAATCTGATCCCAGTTGTCCCAGGATTGGCAATAAAGAAAATGTTCCTCCAACAACTACTACCACCCCTCCTGGTACTACCAGTAGTAATCCTCCAGTTGGGAGTAGTGCACCCAAAAAGTTAGGTGCTTTTGCAAGAGGAACAGAGGTGGGCCCTAGTTCAGACAGGACCCCCTCAACAGACTCCTCAGATTCTGATGGTGGTATAGGATTTGCCACCTTTACCGTGGGTCCCACAGCATTGGGCAGGTACAGACTGGAGCCAATAATTAATGGTCAGAAAGCTGTGGCATTTAGGGACACAGGGGCTAGTGTCACCATGGTGGCAGGGAAACTAGTCCCCCTCACCAGCTTTTACCTGAGTTTAAATACCAGGTGACCAACATTGATGGTGTCAGAACAGAGCACCCCATGGCCATAGTCAATCTCACCTGGGAGGGGGTCACAGGCCCAAAAAGAGTGGCAGTGTCCCCAACCTTACCTGTAGATTGCCTGATGGGCAATGATCTGGAAATTTCAGCCTGGGCTGAAATTGAACACCAAACCCATCTGAGGATGTTGGGTGTCCCTGTAAAGGTTAGTGGGGCTGTGATGGCCACAGCCCCAGCCCAAGATTTTGGAGAGATGGAGCCTGGAAGAATGGCCCACTCTCCCCCAGAAGAGAGCACAAGGGTTGAAGATAAGTCTTCTTCCCTCCAGACAGTAGGTAAGGGTCAGCCTCCTCAGGGAACTGACCCTCCCCTAGTGAAGGAACTGCCACAGAGGTAGTCAGGCCTGGCCTGGCCCCACCCCTGATGGCAGAGGACCCTTCCAAGGCGGTACCCAGTCTGGAGCAGGTAAACTGCCCCTCTCTACCCTGCCTCAGTCAGCCCAGGGCTGCAGAGGTCAGGGAGGTCAGTGGACCCCCAGGGCCCCCTGTCCAGAGGAACCCCCATCAGCAGATTAGGGGCACCCAGTCTAGTAGCCCTAGCCATGTGAAAATTCCTCAACCCACTGAGGGATCCCCCATACCTTTATGTAGGGACCACCCCAGAAGGACTCTGTTAGGCAAGGGCAAACCTGGAACCAAAAGGTTCCAAACATGCCATGTCCCTCCAGTGTTCCACCCAAAGGGACCCAACGCCCAGCTGTAGGCAGTCAAATGTTGACCCTTAGAGCAAAGTGCAACTCAGTCATGGAAAGACAGGCATACATGGTGACCAGTGATCTGAGGAAGCTGAGGCCAACCTTCCTAGGGCCTCACTTCCCTACTCAGACACCCCACCAGCCTTGTACTTTACCAAAGCACACCAGAGGTAGTGATTCCCCATGGTGGAGACCCTCTCATACCCTTAGGGTGAGGGATTGCTTAGGGGACCATAAGACAGGGGGCAACCATGCTAGTGCAGGTGCTTCCTTATATGGCCACTTAATCAATAAAGGCTCAACTGGTCAAGGTTAGCCTTATCTCCTTTCGTTTGGGGGGTTATGTAGGAAGGTGGAATCTGACTATATGGTTGCCCCCACTTTTTTCCTGGTGTTTTGCTGGTTTATGACTTAGTTGGACTGGGACCCTGCTATTCAGGGCCCCAGTCTATCCGCTCTCTCTAAACGACATGGAGTGCACTCTAGGTGCACTAGTGATTGGATACTGTGGTGCCTTATGAGTCCCTAGTATATGGTACCTTAGGTACCAAGGGCATAGGTACTTCACAGGCCTACCAGGGGCTGCAGCATGTATTATGCCACCCCTGGGAAGCAGACTAAATCTGACACCACAGGCCTGCTACTGCAGCCTGGGTGAGGTGGTGCTAGCACTCCTCACTGAGATATAGGTTTCCTATATCTCTCCTGCACACACATATAAACCTATCAGTCACCCCTAAGGCAGGCCCTATCAATCCTGAGGGCAGGGTGCTTGGCTTCTATGTGAGGGGTGCCTCTGCCTGAGCAGGGCCCCTCTGCAGCTCTCAGAGTCTATTCTCTGGTGCTGTTTGTGGATGCGGTTAAACCATATACTATTAAAGTGCATTATATCCTCGCGGTAAATGCTAACTTTGGAATGGCTGCATCAAAACATGTCGTGTTTGGTGTCAAACATCTTGGAATACTACCCCCCGCCAATCTTGGCGGCGGGGGTAGCATTCCACCCTTCTAGAGGGATAAGACATGTACCTGCTGTGGAAACGCGGTAGAATCCTAAAGAGCCCTGGCATCACAAAATGGATGCCACCAGTCACAGACACTGGGCTGCCCTCCTGCTGATGACCGAAACTCGCAGTGGAGGAAGCCCAACAATAGGCATCCTGTCACAGGGAGGTGTAACCACCTCCCAGACAGGGTTTAGTGTATTGGGGCTGGGTGGGTGCACTCTTAGAGTGCTTTGAAGTCCTGCACTGGGGGAGCAGAAGGCTCCTCTGTGCATATGCCAGTTCAAACCAGCTCAGGGGCTACCTGCCCCTGCTCTGGCGCGAAACTGGACAAAGGGAAGTGGGTGTAGCCACCCCTCCCTTGACCCTCCCATAGGTGGGGTCATAGAGCTAGTCCATCCCCTCTTTTTAGTATAAGAGGGGGAACCTTGCCATTGCAAAGCAGATAACCCCTGGACGACGCTCTACAGAAGAATCCTGGCCCTTCGACGTTCCACTACCTTTGGAAGACAGAAGAATCTCCCTTGGAGTCAAGGAGTGACTCCCCTGCTTGGCAGGCACCAAAAACGACAACGATGGTCACAAACTACGCCGCTCCCGCCGGAGTCCGAAGTCCCTGCAGCCCAAGAAGTGGATTTCCTGACTTCTCCAAGGCCATCGTGAGTCCCCAGCGAAGCTGAGGCAAGTGGACCCCACGAGTGACGAGGAACCGCGACCCCTGGGTACCATGCACTATTGTCGAGTGCAACCCCTTCACAACGTTCCACGAACTTGTGCTTTGGACCACGTGTGGTCCCGACCTCTAGCAGGAATCCCTCCGAAGATCAGAGGCCTACACTGTCCCGAGTGACCGTGGGCCCCTGTTGAGTGATTCTGCCCGAGGTGTCTTCGCGATCCCTTGCCAGCCGGCTCGTGGGTCTCCAGAAGACTTCTTAAAGAAACCAAAGGGCTCCCCTGGTTGCTCCAGGCCTGCCCTGACTTACCCTCGCTGGGTGAGTCCCTCAGACCTTGCTGGTCTGTGCCATCGACTTTTCTTCATCTCCCCAAGACTTGCTGTTGCCAAGGCTTGTTGGCTCCAATCGAGTTGCCGACACCGCAGTAAGCTGCAAACTTTGTGGGACACACAGAATCCAGCTCCTGGTTGTCGTCAACGCCTCCTGGACCTCGTAGCTGAAGAGTCAAGGCACCCACAACCGACCTGAATCAACCGACGACGGTGGGCATCCATCTTCCTTGCCCCGAGTCACTGCCAAGTGACTTTGAACACTGTCCCCTCTGCTTTCAGGTCATCCTTCTTCAGAATCCAGGCTTGGATTCCACCGGACACTTCTTCAGCTCCCGCAAGCAGCAAGTCTTCTTTGTTCGCCATTGAAAACGACGCCGCGACCCGACACCAAAGGACACCTATGCACCCGGCTTCCCTGGGTGAGGTAACTCCAGCACTACGGTGCTCCTGTGGGTGTGGGCCCTAGAACTACTTACCCTGTAAGTGACTTGCTTGTAGGTTCTCCCGAAGTCTCCTAGAACTCTTAATTTCCAACCGCGACTTGCCCCATTGAAGTTAACGGCGATCCGCGCCTGTGTATCCACACTGCACGTGTCCCCCGTGGGTCCTTTACTTACCTGCCTTGGGTGGTTTCGTGAGGCCCCAGCACTTCTGAAGGCCCTAGGCCTTGTCTCCCTGCAAGTCGTTGTTGCTAAGTCCCTTTTTAGTATATGGTCTGGTACGCCCCTAGGGCCCCAGCCATATTTTGTGCTTAACTTATTGTGAAACGTTGATTTGTGCATATGTTTGTCTTCTAATCTCATAAAGAGATTAGTAGAGAGTTATTTAGAAATAAATACATATATATTTGATATATATACCTGTGTGGTGTCTTTTCATTTGGTGATTCAAGAGATTATATGGTAAAACAAGCTGCTTTACATTCCTTCAAGACTTAGCCTGAAGGCTGCTCTCCACAGCTACCACTAGGATAGCTTTCTTTAAAAGGTTGTCTTAAACCTATCTACCATAAGAGTCGATTTGCCCTGGTGCAAGGTGTCCACTTTAATTAGTGAACAGCATATACCAGGCCAACTTCTCACAATGTTGCTATGGGACACAAGCACTACTTTGCCACTGATGTGTTTGTTGTTCTGTGACCAGGAATCATCCATGTAGTTTGGCAGTTGCAGCTTTTTCTTTGTCAACACTTACATATTGGTCACTGTGATGATGGGAGTTTGGACCCCATTGCCCCAATGTTCAAAATGTGCTTCAGCTATGGACCCCACACTTACATTTTGGTCACTGTGATGATGGTGGTTTGGACCCCATTGCCCCAATGTTCAAAATGTGCTTCAGCTATGGACCCCACACTTACCTTTTGGTCACTGTGATGATGGGGGTTTGAACCCCATTGCCACAATGGTCATGGCCTGCTTGCATTGTGGGGGCCACACACATTTATGTGTGGCACATGTGATAGGGGGTCACATTGTATGTTCAAAGTCATGTTCAGTGTTGTAGGCATTTGACACAGTCTACACACGCTTGTCATGTTGTTGGGGGATGTCTTTATGTTGCATTGTTTATGTTGGTGTGTGCTTGTTGTGTCATGTATTAGCCATCCTGTGAGTGGGGGTGTTGTTGGTGGTAGGCATCCAGCCCCCATGGGTGGAGGTGGTAGTAGTGGTAGGCATCTGGCACCCCTGGGTAAGGGTGGTAGTAGTGGTAGGCATCCAGCCCCCATGGGTAGAGGTGGTAGTAGTGGTAGGCATCTGGCACCCCCTGGGTAGAGGTGGTAGTAGTGGTAGGCATCTGGCACCCCCTGGGTAGAGGTGGTAGTAGTGGTAGGCATCTGACACCCCCTGGGTAAGGGTGGTAGTAGTGGTAGGCATCCAGCCCCCCATGGGTAAGGGTGGTAGTAGTGACAGGCATCCAGCCCCCCATTGGTAGAGGTGGTAGTAGTGCTAGGCATCTGGCACCCCTGGGTAAGGGTGGTAATAGTGGTAGGCATCTGGCACCCCTGGGTAGAGGTGGTAGTAGTGGTAGGCATCTGGCACCCCCTGGGTAGAGGTGGTAGTAGTGGTAGGCATCTGGCACCCCTGGGTAAGGGTGGTAGTAGTGGTAGGCATCTGGCACCCCTGGGTAGAGGTGGTAGTAGTGGTAGGCATCCAGCCCCCATGGGTAAGGGTGGTAGTAGTGACAGGCATCCAGCCCCCATGGGTAGAGGTGGTAGTAGTGGTAGGCATCTGGCACCCCTGGGTAGAGGTGGTAGTAGTGGTAGGCATCTGGCACCCCTGGGTAGAGGTGGTAGTAGTGGTAGGCATCTGGCACCCCTGGGTAGAGGTGGTAGTAGTGGTAGGCATCTGGTACCCCTGGGTAAGGGTGGTAGTAGTGGTAGGCATCTGGCACCCCCTGGGTAGAGGTGGTAGTAGTGGTAGGCATCTGGCACCCCTGGGTAGAGGTGGTAGTAGTGGTAGGCATCTGGCACCCCCTGGGTAAGGGTGGTAGTAGTGGTAGGCATCTGGCACCCCTGGGTAAGGGTGGTAGTAGTGGTAGGCATCTGGCACCCCTGGGTAGAGGTGGTAGTAGTGGTAGGCATCTGGCACCCCTGGGTGAGGGTGGTAGTAGTGGTAGGCATCCAGCCCCCCATGGGTAAGGGTGGTAGTAGTGACAGGCATCCAGCCCCCATGGGTAGAGGTGGTAGTAATGGTAGGCATCTGGCACCCCCTGGGTAGAGGTGGTAGTAGTGGTAGGCATCTGGCACCCCCTGGGTAAGGGGTGGTAGTAGTGGTAGGCATCTGGCACCCCCTGGGTAGAGGTGGTAGTAGTGCTAGACATCTGGCGTCCCCTAGGTAAGGGTGGTAGTAGTGGTAGGCATCCAGCCCCCCATGGGTAAGGGTGGTAGTAGTGGTAGGCATCTGGCACCCCCTGGGTGAGGGTGGTAGTAGTGACAGGCATCCAGCCCCCCATGGGTGGAGGTGGTAGTAGTGGTAGGCATCTGGCACCCCTGGGTAGAGGTGGTAGTAGTGGTAGGCATCTGGCACCCCCTGGGTAAGGGTGGTAGTAGTGGTAGGCATCTGGCACCCCTGGGTAAGGGTGGTAGTAGTGGTAGGCATCCAGCCCCCATGGGTAAGGGTGGTAGTAGTGGTAGGCATCTGGCACCCCTGGGTAGAGGTGGTAGTAGTGGTAGGCATCTGGCACCCCCTGGGTAAGGGTGGTAGTAGTGGTAGGCATCCAGCCCCCCATGGGTAAGGGTGGTAGTAGTGGTAGGCATCTGGCACCCCCTGGGTGAGGGTGGTAGTTGTGACAGGCATCCAGCCCTACATGGGTAAGGGTGATAGTGGTGGTAGGCATCCGGTCCCCTATGTGTATATGTGGCATTGGTGATGGCCATCCCGCCCCTATGGTGCTGCTGTTGCTGGTGTAAGTAATTTCTGCATCCCTCTGTGTGTGTGTGTGTGTGTGTGTGTGTGGGTGTGTGTGTGTGTGTGTGTGTGTGTGTGTGTGTGTGTGTGTGTGTGTGATGTGTCGGGTACGTGTAGTTTGTTTTTGTGGTTGGTGTCTGACTTACCTTCTGCGCTGTACGCGTCCGTGCCTGTTCCGGTAGTAGATGTAGAATATTGGTAGGATCGGCACAATGGGATTCATGGTTGGTTCATCTCGTTCGTCTTTCTCGTTGCTTCGCCTCGTCGCTGGCGTGTTCGTCTCGTAGCCGTGGATCGTGTTGTGGCGCGAATCGGAGCTTATGTGCGCCTCTCCCGGATGCTTTGACGTGCCGTGCGTAGCGACGGGTTCGGCGCGTACGGGAAGCGCATCGTACTTGTCCGGCCGGACGGGGCTGCATTTTGGCTTCCGTGCGACTCGATTCTGCGTTTACGGATCCGGCTCGGTCGGGGAACAGGACCTGGATTGGGTGAGTACGACTGGGTCGGAATCTATGCTGTTATGCGCATCGTACTTGCTCGTTTGGAATAATGTGCGGTTCGGTTGGGAAACAGGCATTCGCATGGCTTTTTTCCCGACCGAATACTGTTAGGTGCGCCTCCGACCGAGATCGGAATCGGCCCCTATATTGTGGAAAAAATGATCATTGACAAAAATATTGTGTCAGAAATATTGTTTATTACAATATTGTGTTCCTACACTTAGGGCCCGATTCCGACCTCGTTCGGAAAGCATTCTGACCGAATCAGTTCTGGAATGTTTTCCGACCGACTCGACCGCAAGCCTTCCGAGCGATGGAGTACGATGCATTGCATTTTAAACTCCAACTGAGTCGTACAGAACTCAATCGGTCCGACCGAACCGTCCGGAAACAGGCCCAATGCGACAGACTCGTTCGGAAACGCTCAAGAATACTATTCCGGTTACGAATCAGACTCGATTTAACCCGCGAGCACATGTTGATGCATCCGACATGGTTTCGGAACCACGTTGTTCTGTGTATCAAATGTCAAGGGGAAAAAGTCAAAAACAGAGAAAATAACCATTGGCAATGCCAAATAAAAAAAATATATATAGTTCAGCCACACCTACAAATCCACCTATATAAAGGGCCAACACCATGACCATGATCCTTTGCTACAACTGCTAATACATCCAAGGAGCCAACACCACACATTTCCTGCTCTCTACCTCACATACTCACACACCACACAACTTGCACAGGTTTCATTTCATACAAATTCTCACAAACACACACTCTTTTTCATATTCACACTCACCCTCATCTTCACACTCACCCTCACCTACACCCTCACTATGGCCAAAAGGAAGCAGCCACATTTTACAGATAAGGAGTTGGAAGTGCTTGTAGATGAAATTGTCAGAGTAGAGCCACAGTTATTTGGGAAACAAGTCCAATAGACCCCCGTCCCAGAGAAATAGGATATGGGAGAGGATAGTCAACAAGGTGAATGCTGAAGCACCTTGCATGCTCAAAATGGATGATATCAGGATCAGGTACTACGATGTGCGAAGGAGGGTCAATTAACTGCTGGGGCGGGAACACACCCAAAGCCAGCAGACTGACGGTGGCCCTCCTGCACAACCTGTCCACTTCACTTCCTGCGAGGAGAAGGTGCATGCCATCCTTCCGCCGGAGAGTGTCTTTGGACTCACAGAAGCACCAGAGACTGGTAAGTGACCAATCCACATTCAAATAAAGTTAGCAATTACACCCCTTGAGACAACACTGTAAAGGATAAAGTTAAACAAATGACTGTTTTAACATAGTAAAGAAACTAGATTCAAAGAGCATGTGATGTGTATGTCAGATTGATAACAAATATACCTTTAATGAATTAGAAAATGCACCAAACTATTACCATGTACATACTTCTCACAAACTCACACCAAGGCCTTGTGCTCTAAACAACATGCACCAGCATCAGACATCTTGCCAGTACTTTTCCACTCACTCACAGAAAAGCTAAGTCACAGATAGGCTTTTTGGGATGGCTGGGAAGGTGGGTGAGGCCCCATGGGACTTGTAGTCCCATGGGGCCTACAACGACTAGCATTTTGTCTCAGTTAAACTTAAGTTTGTCTTAAGTTTAACTTAAGACCAAAACTTAAGATTGACTGAGACAAAATCCTAACTTTAGTACTCCTAAATGCCTTCTGTGAATACCGAAAGTCGTAAAGTTAGGATTTTGTCTCAGATTACTTTGTGAATCGTGCCCAATCTCTTTGGACATGTAATGTGAACTAAACACAACATGGCCAGTTATACACTTAGCTGGACATGTCCATCAATCCCGCTTTTTCTGAAATACATAGTTATTCAAAAATAGGCCAGCATCATGGATGAAGGTTGCAAATCTATCTACATCAACTCATCATTAGGTTCAGTAGTCTATGTAATGTGTATGATTTGAGGGGCAGTGGACATTCACAGCAGTCATTGTGTTATGTTTGTACCCACAGGGATAGCTGGGGACACCACTGGAACCATCAAAGACAGCCAGGCCCAGACTCTGGTCAACCAGGAGCTCTCTGGTGTTGATGTCTCACATCCATATTCGGACGACGAGGAACAACCTGGCCCATCAGGTTTGGGTCACCCCACAGCACCAGCGGTGGCAAGACCTGGATCCTCTGCAACCACTCCCACCTCAGTAGACAACACCCAGCTGACCCCTACCCGCATGGACACAGCAGAACAGGACAACACTGACAGCATAGCAACAGGAGGGCACTCTGGAGTTGCTGGACAACAACACCTGTGTCAACAATGAAGGAGGTTCTGTGTTTATTGTGCCAGCAGCAACCTGTCCTGCTCGGGGTGGGTAGGGGCGGTGGGAGGGGCCGTGGGAACCAGCACCATCATGCAGCTGATGCTGCTGGTGAGGAGACCCAAAATCTCTCCAGAATCCTCCATGCTTATGAGGATTCACAAGAAGAAATGGGCCAGGTCGTTGGGATCCTCAGGACAATTAAACAGCAGCAGGCATCCCAAAATGACAAACTGGACAGGTTCATGGAAAAAAATATGACATGACTGCGGTGCACAGGGACATTGTCACCTGCCCTCGCCAGATTGCCACCAACAAGTCCACACCTCCCTTTGTGCCCTCAGCATCCAGTGCAACAAGATCTGCACCAGCCACAGGGAGGGATGTGGACTCTGGCAGAGAGCACCATGCACCACTGCTGCCTTCACCTGAGGGTCCCCTGGAAAAACGTGGAAAGGGTCGTCCGAAGAAGAAACGGTGCGAGACAGATGGCTACACATCACTCCCAAGAAGTACTACCTGCTCCTGATATCCTACATTGTGTGCCAAGCCTTCAATTTGTTGACTATCATTGAACTGTCCCACATTGGCTGGAGGGTCTAAGTTGGTCTATGGACCTAAATAACTGTGTATCTACTTTAGAATATTTCATCTACAAAAACTGCCTACTCCTATCTCCTATCTGCACTTTGTTTTTTGATTTTTTGTTGAGCACTCCACCATGGTGTGTACTGATTTCATCACATCATGCACTAAAATAAATCACTTTGCACAAAAAACTTGCTCATGTTGTGTCTTTGAATTCCAAATATACAAATTGCAATGTTGCACAAAATCACACAGAAGAAAGTGTCAACAACATTGGTTACACATCACTTCAAAAATGTTAACCACTGGCTTGTGAGTAAATGTACCCTGTCACAGCATGATAGATAGACACAGCCAGGTTATCACACAACCCGTAGGACATGGAACAGATACAAAGCAAGTCCATTGTCTAAAATACTAGCACCATTTGCAAGCACAATCAACAATCATTGTCAGAAAACTAGTCCATCATTGAGCATGTTTTGTATCAGAATAATCTTTGGATGTGTGAAAACAGACACAGACCACCTCAATGTGGAGCCCAGGTTTATTCTCCGGATACAACCTGATGCCTCAACCCAATGTCAATTCACATCACACAGTAACAAAATGCTCACAAGTAAAGATAAATGACCATCAGTTCAAAAGGAAGTGCGTGCCTGGGATTTCCACAGCAGTTCAATGTTGGAGTATGTCACAGCATCAGGGGTCTGATAACGTCACAACTCTGCAGTTGACATGGCAAAGTACCCTGGTAAGGAGAAACATAGAACAGAGTCAAGCCACAGGACTATGCCAATTTATTTTGCAAACAATGTCATCTGAAGCACAAGATTTACAGTGTGGACATGAGCTAGGATTCACAGTAACACAGTACATGTTAACTTGCCCATTTCAGAATCTTATCATACAACAAACATAATGACAATTTTTATACACTCACAAGCATTCATACACATTGTCCACCAGCAACACAACAGCAAACAGTTGGGGGTAGTTACCTCCTCTCATTGCATACTTACACTCATGTGAAGAAGTTGCAGATAAGTTGTTGTCTCAAATCCTTGGCATCATCATCATCACCACTGTCATCATGTCCCAGTCCAGGATCCTCACTCGCTCGTGGCTGCCGGTCTCCATTGTCCTGTATGAGTGATATTTCCCTCCGTATAGTTAGGTTGTAGAGCATGCAGCAAGCTGCGATGATCTTGCACACCTTCAATGGGGTTTATTGGAAGGCTCCTCCTGTCCAATCCAGACAGAGGAATCTTGTCTTCAGGAGGTCAAAAGTCCGGTCAATGACTTGCAGGCCCCTACCATGGGCCTCATTAAACCGCACTTCTGCAGGGGTGACTGGGTTACGGAGTGGTGTCAGTAACCAAGGCTGGTTGGGGGCCCCAGAGTCACCTAATTTGAACACAGAAAAAAGAATTTGTTGTTGGTTAACAGAGCACTATTTGACATATAATCAACACACAACACAATGCACACATGCCACATCACCTACCAACAAGCCAGGCTCGGTCAGGTTGCAGCTGAGACATCAAACGGGGGATGACGCTGTTCCTCATGATGTTTGCATCATGTGCCGATCTAGGAAAACGGGCACAGGCATGGGAGATGGACATGTCAGTCAAATACACCACCTGGACATTGATGGAGTGGTAATGTTTTCGGTTGAGATACACAACCTCATTTGCTTGTGGTGGGACCATTGCAACGTGGGTGCCATCAATTGAGCCAATGATATGGGGTAGCTGTCCCAATGCGTAGAATTCCGCCTTGATGTCTGACAACACTCCAGGTGTTGGGATCTTTATGTACTGTTCCAGGTAACGGAGCAATGCCTCCAACACATCACAAAGGACAGGGCTGAACATGGTTTGTGACATACCACCAGATGTTGCCACTGTATATTGGAAAGTACCAGTGGCAAAGAAATGTAAAGCTGCCATAACCTTCACTTTGTGCGTCACTGCAGTTGGATACGTACGACCAGGCTGCAGATGAGGTGGCAGATGAGGTGACAACTGTTCAATATTGGCCTGGTGAATCTGTACTTCCTGATGGTGTCACGTCTTCCATGGTCTGTAGGTCTGGAAAGGGCCTATACACTGGAGGTCATCTATGGTACCTATGTGTAGAGTGTAAACACAGTGTCAGGTCACAATGTACCATGCAACATGCATTGATACAAACAGAACATGAACTATGCATACAACTGAAGCTACAGAACATTTGAAATACAGATTAAAATTTGCACGGATGACCTTCAATACATATCATAGCATCAGTACCCTACCCAGACATATTACCAAGGTATGGTGACAGCAATTAGAGTGGTGTAGTGTACTAATAACTAGTGTCTGACATCATCAATGTGAGCAAGCATCACATACTCAACAGTACAACAGAAAAATTAGTAAACATTTATGTTTTTGTGAGCAATTACATGTTTAATAGGTAGACGGAATAGGATCATGTGATGCAAGGCATGTGTGACCCCTGATATACACAGCGTTTCACAAACTCAATCATACCCACCACTGTCACAGTGTGGACACTGTCACGTTGTCATGTCTACATTATACATACAATCACATACACAAACTATGTCCAATGTTGATGATGCAAATATATGTAACAGCACCATCCACTGAAGTCTTGGGCACACAGATAGACTAGTAATTCACATTACACAAACAAGCTGAAGAGGCAGAATAATGTCACTGTCTACTCATCCAAAGGTAAAAGCTTTAGCCATTACTTGCACAACAGGCATCTACAGTCTGAAATCACAACAATTGCACAATGGGACATACAGTCCCCAAATGCAGTGACAAAGCAAGAATGCACATGTACATACACAAAAATGTAATTGACACTGTGACCAATCCTATGCGGATTACTGGATTTCTCCAGCTACATGCTGGTATTTGCCTATAAAACAGTGTGTCATGTGCCCCTCAAGGGTAGCTCCTCATGGGAGTGTGTCTCATTCATTAAAAAGTCAATTTTATTTAATTGAAAAAGTAAGCCACACATGTAATGCACAGAAATACAACAATCACAGAAGTGTCTGCTCCGCCGACCAATTACTCTAAGGATGCGGGATCCACATCCGAACCAAATCAGTCACAGCTATTGGCTGTTGGTTGTTCTGGTGAGCGATGAGGGTGAGTATTCAAAGGACGCGGTATCTGCAACCGAACCGATTCGGACACATCCATTGGCTGTTGGTTGTTATGTTGAGCGACGCGGGTGAGTATGCAAAGGACGCTGTATCCGCAACCAAACCAATTCGGACACAGCCATTGGCTGTTGGTTGTTATGGTGAGCGATGCGGGTGAGTATGCAAAGGACACGATATCCGCATCTGATCCGAATCGATCACAGCCATTGGCTGTTGGTTGTTATGGTGAGTGACGCGCTTTTAGGCTCATGTGTTCATCGCGTGGAAACCGACTCGGTTACCTCCCATCACCAATGTATCAAAGTAAATAGTGGTCCGATGATGAGTTTTTGAACGTTGCAGTAGGCATGCAGTTTGCAACAATGTAATGCATTAGACCAATTCGGAAAATGCGGCCGACGCAAACCTATCACTTTTGATGCATGGATCTGAGGCCACCTCTGCTGTTTAGATATGAGTCTGTATGTTCCCTAGAGAATTCACTTGCCTGCACTACCTGCATCATTCCTGCACCTCCCCATCTCTCTGCTGCTGTTATCATATCATCTGGTAGCTACTAAGGCACGGACACAGCCCAGTGCCCCAGCTATCTCAGAGGATGAGAACCAGGCCCTGCTGGATACACTCCTGCCACTGCACAGCCAGCTGTATGGCAAACCAGAGGAGCAGGTGAGTGATGATTACAGTGCATTGCCATTGAACATGTGCAATTACCATGCACTACTGGCATTAGGAATTTGAAAGTTTAACAGTGAGTAGGGAACTGTTCTGGGCAGGTACACTGCTGTAGAAGTGTGTGTACTGGGGCAAACATATCACTGTTCTCATGGGACAGAGTCTGTAATTGAACACAGGACTGTAATGCAAATGATGCCATATGCCTACCCCTTAGACAGTGTTGCCAATCTGACCATTAGCTATGTTTAGAAGTGTCTGACTCAGAAACATGTTGCATGTGAACTAAGGGTCTGTCACCATGTCATCCTTACAGGTCAACCCCCATGAGAAGGCCAAGATGTGGAGGACCATCGCCCAGAAGGTGCGCAACGTGGGTTGTACACTCGGTGCATCCATCATTGCTGCAAGAGATGGCAGGACCTTCGTGGCTGGGCAAAGAAGATAGCTGATGTGAGAAGTTGGCCTGGCATATGCTGTCCACTAATTATAGTGGGCACCTTGCACCAGTCCAAATCGACTCTTATGGTAGGTAGGTTAAAGACAACCTTATTGAAAGCTATCCTAGTGGTAGCTATGGAGAGCAGCCTTCAGGCTAAGTCTTGAAGGAATGTAAAGCAGCTTGTTTTACCAGTCTATAATCTCTTGAGTGACCAAATGAAAGAGCACCACACCAGGTATATATTCAAAATATATGTATTTATTACTAAACACACCCCTCTAGTCTCTTTATGAGGCTAGAGTTCGAAGTACATAGGTTATAAGATCTTAAATCACAGTAATAGCACAAATACACGTTTGGGCCCTAGGGGCGTACCAAACCATATACCAATAAAGTGGTATGCGAACCACGACTGAACTAGACACTAGGCCTAGAGCCTCTAGAAGTGCTTGGACCACAAGGAACCACCCAAGGTAGTGACACAGGGGACCCACGGGAGACGCGTGCAGTGTAAATACACAACCGCGATACGCCGTTAACTTCTATGGAGAAAGTCGGGATCGGGAAAATAGAGGAAAGGGACACTTTAAAGAGGACTAGGACAAAACCCTTTGAGATCTAGGACTTTGAAGAGTCTCTACCCACGGGAGCACCAGAGTACTCGTGTTACCTCACCCAGGGAAGCCGGGTGCATAGGTGCCTTTCGGGGTCGGGTTTCGTCGTCGATTCGAATGGCGATCTGCTGCAAAATGCTGCTGGCGGCCAAGAGAAAAGTGTCCAGGTGGATCCAAGAGTGGATCGAAGTTCTGGTGAACCTGAAAGCAGAGGGGACAGAGTCTGGGTCACTAGCCAGTGACCAGGAAGGCGATGGACAGATGCCCACCGATGTCGAGTGCTTCAGGTGCGTTGACGGTCGTCTTGACTCTTCAGCCACGAGGTCCGGGAGGCGTTGTCGGCGACCAGGAGCAGGATTCGGGCTGGTGCTTGATGTCTGTCGAGTGCTGAGGTGCCGGCGACCGGATTGGACCCAACAAGCCTTGGCAACGGCAAGTCTCGAGTAAGATGTAGATCGTCGATGGTGCAGACCAACAAGGTCTGTGGAACTCACCCAGCGAGGGTAAGTGAGGGCAGGCCTGGAGCAACCAGGATGCCAAGTAAGGAAAAGATTGGCCTTCGTTAAGGGCTACTAGCCAACGGGCTAGCGACCGCGAAGGAGCCTCGTGACGCCGCACGTGAAGCTGGCTTACAGGACACTCGTGGAGTGGGGGCCAGTGATCTTCGGTGCAGGTGGTGCTGGAGGCTAGGGCTACTCGGAGCCCAAAGCACGACTTCTTGGGAGACCCAGAAGATGGTGCACTTGCAAGTGTGCTCGGTGTCTAGGGGTCACGGTCTCAAGTCACCCACGATAGCCACGGGCCTCAGCTTTGCTGGGGACTCAGGGTAGCCTCGGGAAGTCTGAGAATCCACCTCTGGTGATGCGATGACTTCGGCGTCCGACAGGAGCTTCAGTAATGCGAACCGGACAGATGCTTCTTTGGTGCCTGCCAAGCAGGGGAGTCACTCCTTGACCCCAAGTGAGATTCTTCAGTCCTCTAATCGTGAGTAGAGCGTCGAAGGTCCAGGATTCAGTTTCAGAGTTTCGTCCAGGTATAATCTAATCTTGCTGTGGCAAGGGTTCCCCATTTTAACTAGTAAAACAGGGAGGGACTAACTCTATGACCCCACCTATGGGAGGGTCAAGGGAGGGGTGGCTACACCCACTTCCCTTTGTCCAGTTTCGCGCCAGAGCAGGGGCAGGTAGCCCCTGAGCTGGTTTGAACTGGCATATGCACAGAGGAGCCTTTTGCTCCCCCAGTGCAGGACTTCAAAGCACTCTAAGAGTGCACCCACCCAGCCCCAATACACATTATCCTGTCTGGGGAGGTGGTCACACCTCCCTGCAACAGGAAACCTATTGTCCAGGCCTCCCCTGCCGGAGTTTCGTCCAGCAGCAGGAGGCCAGACTTGTGTCTGTGGCAGCAGCATCCATTTTGTGATGCCAGGGCTTCAGAAAGAAGTTACTGGGTAAGCCAGAGTTAACATGTCTTTCCCTCTAGAAGGGTGGAATGCTACCCCCGCCGCCAGGATTGGCGGGGGGTAGTATTCCAAGATGTTTGACACCAAACACGACATGTTTAGGTGCAGCCATTCCAAAGTTAGCATTTTACCGCAAGGATATAATGCGCTTAAGAGTATATGGTCAGGCTGCACTACAAACAGCATCAGAGATGGTCTCCGAACGCTGCAGAGGGGCCCTGCTCATGCAGGGGCACCCTCTCACATAGGAACCATGCACTCTGCCTTTAGGATTGATAAGGCCTGCCTTAGGAGTGACTTATAGGTTTATATGTGTGTATGTATTTAGTGATATAGGTAACCTATATCACAGTAAGGGGTGCATGCACCACCTTACCCAGGCTGCAGTAGCAGACCTGTGGTGTCAGTTTGGATGGCCTTCCAGGGGTGGCACAATACGTGCTGCAGCCGCTGGTAGGCCTCTGAGGTACCTATGCCCTTGGTACATACTATACCATATACTAGGGACTTAGAAGGGCACTCCAGATTCCAATCAGAGATGTGCCTAAGGCACATGGAAACCATTTTACAGAGAAAGCAGATAGACTGGGGCCCTGAATAGCAGGATCCCAGTCCAACTAAGTCATAAACCAGCAAAACACCATAAAAAAAGTGGGGGCAACCATATAGTCAGATTCCACCTTCCTACATAACCCCCCCCAAACGAAA
The DNA here is from genome assembly GCA_963921515.1 of Calotriton arnoldi. Classification (NCBI taxonomy): domain Eukaryota; kingdom Metazoa; phylum Chordata; class Amphibia; order Caudata; family Salamandridae; genus Calotriton; species Calotriton arnoldi. Next base: position 28,082 of record CAWUFW010016051.1, on the reverse strand, counting down.
GGAGATAAGGCTAACCTTGGCCAGTTGAGCCTTCATTGACTAAGTGGTCATATAAGGAAGCACCTGCACTAGCATGGTTGCCCCCTGTCTTATGGTCCACTAAGCAATCCCTCACCCTAAGGGTATGAGAGGGTCTCCACCATGGGGAATCACTACCTGTGGTGTGCTTAGGTAAAGTACAAGGCTGGGGAGGTGTCTGAGAAGGGAAGTGAGGCCCTAGGAAGGTTGGTCTCAGCTTCCTCAGATCACTGGTCACCATGTATGCCTGTCTTTCCATGACTGAGTTGCACTTTGCTCTAAGGGTCAACCTTTGGCTGCCTACAGCTGGGGGTTGGGTCCCTTTGGATGGACTACTGGAGGGACATGGCAGGTTTGGAACCTTCTGGTCCCAGGTTTGCCCTTGCCTACCAGAGTCCTTCTGGGGAGGTCCCTACATAAAGGTATGGGGGATCCCTCAGTGTGTAGAGGAATTTTCACCTGGCTAGGGCTACTAGACTGGGTGCCCCTAATCTGCTGATGGGGGGCTTCCTCTGGACAGGGGGCCCTGGGGGTCCACTGGCCTCCCTGACCTCTGCAGCCCTGGGCTGGCTGAGGCAGGGTAGAGAGGGGCAGGTTACCTGCTCCAGACTGGGTCCCACCTTGGAAGGGTCCTCTGCCATCAGGGATGTGGCCAGGCCAGGCCTGACTACCTCTGGGGCAGTTCCTTCACTAGGGGTGGGGTCAGTTCCCTGAGGAGGCTGACCCTTACCTACTGTCTGGAGGGAAGAAGACTTTTCTTCAACCCTTGTGCTCTCTTTTGGGGGAGAGTGGGCCATTCTTTCAGGCTCCATCTCTCCAAATTCTTGGGCTGGGGCTGTGGCCATCACAGCCCCACTAACCTTGCAGGGACGCCCAACATCCTAAGATGGGTTTGGTGTTCAACTTCAGCCCAGGCTGAAATTTCCAAATCATTGCCCATCAGGCAATCTACAGGTAGGGTTGGGGACACTGCCACTCTTTTTGGGCCTGTGACCCCCTCCCAGCTGAGATTGACTATGGCCATGGGGTGATCTGTTCTGACACCATCAATGTTGGTCACCTGGTATTTAAACTCAGGTAAAAGCTGGTGAGGGGGGACTAGTTTCCCTGCCACCATGGTGACACTAGCCCCTGTGTCCCTAAATGCCACAGCTTTCTGACCATTAATTATTGGCTCTAATCTGTACCTGCCCAATGCTATGGGACCCATGGTAAAGGTGGCAAATCCTATACCACCATCAGAGTCAGAGGAGTCTGTTGAGGGGTCCCTGTCTAAACTAGGGCCCACCTCTGTTCCTCTTGCAAAAGCACCCAACTTTTTGGGTGCACTACTCCCAACTGGAGGATTACTACTGGTAGTACCAGGAGGGGTGGTAGTAGTTGTGGGAGGAACATTTTCTTTATTGCCAATCCTGGGGCAACTGGGATCAGTTTTCCAGTGCCCAGGCTTTTTACAGACATGGCAATAGGGTTTCTTTTCAGGAGAGGAAGGAGTTTGGGACCCACCCCCAGAAGAGGAATTTTGGGGCCCTGTAGGGGACTTATCCTTAGATTTATCCCCACCTTTCTCTTGGGACTTAGTAGAATCTTTCTTCTGGTCACCACCCTGATTTCTAGTTTTTACTCTGGTTCTGACCCATTTGTCTGCCTTCTTTCCCAATTCTTGGGGAGAGGTCAGATCAGAGTCCACCAGATACTGGTGCAAAAGCTGGTTTTGACAATTATTAAGGATCTGCTCCCTCATATTCAAATTGTACAATCCTAAAAAGTCATGCACTTTGTTGCCATGTATCCAACCTTCCAGAGCCTTTGTAGCACAATCTACAAAATCAACCCAGTCTTGAGTCTGAGCTTTTTGGGTGTCTCTGAACTTCAACCTATACTGTTCAGTGGTTAGGCCAAACCCATCTATCAGAGCACTCTTCAAGACTGTGTAATTGTCAGCATCCTCTTCTCTTACAGTGAGGAGCTTGTCTCTACCTTTGTCTGCAAAGGAGAGCCACAAGATTGCTGCCCACTGCCTCTGGGGGACCTTCTGAACTTTACAGGCCCTCTCCAGTGCAGTTATCCATTTGTGGATGTCATCCCCACTCTGGTAGGGAGGGACAATCTTGTTTAGGTTTCTATGGTCATAAGACCTTTCCCTATCTCTAGGGATATTGCTGCCACCATGGGACTCTAGTCCCAACTTTCTTCTCTCTCTAAGGAGATCTAGGGATTCCCTATCTAAAGCCAATTGCTTTTTTCTGATTTCCAGCTGAGTTTCCTCATACTGGACCAGCTTCTTTCTTCTCTCATGAGAGGATTCCCTCCTATGAGATGAGACAGAGCTCCCTATTGAGGTGCCAGAGTGGTTAGACTCCTGAGAAGGAGACCTAGACCTTCTGGGCACACTCTTAATCCTTCCTGGGGGGACAAAGAGGGCATCATCCTGATTATCCTCATCATCATCCACAGGAGGGATTGGGTTTTCCAGGTCAGGGTCATTGTCACCCTCCTGGCCAGTTTCAGAGGGGGGCTGGGGGTATTGGTACCCCTAGCCTCGTCCTCTTTGTCTGCCCCACCCTCAGCTCCTACCCCTTCAGTCCCTACAGACTTACTAAGGTCATAAGCCACCAACAACTCCTTGAGGTGTTGGGTGGTGGGGCTTTGGCCTGTCCTTAATTTTCTCAAGTTACATAAAGCTCTCAATTCCAAGAATGGGAGTGTATCATACTTGGAGGGTGGAAGCTCAATGGCTTCCTGCAAGGATTCTTTGGATCCTGCCCTTAAAGACATTACTAGTGTGGTGTGGTGTATGCACTACCTACTCTAGTGTGGCCTACTAAACTCTCTTGAGTTGTAGAAAGGGTTGTGCTATCCCTTAACACACATCTCTAAGTTCAGTAGAACTTACTGTTATTCTAAGCTTAAATTATATGTACCTTAGGTACCTTTAGTGGTTTTCAGTTGATCAATTCAATTGAGATTATCTGGTAAAACAATAGCAAGCTGGAATCCCACACGCTGCACACCAATGTGAGAAGTTGGCCTGGCATATGCTGTCCACTAATTATAGTGGGCACCTTGCACCAGTCCAAATCGACTCTTATGGTAGGTAGGTTAAAGACAACCTTATTGAAAGCTATCCTAGTGGTAGCTATGGAGAGCAGCCTTCAGGCTAAGTCTTGAAGGAATGTAAAGCAGCTTGTTTTACCAGTCTATAATCTCTTGAGTGACCAAATGAAAGAGCACCACACCAGGTATATATTCAAAATATATGTATTTATTACTAAACACACCCCTCTAGTCTCTTTATGAGGCTAGAGTTCGAAGTACATAGGTTATAAGATCTTAAATCACAGTAATAGCACAAATACACGTTTGGGCCCTAGGGGCGTACCAAACCATATACCAATAAAGTGGTATGCGAACCACGACTGAACTAGACACTAGGCCTAGAGCCTCTAGAAGTGCTTGGACCACAAGGAACCACCCAAGGTAGTGACACAGGGGACCCACGGGAGACGCGTGCAGTGTAAATACACAACCGCGATACGCCGTTAACTTCTATGGAGAAAGTCGGGATCGGGAAAATAGAGGAAAGGGACACTTTAAAGAGGACTAGGACAAAACCCTTTGAGATCTAGGACTTTGAAGAGTCTCTACCCACGGGAGCACCGGAGTACTCGTGTTACCTCACCCAGGGAAGCCGGGTGCATAGGTGCCTTTCGGGGTCGGGTTTCGTCGTCGATTCGAATGGCGATCTGCTGCAAAGTGCTGCTGGCGGCCAAGAGAAAAGTGTCCGGGTGGATCCAAGAGTGGATCGGAGTTCTGGTGAACCTGAAAGCAGAGGGGACAGAGTCTGGGTCACTAGCCAGTGACCAGGAAGGCGATGGACAGATGCCCACCGATGTCGAGTGCTTCAGGTGCGTTGACGGTCGTCTTGACTCTTCAGCCACGAGGTCCGGGAGGCGTTGTCGGCGACCAGGAGCAGGATTCGGGCCGGTACACGATGTCTGTCGAGTGCTGAGGTATCGGCGACCAGATTGGACCCAACAAGCCTTGGCAACGGCAAGTCTTGAGTAAGATGTAGATCGTCGATGGTGCAGACCAGCAAAGTCTGTGGAACTCACCCAGCAAGGGTAAGTGAGGGCAGGCCTGGAGCAACCAGGATGCCAAGTAAGGAAAAGATTGGCCTTCGTTAAGGGCTACTAGCCAATGGGCTAGCGACCGCGAAGGAGCCTCATGACGCCGCACGTGGAGCTGGCTTACAGGACACTCGTGGAGTGGGGGCCAGTGATCTTCGGTGCAGGTGGTGCTGGAGACTAGGGCTACTCGGAGCCCAAAGCACGACTTCTTGGGAGACCCAGAAGATGGTGCACTTGCAAGTGTGCTCGGTGTCCAGGGGTCATGGTCTCAAGTCACCCACGATAGCCACGGGCCTCAGCTTTGCTGGGGACTCAGGGTAGCCTCGGGGAAGTCTGAGAATCCACCTCTGGTGATGCGATGACTTCGGCGTCCGACGGGAGCTTCAGTAATGCGAACCGGACAGATGCTTCTTTGGTGCCTGCCAAGCAGGGGAGTCACTCCTTGACCCCAAGGGAGATTCTTCAGTCCTCTAATCGTGAGTAGAGCGTCGAAGGTCCAGGATTCAGTTTCAGAGTTTCGTCCAGGTATAATCTAATCTTGCTGTGGCAAGGGTTCCCCATTTTAACTAGTAAAACAGGGAGGGACTAACTCTATGACCCCACCTATGGGAGGGTCAAGGGAGGGGGTGGCTACACCCACTTCCCTTGTCCAGTTTCGCGCCAGAGCAGGGGCAGGTAGCCCCTGAGCTGGTTTGAACTGGCATATGCACAGAGGAGCCTTTTGCTCCCCCAGTGCAGGACTTCAAAGCACTCTAAGAGTGCACCCACCCAGCCCCAATACACATTATCCTGTCTGGGGAGGTGGTCACACCTCCCTGCAACAGGAAACCTATTGTCCAGGCCTCCCCTGCCGGAGTTTCGTCCAGCAGCAGGAGGCCAGACTTGTGTCTGTGGCAGCAGCATCCATTTTGTGATGCCAGGGCTTCAGAAAGAAGTTACCGGGTAAGCCAGAGTTAACATGTCTTTCCCTCTAGAAGGGTGGAATGCTACCCCCGCCACCAGGATTGGCGGGGGGGTAGTATTCCAAGATGTTTGACACCAAACACGACATGTTTAGGTGCAGCCATTCCAAAGTTAGCATTTTACCGCGAGGATATAATGCGCTTAAGAGTATATGGTCAGGCTGCACTACAAACAGCATCAGAGATGGTCTCCGAACGCTGCAGAGGGGCCCTGCTCATGCAGGGGCACCCTCTCACATAGGAACCATGCACTCTGCCTTTAGGATTGATAAGGCCTGCCTTAGGAGTGACTTATAGGTTTATATGTGTGTATGTATTTAGTGATATAGGTAACCTATATCACAGTAAGGGGTGCATGCACCACCTTACCCAGGCTGCAGTAGCAGACCTGTGGTGTCAGTTTGGATGGCCTTCCAGGGGTGGCACAATACGTGCTGCAGCCCCTGGTAGGCCTCTGAGGTACCTATGCCCTTGGTACATAGTATACCATATACTAGGGACTTATAAGGGCACTCCAGATTCCAATCAGAGATGTGCCTAAGGCACATGGAAACCATTTTACAGAGAAAGCAGATAGACTGGGGCCCTGAATAGCAGGATCCCAGTCCAACTAAGTCATAAACCAGCAAAACACCATAAAAAAATGGGGGCAACCATATAGTCAGATTCCACCTTCCTACAGCTGAGGTCCAGCTAGGCCTGTCACAACCTGGCAAGAGAGGCAGGCACCAAACTCTGATCCCCCACATGCTCAGCATCCTAGCAGTGGTCTTCCTGACCTGAATGGGCGGTTGAAGGCCAAACAGCAGCAAGGAGGGGGTGAGTATGTGCCTTAACTAACTTCTATCTTTAAGCATGCATGTTGTAATATCTTAGCCTGATGGCCCTTTCTACAGGTCGCAAGTCAGCCAAACCCACTGTTATTTTCAAAAGATGCATACGCAGAAAGATCAAATCAAATCAAATAATGCTTTATTCGATCACTAGTATCATAAAAGCAATATGCAACAAACATACAAAAACGTTAAAAATCTACGCAGAAAGATCATTAGATGGCTGGTTATGCCCCTTTCTTAGGGACACGTGAGTCAGTTATGTTCAGGATAGTGACAGTAGTGCCATGCACATTTGAGCAGCAATAATTCAGTAAACATGTGCATGTGGATAAGCTTCAGCATGAATGCCATAGCTTGACATGTGTCTGCAAATTGACTGATGGGTGAGCCTGATCTCAGTGTGGTTTTAACAAATCAGCAAAGTAAGTCGTACATTTAGAAATAATTTTTGGAAAGCCCATGCTATACATTCCGGCAGAATGTGTTGTCTATGTTCAGGTCTACGTGAGTTTGGCTTGGTCAGTGTGCCAATGTTTGGTCCCAGTTGTGGTGCTCATTGTGATCAAAATTATCCCATGGGACATTCACAGCTATGCTAACTCTGGTCACATGTCACACTGACCTTACACATGATATTGTTGAATATTCCATTCTCTCCATTCAAAAGAGTAAGTCCATGTGTCTGACTCTGTAAGGGTGACAGCACAAGCCATTCAGTGTAAAACACAGGTGGTCACTGGTCAAAACATGGCTCCAATTGTAAGGTATGATGTTAGGTACACATTCACAACAGTTGACATGTGTGCAAATGCTCTTGACTATTCATACTTGATGGCTTTTTAAACCATGTGTTTGATGCATCACTGTCAGATTCTAAGATGTCAAATATGCATCCATTTGTAGTTAGTTAACAAAATGAGATGTTAAACAGGAGCAATATCAGCTGTACAAAGTGTGCAATATGTCTAAAAGAAGTGAGGGACATTCAGACTTGTCCTATACCAATGGGGACTTGTGCAATCTAGACAGGACTGGTACACAGTATTGACTGTACTCATGACGGATATTGGTTCAGTAACAATAGTCTCTACAGACAATGCACCCAGACGTGCCAGTGGAATGGTGTTCCACCTTAAGCATTGTGAACCTGCAGTCATCAGACTTGGAAGTTTGTAGACCATTTTTCACATCTGTGAAACCTGAGCTGTTTTCAATGTGCAAAACATTCTTATTCTTCTACATGACACTGTGCATAGATGACACAGGACAGTGTGCCACGTGCCTGCCACCCTAGCTATGCATACTACCTTGATGTCTCCGCAATAAGAGTCAGATGTGTGAACTGACAGTGGAGAAACTTAGCTACAGGACAAATGGGATCCATCACTGTTATCTGTGTGACATGACTCATGCAATGACTACACAATGTAAATGTTTGACAAGGAAGACATTTGAGCTGTGACATATAAGCCAATGGTTCCCCATTTGATGACTAAGGATAGCAAAATGGATACCATGTCTCAATTCAAATCTGTGAATCCTATTCCCATTGTGATGGCTAAACTACCTTGCAGGAGAAGAGACTGGTATGTCAGGACACAAGACCATCATGAGCACAAGACGATACATCCCCTGCTACATAGTGCAGTAGTTGACCTTGTGGTTGTGTAATTTCATGTTGATACGCCCAATTTGCAGATAACATCATATGTGATTGAGCAATGGTTAACTGTCAGACTAACAAGTGCCATGAATGTTAATGTAGCAAGAGGTAATAGCACAACTCAATGTTATTTTTTTTGATTGTGAAGATTTGTGATGTTACCTATGTGTCAAGTACATATGGATGACTTATATGATTCAATTTCATTCTTGGTCACAGCATCATCAGCGGCCAGCGGGGGAGACAGTGCCACAGATGTGGTGGGAGCAGTACGTCAGTCTGGCTCCAGTGATGAGTCGTCGGAGGAGGGACCCAGTGACAGAGAAGGTGAGGGAAGCCTTACTGGGGATAGCTCTGCAAGTACATCAGCAGACTCAGTAGCAGATTACAGCTCCAGTGAGGACTCACATGTGGTGATGGGGGAGACAGTGACTGGATCCTCAACCTCAGAGTCCACTACCATCTCCACCCTCCCAGCTGCTCCCAGTACCAGTGTCCGTGGCTACTCCTGTGGCAGGGGAGCTGTCTCCTTGGGCCAGGCACCTCACCACCTGCCCCTGTCTCCCTTGCTGTCCTCAGTGTGGAGGCCAACGACATCCTGAGGCAGACCTCTGTGGTACTCTCAGTACTGAATGTGCTCCATGCCCATACCACTATTTTGACACAAATGTCGTCATTCCTGGAGGGCATTCACTCTACCATGTCTGCCCTACAGAGATCCAATCAGGCTCTGACCTCCACACTGATGGCAGCAGTGTCCCTGCTCCAGCAGTCCCCCCTCCTACCTCTTCCCCATCCACTGTCCCAATGACCCTACCTGACCCAGGCACATGCAGACAGACAGATGCACACACCTCAACAGCCACATGCAGCACACAAACACACAGACACAAGTTGCAAACCACATACACGCACACTCAGGAGGCAGACAGCACACTCTCTACCAGGGACATGACAGCAGACGATACCATACATCCACAGACACTCTGCAGACCTCAGAACCCTCTGCCTCCACACCCCCTACCCTTTCCTCTCCTGTTCCCACCTCAGCCCAGGCACCCCTCCTTGTTCCCATTGAATTCTTCCCTCCCCAAATCTGCACCCCCCTCCTAATAGGAGAAAATACCTCCCCCCTGACCCAGCATCAGCATCTGCCCCCGAGAATAAACAACCTAAAAAAAACACCCACTAGAAAATCTTCCCAGTCTCAGAAGAATAAATCCGCTCCGGCAACACATAGTTCCCCAGACCTGCCCAGTACCTCCCTCACACAAAAAACACACTAAAAAGACATGTCCCATCCCCAATCCTGACACACCCCTCAAACATTTCAAATCCCCAAAATAGTTAAGGCCACTCCGTCCCCACCTCCATCTGCCCCTACCACTACAGCTGACCCCCCTCAATTGGAGCCAACCACTACAGTGGAACCACCCCCCAATCAGAATCTACCACTGCAGTGGACCCTAACACCCCTCCTGATCCCATCCCTCCCAAAACCCAACCCAGTCCCCACTAGTTTGTCCCCTTTGGTGCCTGGCATGCCCCCTAGATGCCCTTCCCAAGGAAGCAGACCCCTAGCAGGACTTGTGCAGGCAAGAGTAGATGGACATGATGTTTTGGGCCCTTAAACCCAATGAACATTGATGGACTGGCCATTGGCCTTCTGCTAATTATTTATCTCCATTTTGATGCTGAATAAAGCATGTTTACATTTTTGATTTCAGATTTCTGTGTCCACCAAAACTGATTTTTAGTTAACTGTATAACATGTACAATTAGTACTGTAAGTATACAATGATGTTAGTATGGCATGGATTGCATATGGTCCATGGAGTATGAGCACTTTGACAGTATGTAGTCAAGATTTTGGTGTCTACATTTGCTGGATGTCATCGTCAACATACGTTTTGGCTAAGAGTCTGACATGAAGTCACAAACATTTTCATTTTTAAATCACACTTACACATAGGTCATGCTTTCATATGTCAACACAGTGGAAGTGTCTCAAAGTGCAACAGTTTAGATGAAGCATGCTGCATATGTTTGTGATGTGCGGAAAGACAGCTGTCTCATCAATACACCTGGATACATATAGAGTTTGACCACATGGCAGTGACTTTGGACACACTCATGTACACAAAGTGATGTTACAATACTTGTATGTGACTTGATGGTGGTGGACCCTTGTCTGTGTTTTCTTCAGATCTGGTAGAATAGTGGTAATGTCAACCTTGCCACAGGTGGCATGCCACTATGCCCAAAATACCTTCATGGCTGTGAACTCATCTGATGCATTTCTTGAGCCCATGGTGAGTGTAAGGTGAGCAGTATTTTCACAGTCTTCCGACCCTGTTGTCTCAATAGGACTCCACTTATTGCAGGAATTCTTGTTAGGCAAGGTGTGTGTTGTCTTAATAGTCCATTGCTTACTCATTTATAAGTCACTCATGCCATCTTGCATTTGTTTGGTGATATTACATGTATGGTGTTTTTTGACTGAACAGGCTTGAATTTCATATTTACAACCACACAGCAGTCGCAGTTGAGCATATGAATTGTGTGTAATTTGTCTTTTGTGGATGACTGACAATGGGGTTGATTAAAGCTATGATTGATGCTGTACCATGTCACACCAAGCTGAACTATAAGTGCTGTGATGTCTGTTGGATCGCCAAGTGCTACATGTGGTAAGGCAAGTGGACAGTGAGTGCACAGAAAGGATGTGTGTCCGTATACTGTGCAGATGCTACAAGATCGGGAGTCTCCACCATGCTCTTAGTTGCCACAAATGGGAGGATGTGTTAATGGGAATATGCATCCTAGCTGCAGATGTATTATCGAGGGTTCGTGTTGCATGTGCTGAGCTTGCTTAAACAAGGGTAAAGATGAGAGTGATTAGTATTTAAATTTTGGGTTGGAGTGGAGATTCAGACATCATGGTGGCAGGACAAATTTAGTGATTGTCAGAGAGTGTAACGTATGAGATAAGTTTATAGGCATATCTTGTGTAGGAGACATGAGGTATCCACATTCACCCTATGTGAGTGTTTACAGATAGTTGTTGATGTGCATAGGTCAATGGTGGTATGGAGCATGTAAGTCATATGTGGATGTGACAGGGCCATAGTGAGACAAGGTTCAACTTTAATTTGTGACAAAGTGGATACGAGTATGTAAAGGGAATACATCATTTGTGTAATTTAGGGTGCTGAACAGTGACATATGAGGTGTTGATTAGTTGATGCATGTTTTTTCCAATATGTGGAAGCATCTGTTTCAGAAATGACAATCTGAAGAACTTAAACAGAGTGTGATGGGTGTCTGTTCATATGCAATTGTTTAGGACATATTCTTTGAGCAATGCAAGTGTCTTTTTGTGAGATGTGTTGATGTGTTAAGTGAGCATGTCAGAGTGGGCTATGATGCTGCACGTTGTTAAATTAGTGCAGTCCAAGACATTATTGAGGATGCAACTGGGTACGAGATTGGTCCATTTGATATGTAACGTTTGACATTTGCTGATGAGGTGATGAGTACAGTACATTGTTGTGAGAAGTTGGCCTGGTATATGCTGTTCACTAATTAAAGTGGACACCTTGCACCAGAACAATTCGACTCTTATGGTAGATAGGTTTAAGACAACCTTTATAGAAAGCTATCCTAGTGGTAGCTGTGGAGAGCAGCCTTCAGGCTTTGGGGCCGATTCCGATCTCGGTCGGAGGCGCACCCAATACCATTCGGTCGGGAAAAAAGCCATGCGAAAGCCTGTTTCCCGACCGATCCGTACAGCACACCGAACGAGCAAGTACGATGCGCACAACAGCAAAAATTCCGGCCGAGCCGTACTCACCCAAACCAGGTCCTGTTCTCCGACCGAGGCGAATCCGGAAACGCCGAATCGAGTCGCACGGAAGGGAAAATGCAGCCCCGTCCGGCCGGACAAGTACGATGCGCTTCCCGTACGCGCCGAACCCGTCGCTACGCACGGCACGTCAAAGCATCCGGGAGAGGCGCACATAAGCTCCGAATCGCGCCACAACACGATCCACGGCTACGAGACGAACACGGCACCGACGAGGACGACGCGAGCGACGAGGACGAAGCGAAGCGACGAGGACGAAGTGAAGCGACGAGGACGACGCGAAGCAACGAGAAGGACGAACGACACGAACCAACCATGAATCCCTTCGTCCCGATCATACCAATATTCTACATCTACTACCGGAACAGGCACGGACGCGTACGGCGCAGAAGGTAAGCCAGACACCAACCACAAAACACATACAACACGTACACGACACATCACACACATACACGGGGAATCTGAATATACTTACACCAGCAACAGCAGCACCATAGGGGCGGGATGCCCATCACCAATGCCACATATGCACACAGGGGCCTGAATGCGCACCACCACCCCAACCCAGGGGGGGCTGGATGCCTACCACTACTACCACCCTTAGCCAGGGGGGCAGGATGCCTACCACTACTACCACCCCAACCCAGGGGGGGCAGGATGCCTACCACTACTACCACCCTTAGCCAGGGGGGCAGGATGCCCACCACTACTACCACCCTCACCCAGGGGGGGCAGGATGCCTACCACTACTACCACCCTTAGCCAGGGGGGCAGGATGCCCACCACTACTACCACCCCAACCCAGGGGGGCTGGATGCCTACCACTACTACCACCCTCACCCAGGGGGGCAGGATGCCTACCACTACTACCACCCTTAGCCAGGGGGCAGGATGCCCACCACTACTACCACCCTCACCCAGGGGGGCAGGATGCCTACCACTACTACCACCCTTAGCCAGGGGGGCAGGATGCCCACCACTACTACCACCCCAACCCAGGGGGGGCTGGATGCCTACCACTACTACCACCCTCACCCAGGGGGGGCAGGATGCCTACCACTACTACCACCCTTAGCCAGGGGGGGCTGGATGCCTACCACTACTACCACCCCAACCCACGGGGGGCAGGATGCCCACCACTACTACCACCCTCACCCAGGGGGGGCAGGATGCCTACCACTACTACCACCCTTAGCCAGGGGGGGCAGGATGCCCACCACTACTACCACCCCAACCCAGGGGGGGCTGGATGCCTACCACTACTACCACCCTCACCCAGGGGGGGCAGGATGCCTACCACTACTACCACCCTTAGCCAGGGGGGGCAGGATGCCCACCACTGCTACCACCCCAACCCAGGGGGGGCTGGATGCCTACCACTACTACCACCCTCACCCAGGGGGGGCAGGATGCCTACCACTACTACCACCCTTAGCCAGGGGGGGCTGGATGCCTACCACTACTACCACCCCAACCCACGGGGGGCAGGATGCCCACCACTACTACCACCCTCACCCAGGGGGGGCAGGATGCCTACCACTACTACCACCCTTAGCCAGGGGGGCAGGATGCCCACCACTACTACCACCCTCACCCAGGGGGGGCAGGATGCCTACCACTACTACCACCCTTAGCCAGGGGGCAGGATGCCCACCACTACTACCACCCTCACCCAGGGGGGCTGGATGCCTACCACTACTACCACCCCAACCCACGGGGGCAGGATGCCCACCACTACTACCACCCTCACCCAGGGGGGGCAGGATGCCTACCACTACTACCACCCTTAGCCAGGGGGGGCTGGATGCCTACCACTACTACCACCCCAACCCACGGGGGGCAGGATGCCCACCACTACTACCACCCTCACCCAGGGGGGGCAGGATGCCTACCACTACTACCACCCTTAGCCAGGGGGGGCTGGATGCCTACCACTACTACCACCCTTAGCCAGGGGGGCAGGATGCCCACCACTACTACCATCCTCACCCAGGGGGGGCAGGATGCCTACCACTACTACCACCCTCACCCAGGGGGGGCTGGATGCCTACCACTACTACCACCCCCACTCATAGGATGGACAATGCATGACACAACAAGCACACCACAACCTAGGGAATGCAAGATTAAGACATCCCCCCACCACCATGACAAGCGTGTGTAGGCTGTGTCAAATGCCTACAACACCGAACATGACTTTCAACATACAATGTGACCCCCTAGCACATGTGCCACACATATATGTGTGTGGCACCCACAATGCAAGCAGCCCATGACCATTGTGGCAATGGGGCCTAAACCCCCATCATCACAGTGACCAAAAGGTAAGTGTGGGGTCCATAGCTGAAGCACATTTTGACCATTGTGGCAATGGGGTCTACACCCTCATCATCACAGTGACCAAAAGGCAAGTATGGGGTCCATAGCTGAAGCACATTTTGACCATTGTGGCAATGGGGTCTAAACCCCCATCATCACAGTGACCAAAAGGCAAGTGTGGGGTCCATAGCTGAAGCACATTTTGACCATTGTGGCAATGGGGTCTACACCCCCATCATCACAGTGACCAAAAGGCAAGTGTGGGGTCCATAGCTGAAGCACATTTTGACCATTGTGGCAATGGGGTCTACACCCTCATCATCACAGTGACCAAAAGGTAATTGTTGACAAAGAAAGAGCTGCAACTGCCAAACTGCATGGATCATTCCTGGTCACAGAACCAAACACTCATCTGTGGCAAAGTAGTGTATGTGTCCCATTGCAACATAAATTGGGGGAGCCAAATACTGCAGTGCAAATGAAACATTCCTTTGGCCATGTGCAGACAAACAACACCCATGGGGGCTGAGACCGTCAACAGTCATCAATGACACAATGACAGAAGTGACCATCAGAATGCAGAACCACATATTTGCACCAATGGGCACACAAATGCAGATACCCTGTGGAGACAGCAGATGTGAGGTGAACAGATACCATACCATGGCAGCAATGGGACACACAAACCATGATCACTGTGCTGACCGATGACCTAGGAGTCCCAGGGACAGCAGGGGAAACACACCAAACAACATACAGCCAATGGCACACCCAAGATATGCCAATGCAGTGGTGCAGATGCACAAACACAAACAGGCAGACCAACACTGTCATCATACACAGCAGGTGAGGGGTGGGGGTGCCAGTGTCCCCAGGCAACCACACAACACATGAGGAGAGCTGAATACCAATCATACAGATGTGCATACACTGCCACACTAAGGTAACTCATGGATCCAAATCCCCTATGTGGGCAAGCAGGCATTGTCAGGTGAGAGGGAGCACAAAACACACATGTCACACAGGCACGTAGGAACAACAACTGACACAGCAAGTCACAGACACACCACAGCACCACCCCCAGGGCCCCCACAATGTGGTGACCCTGGGCTGAATAAAAATACCACTGTGATGACAAAGCTAAATGTCGTTCACACTGTGAACCACAGTCAGGTGTCCTGAGCAACAAACTACCATCACACCTACACAAGCACAAATCAATCAGCATGGCCAGTAAGCCAAGACCAACATGGAGGCAGGGGCCTAGCCGGGCAACAACTCTCATCTGCACACACTCAACACCACACCCCTCGACCTCCAACAATGTGCAGCAGTGAAGTACACATGCACTGGTGACATTGCACATGCACCCATGACTATTCCAGGGTGGTGGGTGGGAACCAAGGTGTAGAAACACATCACACATGGACACTCAACAAGACTCCTGAATGTCTGACACACTGCACACTACGCTGTACATGGACATGACGGCAATACCACACCGACCAATGGGATCCCAGCCACAGTCACACACCAATGAAGAAGCCAAGGTCACCCACAAAGAACACACATAGACAACAACCAACATTGCAGCCCGGACCCTGAGGAGTGCCAGCAGTCACACACACAACGTGTCACAATCACTGAAAGATAACACAAACTGGAAATCACATGACAGGGGCAAACAACAAGTGCCAAGGGGAAACCTGACTGTGACCCATCTGCGTCTGCACACAAACTCAGCCCTGACAGCAAACACACCTATGGGTGACACCCTGATGACCAGTAATGTACCATGCACCCACATCACAGAGAACACAGGGAGAAGACTTTGGGGGAACATAGCTCAAGTCAGCAAGCATCACAAACAGGTACAACACTAGGGATCACAGCATGCGCAGATGAATGGAAGTGAACACACAGACATGCACATACAACACACACCTTGGGCGCAGGCAATGTCACACGTGTACACACTGCCATGAGGGGACTCCACTCCTGTGTGAGGAAAGCTGTGCCATATGTTGCCTCAGTAGGGCCCCATCATGTCAGCTGAGCACTTGGTCACACAATCAACAATTAGCACCAAATGAGGGCTCCCATCACATCAGCCTGGTCATGGATGTGCCAACGGAATCATCAGCACAGATCCAACACACTTGTATAGCAATGTTGCACTGACTACACGGATGAGTCCCTCCCCATTGATGCCCAAACCTGCATGTCCACTGGAGATGGCAACACGGTCAGGGAAGTAGACAAATGCAACGATGGCAGGCACAACAGATGTGCAGGGGTGGAAGCCACAGATATGAAATTGCCAATGTAAGTAGGAAACCCATTGCCAAATACTGAACACATGACACCCTCAGATGCTGCTATTGATGACATGGATACACCACATGATAGGACACATTCCCCCTGGACCACATGGGTTCCTGCACAGTAACACTTCATAATCATGAGACCAGATATCACCATCACTGCAGCAAGGGCATGATTAGCAGCACCAACAACATGTACATCTGAAGCATGAGCACTAGAGAAAAGAAAGTTGCTTTATTCAGCATATGTGTTGTTTGATAACGACGTCCAGAAAAAATTAGAGCAAAGGCCAATGGCCAGTCCATTGTCAAAGTTCAAACAGGGTGACACTGGCAGATGTCACCCTACGCATGCCTGCACAAAACCAGGGACAATCCACTAGGAGGGGCAACCGGGGGGCAGGCCAGGCACCGCAGGGACAGGATCAGGGCTCACCAGGGGGAGTCAGGGAAGGGGTGGTGGGTGCTGGAGAGCCACTGACAACTGCAGTGGAGGTGTCTGACATGGTGTGTGCCGGCACAACTGGGGGCATGACTCAGATGTCGTGGGTGCCGGCACAACTGCAGTGGACCCTGCAGATGGGGTGGACAGGTCCGCCACTGCAGTGCCCAAGTCAGACAGGGCGGTAGTGGACTCCACTGCAGTGCCTACCTGCAGGGGAGGAGAATGGGGAACAGGCAAGGTGGGTTGGATAGAGGGGGAGGACACCCTCACCACATCAGTGGCACAGACAAGCGCAGCGGGGGTGTGGTGCTGGGAGAGCAAGTGGCAGGGGGAGAAGGCCGGATCCTCTTGGGGATGGTATATCTGTGGGTGGGGGAACCTGGGGCAGGGTGTGGTGGGGGCACCTGTGCAGTGGGGGCCTGAGGGATGGAGGACGGAGACCTTGTGCCTGAGCTGCAGGGCGGTGGCGGGGTCTTGCTCTTACCACTCCGGGGGACTTGCGGGTGGGGGCCTCAGTCCGTCTGCGCCTGGGGGAGGGTGTCCGGGGGCGAGGGGCACTCTGCTCTGTGTGGGTGGGCTTCCTCTTCCCCCGGGATGCTGGAGCAGCTTCATCGGTGGGGAAGAGGCCGAGGTCACAGAGGAAGAGCTGCTGTGACTTTGGGGTTGCATGTGAGGCAAGGGAGGGTGCTTTGGAGGGAGAGGGAACTGAGGACTGCGCAGTGCATGTGGATGCGTGTGTGTGTTCCAGGGCCCCATCCCCTGTGAGTCTGGCTTCAGTCCCCTGAATGTGCGTGCGTGTGCGTTTTGTCATTGGCGTGTGTGTCAGTGTGCTGGATGTGTGTGTGCTGGTGTGTGCCTGTGCCGGTGTGTGTGTGCTTGGGACGGGTAAGGTGCTGGGGAGTGTGGATGGAGCAGAGGCAGGAGGGGTGAGGGACCGTTTGAGGAGGGACACTGCTGCCGTCAGGGAGGAGTCCATGGACCTATTGCCCCTCTGTAGGTCAGACATGCCCGATGAGATGCCCTCCATGAACGACACCAGCTGAGTCAACAGCGCGGTGTGCGCATGGAGGACACTCAGCATGGCTGTCTGCCCTACATGGAGCTGGCGAAGGAGGTACACAGACTCCTCACTCAGGGCAGCAGGGGACACAGGGGCAGGGGGTGCGGTGCCTGGCCCAAAGGAAACACGCTCCCGGACATGGGAGCCTCCACGGACCTGGGGAATGGGAGCCGATGGGAGGGCGGTGGTGGTGCTGGTGGTGGCGGGGACAGCAACACTAGCTGGGGTGTGGTGGCTGCTGACACCCGCCTCCACAAGGGAGTCATCCTCCGAGTTGCTCTGGTCCTCAGCTGAGGTGGATGCTGCTGAGGACTCCTCGGTGTGGCTCCCCTCGCCCTCCGTGCCACTGGGTCCCTCCGACCACTCCTCGGCTGCTGACCCAGTCTGGCTCTCTGGCTCCTCCTGGTCCGTGGAGCTGTCCCCTTCCGTGGCCGTGGATGTATCTGCAAACAATGGGGATACAGACAGACATCAGTCACCTGCACATAACGCACACACCACTGTGAGCACAGCACATCACAGAGCAAGCCCTGGCATCATCAGTTGTACATTGCTAAAAGTGCCCTAACTGAACAGGAGAAGTCAATTGTCAGTCTGATGCCAAGCATGGCACTCACATCCCACATGGCCTTGCACCCATCTGTCTGGTGTCTGTTGGATTGCAACACCCCAGTGTTGACACATGCACCAAGTACACAGTAGTTGGACAGTGCAGAGGACACGGTGTGGACACATCACAGCTCTTGCCACTGAGTCAGTACAGGTTTCCGGATGAAAGGGATGCCCAGAGTCAAATAGGAAATGCATGTGATGCATACCAGCGACAGACACCATGATGCACCCATGTCCTGATAGCCAGCGCCACTATGGTGTGCATGTAGCACATGTCACTCCCCTGCAGGCTCACCAATCAGTAGACACATGCCATGGCGGAGGCATGACTGCAAAGTCATACATCACTGTCTCAGTGATGTATGACTTTGCAGCCAGACAACAACACTCTGCACTGTGTCACAATAGTAGGTCATGGGGAATGCAAGTCCTGGAGCTGCACAAGTGCACATGTACATCCCCCCCACAACACATCCTCTTAACGCTCATCTGTCCAGGTCATACCTATTGGACATATGGGAGACCTGTGACACTACCCTCTGAACCTGAGCCCCTCACACTCTGCTGTGCATGGGGAACAGCTGCCTGAACTTCACATTTACATGCCCCAGTCTGCATGGGCAGCTGATCAGACACCTATGTGTCACACAAGTATCGTCTCCTATGGTCACATCTCCAGTGGCATGCTGAGCCCCTACCAAGAAACTCCACAGCAGTCCTGGCGACTAATCTACAGCACACTGACACAGAGGCAGACACCTGAGGGGTCAAATCACTGTGCACAATGTGTCCGCTGATACACAGGAGTGGGAGTACAGAGTGTATTGTATGGCCTGGAGTAGGCATGACTGTCCAGCCCCACATGAATGAGGGATGAGCCCTGGACTGTAGGCAGCTGGCTGAGTATGTGTGACACATGTCATATACATACTCCTGGGGCCCAAACATTGTTCCCACCCGCAGCATGGGTGTGTGCCAGATACCCCAGCCACATGTGGTGGATCAGCTCAGCAATTGGACCACAGATCAAAGTAACACGCTGAATACATGTCAGAATACAGGCATTGTGTAAGCAATGGACCCACCCATGATGCCCACCACAGAGTCAGGGAAACAGATGCTGTCTCCCACCTTGAGTCAAGCAAACTGCAAGGACACAGTCCTAAGTGACAGAATTCCCTGCATGTAAGGGCCACACCTGGGTATCAGATGAGGAGTGGGCAGTGCACAATAGAGGGACATGGCTCCTGGACAACATGACTGCTGTACTGTGGCAGTTTAACCAGGCCCGAGGAGGGCACATAGCATGTTAGACAGAGTACACAGTGCAGTCTTTGACTCACCCCCTCCTTGCTGCTCTCTGGCCTTCAGCTGCCCATCCAGGTCTGGAAAGACCACCGCCAGGATCCTGAGCATGTGGGGGTCAGGGTCCGTGTTCCGCCCCTCCTGCGAGGAGGCGACAGCTTCAGCTGGACCCGTGCAATCCTCCGGGTCCAGCCCCGAAGGTCCTGCCACCTCTTTTGGCAGTTGCGGATCCGGCGCTTGTAGACCCCCACGGACCGGACAGCCCGGACGATGTCCTTCCATATCTCATGCTTCCGATGGGCAGAAGCCTGTCAGGATGACAAAGTGATAAGGCCATTACTACACATGCAACATATCCGTGCATGACACAGTTGCATATACATGTCGCAATCACAGGGGCACATGGTGTACACAGGCAGTGCACGGCTGCCCATGGACAGTTTTCCAGAAGTCACTACATGGTATCATTGCATGGGGAGTAAAACCCTGTTCAGAAGCACTGTCACTGCACCATACCTGTCCAGTGCAAGTCACTACACACTATGGGGGGTGACAACTACTCAGTGAGCCTGCTAGCCAGTGGCGTGCTGACTCTCAGCCTTGCTAGTCAGACAAAATGCACATTCAGAAAGGCAGTGCACAGAACACTCACCTGCTCCCCTGGTGTCCCATACAGCTTGCTGTACTGTGGAAGTAGGCTGTCCAGCAGGGCCTGGTTCTCCTCAAGGCTGAAGGCTGGGGCTCTCTCCACAGTACGTGCCATTGCAGGGTCCAGAGGGGCAGAGACAGCAGCAGTGCAGTGGCAGATGTCGTCCTGGAGCATGTAGTGCAGGCAAGTGGGCTCTCAGGGGAACAGGCAGCAATATATATGTGCTGGAGAGGCAGATACTGTCCCTTGTGTCCAAAGTGATAGGTCCAAGTCGTTTGCATCTTCTGAATCTGGCCAATCCATGGAATAGCAGCACCAAAACACGCCCACAGCATCCTTCAAAACTTCAACTTCATGACATACATGATTTTGCAACATTGTTGTGGGTGACCAACTGAATTCCCAGCAACCGACTCGTTCGAAATTCGAAAACGCGTCCGTTGCCAGGCAAGCCCATTGTCAATGGGTGCGCACCGATAGGTCCATTGCAGTTCAACATGCACAGGGGTACAACGCGTACCCGCACACATTGAAAGCAATGGGCCGGCCGGAGGCACCGATCGGTCCATTGCAGTTCAACGCACACAGGGGTACAACGCGTACCCGCACACATTGAATGCAATGGGCCGGCCGGAGGCACCGATCGGTCCATTGCAGTTCAACGCGCACAGGGGTAGAACGCGTACCCGCACACATTGAAAGCAATGGGCCGGCCGGAGGCACCGATCGGTCCATTGCAGTTCAACGCGCACAGGGGTACAACGCGTACCCGCACACATTGAAGGCAATGGGCCGGCCGGAGGCACCGATCGGTCCATTGCAGTTCAACGCGCACAGGGGTACAACGCGTACCCGCACACATTGAAAGCAATGGGCCGGCCGGAGGCACCGATCGGTCCATTGCAGTTCAACGCGCACAGGGGTACAACGCGTACCCGCACACATTGAAAGCAATGGGCCGGCCGGAGGCACCGATCGGTCCATTGCGGTTCAACGCATCACTGTATATGTGACTGGCATAGGTCAGCATGCCTGTCTCAGATGGACATATGCCAGCCACAGATAGCTCCCAGGGAGTGAGGGGCACACCTACATCACGACAGCCTGTCCAAACCTTATCATAAGGCATGTAAGGCTGCATTTCCTATTGTGTGTATGTTGGTGTACATGTTGTCCTGTGGGTGTCACCTGTGGGCAGCCACCCCCAGGCTGTGCACGTGTTCATGGGGACAGGATCCTGGGTGTTACGTGTACGTGACCACTGTGATGTGCAACTGTTCATATCTGTGCATGTGTCATGGTCACATTTCACAGTGGTGTTTGTGTATGTCATGTCACATACCCCGTGAGTCCCATGTGGGACGGTATGTTTGAGCCAGGGTGTCCCAGTGGCACAATAGTGATGGCCCTCCACAGTCTTTGTGCATGTAGTGTTTACAATGTCTCTGATTTCATGTGCACAATGGGAGACAGTCTCCACATCCACGTTGTGTGTGCATGGACTCTGATGTTGTGCGTGTGTGTCACAGACGTCCATGTCTGTCCTGCCATGGCAAGTGTGGCCACTACCTGTGGGGGTCATGTTTGTTTTGCTGTGGTGTACACATGATACTCCAGGTGATGCCAGTGTCCATGTGGCATTACAGGGTCCCTGGGAATGTGCCTGTCGTTGAGCTGTGGTGCCTGGGGCACATCTGTCCTCACATGTCACTGTGGGGGGTGACTGTGACACAGCATCATGATATCCAATGGGCCAACCTGGGACAAATTGATGCCACCTGTAGGACCGTGTTGACAGATGTTGGCCATGTATGTACCATACATGTCGTTCCGGTACTGCACACTTCATGTAGTTGTGCCTCATGATGATGTATGTTGGGATCTTGAGTGTGTTCAATGCCGCATATGTGGGGTGACTGACGATCTTGCTTACTTCTCCTCTGCACTGCAGGGCTCCTGCTGTCCATCGGCCATTCCCAGACCTGGCAACGATGGTGGAACGGGACAGCATCCGACGGTACCGCTTCACCAGGCAGCTGATTGAGGATTTGGCAGTGCAGTTGTCCCCACATTTGCAGCCTGGCCGGCCGTATCCTACAGCGCTGACCCCCAAGGTGAAGGTGATGGCAGCCCTACACTTCTTTGCCACCGGTACCTTCCAACATACTGTGGCGTCTGCTGGTGGGATGTCACAGACCATGTTCAGCCGTGTGCTCCGCGATGTTTTGGCGGCAATGTTGCTCTTCCTGAACCGGTACATCTATTTCCCTAGACTGCGACGACTCACTGACGTGAAGAGTGACTTTTATGCCCTGGGGAGGATGCCGCATGTCATTGGCTCCATTGATGGGACACATGTGGCTTTGGTACCACCACAGGCCCAGGAGCAGGCCTACCGTAACCGCAAGCACTACCACTCGGTCAATGCACTGGTGGTGTGTCTTGCAGACATGACCATCACACACGTGTGTGCCCGTTTCCCTGGTTCAGCACACGATGCCTTTGTGATGAGGAGTAGTCGCATCCCCAGGATGATGGCACAGATGCAGAACCAGCGTGCCTGGCTTGTCGGTGTGTACTGACTTTGTGCCATTGTGTGTGATCTGATCTGTAGTATTCCGCCCACTTTTCCAAGTCAGCTGATGTGCACTTGTCTGTCCGTAGGTGACTCGGGATACCCCAACATGCCGTGGTTGCTGACACCCCTCAGGAACCCTGTGACACCTGCCCAGATGCGCTACAATGAGGCACATGGTCGGACCAGGAGAGTGATTGAGCGGACCTTTGGTCTCCTGAAGAGCCGCTTCCGCTGCCTGGACAAGACCGGAGGGTCCCTCCCATATGCCCCTGCGAAAGTGTGCAAGATTATCATCGTCTGCTGCATGCTACACAACCTGGCAGTGCGGAAGGAGTTGCCTCTCATCCAGGATGACGATGACCAACATCCGCCACCTGTGGAGGATCCTGGCCTGGACCACGATGCCAGTGACGATGATGATGATGATGGT
Organism: Calotriton arnoldi; assembly: GCA_963921515.1. Taxonomy (NCBI): domain Eukaryota; kingdom Metazoa; phylum Chordata; class Amphibia; order Caudata; family Salamandridae; genus Calotriton; species Calotriton arnoldi. The sequence goes on along the minus strand of CAWUFW010016051.1, from coordinate 4,886 downwards.
GATGGTGATGTCCGCACACAGCTCATCACCAACTTCTTTAGCTGAATGTGAGTATCCTGAGGTGTCATGTGAATGATGTGAGTTGGCATGATGTGTGGGTGGTGCTCTGGTGCTGTTGGAGTGTGTCCATGGGCTACTTGACAGGATGTGTGTTGCGATGTGTGGTGACAGGTGGGCTGTACTCCCCAACAGTGTTGACATGCTAACTTGGTTCTGGGTGGGTATCTTGTAACATGTATTGTGCATGAGTTTTGCTGTTCTGTCCTGTACTGCATTGCTTTTGACTGTGTGTCATTTCTGTCCTTCACAGGGTACTTTCAGATTCGTTTGGTCAACTGTGTCCACCGACGACGTGATTGCACATCCAGGCTGGTAGCTGTTGTGTCCCTACAGGTGATGTGCGCCACACCCATGGACTTCCTTCCGTCTACAGTTGTTGACTGTGTGCCCGCTACCAGGTGGGGTTACCTTGCATCTGTAGTGGTTACGGCATGTTGCTACTGTGTAATAAACCTGTGCTTCACTTAGTGATGTGCGTTGTCTGTGGTCACACATTTGACTGCCATTTGCTTACTGCACCTGTGGGCTACTTGACTACAACTGGGAATGGGTGTGGTGTCTGTGCATTGCACCGTCTTCCCTGGCAACATCAGTGTAGGCAATGAGTCAGATGGCCTAGGTGTGTATGTGTTGTGTACCCCTGGTGGTGTGTCTCCCTCATATGTGTCACGTTGCCTGTACTCACATGCCTGTGTTGTCCTTGCTGTTGCAGTTCGCATACACAGTGTAATTTTGCAGTTCATCATCCCCATAACAGCACCCACGTTGGAATCACGACAGAGGCAAGTATGGTGTATTAGTGTGTTTATTGTGATACATCTGTGTTAATAGTGCATAGGATGGGTTGTGCTGTACATGAATCTTGCAATCCCAAGTTCCTAGGTGAATTGAAAGTCCAGGTAGACAGGATACCCAGTATCGGGGCCACAGTTGTCTGACACATTGGTCCAACTTGTACTCCCCATGCAATGTGTGGGAGTAGTGTTGCCGTCAACAGGGTGAACAGTCTGTGCACAAAGGCGAAAATCCAGAACAGGTTCAGGCTTCCTGGGAGTTGCGCTTGGCCATCAGCCTCTCACTTTCCCCTCCTCGGACGACCCCTCTTCTTGGGGGGGGGGCCCTCAAGTGCAGGCTGCTGCGGTGCAGGGGACTCTCCGCCAGAGTCCTCCTCCCTCCCTGTGGCAGTTGCAGTTTGTTCGGTACCAGATGTTGTTGGCACACAGGGAGGTGTGGACTGGTTGCTGTTCATCTGGCGGAGGCATTGTAAAATGTCCCTGTGCACCGCCGTCATCTCATGTAGTACATCCCACTTGGACTCCACGCGGGACATGTGGGAGTCCACACGTGACATGTGTGACTCCACGTGGGACATGTGGGAGTCCAAGCGGGCATGATGGGCAGCCTGCTGCTGTTTGATGTCTCTGAGGAGCCCCACTACCTGGCTGAGCTCTCCGGTGCTGGACTGGTACGCATCAGCTATGCGTACCAGTTGTGGGTCTTCATGCACACCAGCAACGTCTGCAAGCAGCGACCTCTGTCTCCCACCCCTCCCACCACCCCTGCTGACATGTGCAGTGTGTGCAGTTGCACGCACAGATAACCCTGGTCCACCTTGGGGGTTGGTGGTGGTGGTGGTGTCCATGGCCCCAGGTTGGTCCAGGGTCACTGCGCTGGTGTTGCTCCTTATTCTGTCCATGTCGGCAGGGATGGTATTCGTGGTGACAGTCGTTGGAGGGGTGGGTGCAGGGGGTGCAGCTGGTGGACCTGCTGGTGCTGCAGCTGGTGGTCCTGCTGGTGCAGCATGTTGACTTGCACCGGATGTGCCAGGTTGTTCATCGTCCGAGGAGGACAGAGGCTGTACGACGCCAGTGAGCTCGGCATCCTCTTGAGCCTGGGACTGGGACTCCTCAGCGTCTGCTGCTGTGTCCCTATCATCACCTGTTTTTGGGAGACACAAACAATGTATGTCATGTTTCTGCAGGCATCAGTGGTTGACACACCTGACAGTTGTGACTGTGCCTCGGGGTGCGGGCCTGTACATTGTATTGTCCTAAGTCGTCACAGTCAGGGGTTGATATTGGTGTGGCACATTGTCCTGCATTATTTGGGCATTTCTATGTATTCTCTGGTGTGTGAACATGGTCTGCATTGATTGTGTTTGGTTGACAGCCAGACCTCCTTCCCACCCACCCACCCAGCCAGTCAGTTATCCCACCATGGAACGTGCTTGCATTGCAGGGAGTGTAAGTTGTCTCTCAGGATGTCAGTCAGTGGTGTCCTGCTGTTTGTTGGTGCACAGTTGGCAGCAGGGCCTTGTGCTCCCCACAGCAGTAGCCAGTGTCAGCCATCTTGTGAGTCCTTCTCCACTCCCTGTGATGTGAGCATGGTTCAGGGTGGTGTTGATGGGCCAGTTGTGAGGCTGAGCAATGTCTGTGACTACGACTCCCATCATGCTATTGCCTCCACCCCCTTCCCAGCATGCCCATGCTTCCTTCCTTTTGACTCTGCTTCCCTGTGGGGTGGGCTGGCTGTGCTGACAGGATGGCTGGGAGTGTTGTCCTGGCAGTTGTTTGGCTAAGAGTCCCAAGAGTGTCCCTGTGCTTCACACAACATAACCCAGGGTGGTGGTGCTTTGTGGGATCTTGTGTTAGGATGGAGGGCATTGCATTCTACCAGGTGGGTACTGTGGAGTTTGTGTTGGGGAGGGTGTGAGGGGAGGTGCTGGTGACTATAGTCAGTGCTGCAAGTCCCCCTTCCCACCCAGCCAGCCAGATATCCCACCATGGAACGTGCTTGCATTGCAGGGAGTGTAAGTTGTCTCTCAGGATGTCAGTCAGTGGTGTCCTGCTGTTTGTTGGTGCACAGTTGGCAGCAGGGCCTTGTGCTCCCCACAGCAGTAGCCAGTGTCAGCCATCTTGTGAGTCCTTCTCCACTCCCTGTGATGTGAGCATGGTTCAGGGTGGTGTTGATGGGCCAGTTGTGAGGCTGAGCAATGTCTGTGACTACGACTCCCATCATGCTATTGCCTCCACCCCCCTTCCCAGCATGCCCATGCTTCCTTCCTTTGACTCTGCTTCCCTGTGGGGTGGGCTGGCTGTGCTGACAGGATGGCTGGGAGTGTTGTCCTGGCAGTTGTTTGGCTAAGAGTCCCAAGAGTGTCCCTGTGCTTCACACAACATAACCCAGGGTGGTGGTGCTTTGTGGGATCTTGTGTTAGGATGGAGGGCATTGCATTCTACCAGGTGGGTACTGTGGAGTTTGTGTTGGGGAGGGTGTGAGGGGAGGTGCTGGTGACTATAGTCAGTGCTGCAAGTCCCCCTTCCCACCCAGCCAGCCAGATATCCCACCATGGAACGTGCTTGCATTGCAGGGAGTGTAAGTTGTCTCTCAGGATGTCAGTCAGTGGTGTCCTGCTGTTTGTTGGTGCACAGTTGGCAGCAGGGCCTTGTGCTCCCCACAGCAGTAGCCAGTGTCAGCCATCTTGTGAGTCCTTCTCCACTCCCTGTGATGTGAGCATGGTTCAGGGTGGTGTTGATGGGCCAGTTGTGAGGCTGAGCAATGTCTGTGACTACGACTCCCATCATGCTATTGCCTCCACCCCCTTCCCAGCATGCCCATGCTTCCTTCCTTTTGACTCTGCTTCCCTGTGGGGTGGGCTGGCTGTGCTGACAGGATGGCTGGGAGTGTTGTCCTGGCAGTTGTTTGGCTAAGAGTCCCAAGAGTGTCCCTGTGCTTCACACAACATAACCCAGGGTGGTGGTGCTTTGTGGGATCTTGTGTTAGGATGGAGGGCATTGCATTCTACCAGGTGGGTACTGTGGAGTTTGTGTTGGGGAGGGTGTGAGGGGAGGTGCTGGTGACTATAGTCAGTGCTGCAAGTCCCCCTTCCCACCCAGCCAGCCAGATATCCCACCATGGAACGTGCTTGCATTGCAGGGAGTGTAAGTTGTCTCTCAGGATGTCAGTCAGTGGTGTCCTGCTGTTTGTTGGTGCACAGTTGGCAGCAGGGCCTTGTGCTCCCCACAGCAGTAGCCAGTGTCAGCCATCTTGTGAGTCCTTCTCCACTCCCTGTGATGTGAGCACGGTTCAGGGTGGTGTTGATGGGACAGTTGTGAGGCTGAGCAATGTCTGTGACTACGACTCCCATCATGCTATTGCCTCCACCCCCTTCCCAGCATGCCCATGCTTCCTTCCTTTTGACTCTGCTTCCCTGTGGGGTGGGCTGGCTGTGCTGACAGGATGGCTGGGAGTGTTGTCCTGGCAGTTGTTTGGCTGAGAGTCCCAAGAGTGTCCCTGTGCTTCACACAACATAACCCAGGGTGGTGGTGCTTTGTGGGATCTTGTGTTAGGATGGAGGGCATTGCATTCTACCAGGTGGGTACTGTGGAGTTTGTGTTGGGGAGGGTGTGAGGGGAGGTGCTGGTGACTATAGTCAGTGCTGCAAGTCCCCCTTCCCACCCAGCCAGCCAGATATCCCACCATGGAACGTGCTTGCATTGCAGGGAGTGTAAGTTGTCTCTCAGGATGTCAGTCAGTGGTGTCCTGCTGTTTGTTGGTGCACAGTTGGCAGCAGGGCCTTGTGCTCCCCACAGCAGTAGCCAGTGTCAGCCATCTTGTGAGTCCTTCTCCACTCCCTGTGATGTGAGCATGGTTCAGGGTGGTGTTGATGGGCCAGTTGTGAGGCTGAGCAATGTCTGTGACTACGACTCCCATCATGCTATTGCCTCCACCCCCTTCCCAGCATGCCCATGCTTCCTTCCTTTTGACTCTGCTTCCCTGTGGGGTGGGCTGGCTGTGCTGACAGGATGGCTGGGAGTGTTGTCCTG